>VWZO01002646.1:0-89395 GCA_013396975.1 Bucco capensis | reverse complement strand
TGGCATCCCTGCTTGTGGCGGGGGGGTTGGAACTAGATGATCTTTGAGGTCCCTTCCAACCTGGCCATTCTATGATTCTATGATTCTATAATCAGGCTATATTTGTTCCCAGAGGGTGATCAGAGTATTAAAATTTCTGAAGAGCTCTGAACATATTATTTCCTCAAAAGAACGCAAGAAGAAAAGTGGTTTGTAAGTTTTCTTCTGATCTCAGTATGTTTCCTTAATGAAAACTTGACTATACATAAAATCACATAAATTCTTTATTTTATTTTTTTTTCATACATAGTGTTCATGAATACAGAAGAGATTAATAGCTTCGGAACACAATTTCTTGTGTTTTCGGGGGTGGGGGGGTTATATTGGATATTAGGAAGAAATTTTTTAGAGAAAGAGTGATGAGGCACTGGAACAGCCTTCCCAGGGAGGTGGTTGAGTCACCATCCCTGGAGGTGTTTAAGAAACATGGAGATGTGATGCTCCAGGACATGCTCTAGTGGCAGAGTTTTTTTGCTTTTGGTTTGGTTGGTTGGTTGGTTGGATTGTTTTGGTTTTTTTGGTTGGTTGGACTCGGTGATCTGAGAGGTCCTTGCCAGCCATGATTATTCTGTGATTCTTCACCATTTCTGTAAAAGGCAAATAGTCAGTGGACATTTTTAACAGAGTTTGAATATCCCTCCTCTCTGACTTGGAGTGATTGGTCAGAAATTCAGTCTTCTCAGCTAAGACTGCACCAAAACATTGCTGGTTTTGAAGATGCTTATCACTCTTGCCTCAAAGAAAAGTGGCTCAAGCCACCAACTCGTTTTAAAGAAGTGTAAGCCCATCCTCAGATGGTAATGATTTGGTTCACTTCTGACTTAGACTTGAATCAAACCAGTGACCCAGAGTGAAACGCTGCAGAAACCCTTAGCAACTCACTGAGCCATTTAAGAATTCAGGAATAATGGTAGAGGAGAAAGAATTCTCAATAAAGGGCCTAAAATTTGCAAAGGATTTACCAGGATTATAGTAAACTTTATTGTCTCATACACTGGTGAAATTCACTACTCCAGTTCCCATAAGTGAGATCTACAGGTACAGAAGAGTAGAATGCAATGACAAATATGAACAATACAAATCAATATTGAGGCAAAATATGTTTTCTAAGTTCTCCATTTCATGAGGCAAACAAGTAAACAAGTAGAAGAAGTGACATCGTTTGAAGGATTTGAAACATGAAACCTTAAACCTGTCATGTGAAGACAAAAGGAATTTTTCAAATGTACCTGCATATTTAGTTCACCATGTGTAGGCTTTTAGGTAGATATTTTAGCACTGATATTTGTCATTCATCTGAATGAGAAGACATGCATATGTACTGGGGGGGGCATGTACCCGTGCCTACATATAGGTATACCTAATATAGTGCTGGAAATATAATCCATGGGTCTACTAACCTTGTAAATAACAGTTATTACCACTCAGTAATAATATGTGTATGTTTTTACCATTAAGATGAACTGTTTTTTCCTTTTATTGACTCACTATAATTTTTTTCAGTTCCACTTAAAGGCTGATTAATGTATCTCTTTCATAGCAGCTAGCTCTTTTGTTTGTTTCTTATTTTTCTATATGACCTGCCATTGTAGTGACAGCACTGTTTTGTTTTTTACCTCACTTTACATAACCACAAGTATTTCTGTTTTCTTTGAAGAACATATCTGAATTTCATTTAGGGCATAAAGACTAATTAGGACATTTAGGCTTTGAAATTTTATATTATTTCAATTCCTGCAGTTGATAATACTGGCAATTAATGCCTTTCTCAGATTTGTCCGTCTCTATTGAAAATTAATTCTCCAAATTTTTGAATTTCAAAACCTTAGGCTAGGTTACCAGATAATTAATGAATTAATCAAATGTGCCAGATTCTGTGAATCTACAGCTATGTTTGAGTTTTAGAGGGAGAAAACTAATAAGTAATCAAATATTTATATACACAAAGCATGCCTTTCACTGGTCGTTAACATCTAAAATGTTACAAGTTCCATGTTTCCGATGGTAATCTTCAGAAGCAGCCTCTAAAAACTGCAATTCTTGTTTTATGTCTGAGGTAACAAAGAAAATCAATTCACTCTGTGTTTATCCCAGTAAAAGTTAACTACTGACCTCCCTACCTATTCTATAGACTACTCTTAACCTTGTCTGCAGGAGGGTGATGATTTTAAGAGTTACGATTGTTAATGGCCTTTGAATACAGCAGTCTAAGACCTCTTACTCCCTAGTGTACCGCATGGCTCAGGCTGTTCCAGATGGGACAATGATAACAAGACAAAGAATATAGCAGGTCGTTCTTGAGGCAGCATTGAGAAAATTGCTGCAAAATGAATTGTGCATGTCTGTACTGCTTTACCCAGCATTTTTCAGTTTTAATTTTTCAAGAAAAAGCTTGTTAACATAAAAGTGAATGAAACGAGAGTGCAGGATGCTCTAAGAAGCCAGCTCAAAAGCTTATGCATCACCTCAACTGTAAACAACAACAAAAAAATTAAAAAAGAAGATCCAGGTAATATTCTGGATACTGCCACATGCTCAAATCCCATCAGTAGTTTCAGCTGTAAAATAAATAAAAGATCAGGTCCTTGAAATTTGCCAAGAGTTTGTTTTACGTGTATTAGCAATTAAAACAAACTGATATTAGTGATTTTTTCTCACCTGGCTATGTAGACCTAAATTTACTTATCTGTATAATGAACTAATCAAGTATATACAGATGAGATATCACTGTAAAGGAGGGGAGTGTATTCAAATGAGCGTAACACTACTGTTAGTAAATTTCATACCATAGTCCAAATACTCAAACCAAGGCGGGAAAAAATAATGAAAGACAGTTTTGTTCACAGTCATCCAGCCTTGAAAATCTTCCCTAAGCAGTGGCAGCCAAAGCTACATCTTGTTTCTGTACAGGTGAGATGTGTTTAGGAGTCAGGAGCTTTAACCATGCGCATTTCAAGTTGCTGTTTTGTTTTCTATGTTTGAGTCTTTGAGAGTTTAGTGTTTCAAATTTTGTGACTTCAGTAGCTAGAAACTTACTATTATTGCAGCGAATCTAGCTGTTTATTGTAATACAGATTCATGGCTCCCAGTGCTGTAATTACGAGAATTGCACTAAATGCTGCATGACTCAGGATAGAACCACTGGAGAAGACCAATAACATATAGCTCTGAACAATTTCCTCAGGGTTGGAAGAACAGAAACATGTTTCACCTGCTTCACTTCTCACCTTATTGTTCACTATCTTTGTAGGAATCAAGGAAAGCATTGAACACAGGGAAAGATGCAGAGTACAGCCTCTTGCTGTATAAATTATGCTGGTATTAGTGTTTGTGTCTGAGTCAGGAGCATCACAACAGACTTTATGGAGGTCTGCACTCTGTAGTACAAAGATTGTTAAGATAACTCATGTTTTACTTCCTCTAGTGTACAGCATGAACATAGGCAGCCTTTAAAAGCAGGAACATAAAGTAGACTGCACAACTTGACATGAGGATCCACACTGCTTCTTGTTGACCAAGACAGGATGTAAGATGTCCCTTGCAACCTAGGTCAGTAGCTTTGCAGTACAGTGGAATTGTGTCGGAGGTAGCTATAATTAATTTCAATATTATTTCTGATTTTTGTGACTTTCTCAAAAAAAGAACTATTAAGTAGTTTATGAACTTTTATTCAAACTGTTAAATAAATCTCTGTTAGGTTGTAGTCCATGTAGTTCAAACAACACACACAAAAAAAATTTGGGATTTCAGTGGCATAGGCAAGACAATTACAGAAAAATTCCACTCCTGAAAACTTGTTCTAAATGTTTTATCACATCCTAGGTACTAATAGACAACAAAAGACTTTTGCTCTTAGTGCTGTCACATTTGTGTGAGATGAAGGTTGTCTCACCCACACAGACGATAAGATGACACTTTAATTGGAAAGTGACATTTTTGGGAACATTCATGAATAATTTAGTATGTCCTCCCCAATCATCTTTTTATATGTTATCCAAGTCATTATTTTATTTATTATTTATTAAGAACTGACATTGTGCTGAGAGTTGTTCAGAATAAAGGAGAACACAAAGCCCTTGCCCTTGTGGATCTTACACAGCAAGAAACATAGAAAGCTCTTTCTATCCTGCTCATAAGATAGTAAACACATCCTGGCTATGTTCCAGGGTTTTTCCTCTCTTGGAGTTTGCCTTTGCTGACAAATATAACAATAACATTAATAATAAAACTATCTCAGCATGAATGTTCTGTTAAGCTTGGCTCTTTTTAAGGTTCTTCTTACCCTCTGAGACCTCCCTGTCATGTTGTGGATTCCTTTTCCTCACAGAATTACGTAAATATTCTTAACCTGTTGGACTGCCTGGGTCGACATCTCTCTTTTTTTCTTCACTTTTTTTTCTTTTTTTTTTCTTCATTTGCACATGTGTATCAAATTGCTTGTGACAGGTTGGATTAAATGACATTGCCTTTATCTTTGATTGCAGAACTCTTGACACCGCAGACCCTTGTCCTTTAATACAAACATACAAAGAAGAAATAGAGGGGTTTGGGGTGATTTGTCCATACAGCCCCTTACTGATGCAGAATTGGCTTGCAGATTTTTATTATTCTAGGAAAAGCTTATTACATATGTTATCTGTATTAGCTTAATGGATATGAAAGAAAAGATCAACTGTCATTATCTAAAAACAGAAAGAATCTTCCTTAGAATAATGTGTTTAGGATTAAATAAGTGCCTACAGCCTTATATGAGCCTTTCAATTCCTTTATCATTTTCTACTGAAAGATTTAATATGTTTTACCTTTCTGGATATCTGCTTTTTAAGCATGTGGTTTTTTTACCAGTTCACATTCAGAAGTTTTCTGGTAATTCATAGAACATATTGAAGAGATACTTCTAGTGTATATCTTGGTGTAACAGGTACACTTCCCTACAAGATATTTCCTGTTAAGAGTAGCTGATGCCTAAGGAAAAACTTTCCATTAGAGACAAATACACCTGTGTTCTTTCTGTAGGCTGCATTTTTGTCCTTCAGTCATTTCCCCTGCTGTAAATCAGTCTCTCCTAAGATATCCTAAGTGTTTTCTATGGTGATTTGATGTTCTGATGTTGTTTGTGAAGGCTGAAAGAGAATATAATTCGAATCATCAAATAATCCAAATTAAATTTATTTTTGAGGGGAAAGTAAAGATAGGCACAGCAATGAGTAGACGAATAATTGACAAATGATTTTTTTGAATCTTCCATTATGAAAAGAGAAAAAGCTATTGTCACCATCTTCACCCCAAATTCATTACACCACAAGTGTTATATTCAAGGTGAAGCTAAATTGCAATTGCGATTTTTACACAAAATCCACAAAGTTCTCCAATAACAATAAATCAGTGATGAAGAGTAAGAGACAACATGCTGGAAAGGGAGGAATTTGCAGGGCCCACTGCAGTAGGCAAGTCTCAGTGCAGCGAGAACAAGATGAATGTGCATGAGGCCTAATTATCTGAGAGTGAAAGGTCATCAAAATCAATTTGCAGCATGATGTATAAAGGTCATTATCAGACTCACATTTTCTATGCCCATTTAAAACACAATAAAAAAATAAAGTGGTTTCTTTAGTAACTATGATTACTAAAGAAAAAAGGCATATCACTGAGCCATCTGTTTAAACATTTGTGCTACCTTGGTTTTCATTCAAAGCATTGTAGATAATGAGAGGTGTTTTTCTGGAAAGCAGTGTTCCTGAAGCAGAGTCCATTCATTTTCAAGATTTATAATGCTGACAGAGTTGAAAGCACTCTCTAAAATTACAGTCTTTCAAAATCAATAGTGTAATATTTGTAATTTGTTTCTTTTTTATTACAGACTACTTCATTATTATTTTCATTTTCAGTTTATAGAATGCGATAGACTAGAATCCATCATTTTCTTATCTGTTGTTAAATTGCTTACTCAGGGGTGCAGATTGCCTATTTTGTTACAACATCTCACTGCCAAAACAATCCTTGTGCAAGCAATCTGTACAGCCAGCAGAGAGGACTTTATAACAGCAACAACTAAACCTAAAAACATACTCAGAAATCTATTTATGCTGGTTCCGAAGGTAAATATAATCCACAGTACAACAGAGAAACGAGCCGATATGTCAGAAAAGGATGTCTAACAAAGGGTTTTTCTTGTGAAGTTTTCTGTCACTTAGGACATCAGAAGTAAGCAGTCCATACAGGGAGTCGTCATCTAACAAGAACTAGTTGCTAGTCTGAGCATGATCACTCAAAAGGTGAACAATGTCAGAAAGCTGTACATTAATTTCCTTTTGTGTTTGTTTTTCTCTTTTACTGAAACACTGACTGAACTTTCTCAATCCCTTAAAAAGAAAAAACATATGAAGTAGATGAAGGACCCAGACGGATATGGGGTCGAGAGTGACGGATGCCCACTAATTTCATACATTTACAGTATCACAGTATGTCAGGGGTTGGAAGAGACCTAGAAAGATCATCTAGTCTGACTCCCCTGACAGAGCAGGATCACCTAGACCAGGTCACACAGGAATGTGTCCAGGCGGCTCTTGAACGTCTCCAGAGAAGGAGACTCCACAGCCCTCCTGGGCAGCCTGTTCCAGTGCTCTGGCACCCTCACTGTAAAGAAGTTNAAGTTTCTCCCTGCCCATTTCTCTAGCCTGTCCAGGTCACGCTGGACGGCAGCACAGCCTTCTGGTGTGCCAGCCATTCCTCCAAGCTTGGGATCATCCACAAACTTGCTGAGGGAACACTCTACCCCTTCATCCAGATCACTGATGAATATATTGAACAGTCCTGGACCCAGCACTGACCCCTGGGGCACACCACTAGTCACAGGCCTCCAGTTAGATTCTGCTCCACCGACCACAACTCTCTGGGCTCTGTCCTTCAGCCAGTTCCCAATCCATCTTACAGTACAGTCTCCCAATCCATACTTCTTAAGTTTGGCTATGAGGATACCATGGGACACAGTATCAAAAGCTTTGCTAAAGTCAAGAAAAACCACATCCACTGCCTTCCCCTCATCTATCCACCTAGTTATGCCATCACAAAAGGCTATCAGATTAGTCAAGCATGATTTCCCCTTACGGAATCCATGTTGACTACTTGTGATAAGTCTCCTTTCCTCCAAATGCTTGGAGATGGTGGCAAGAACAAACTGTTCCATCATTTACCAGGGATGAAGGTGAGGCTGACCAGTCTATAGTTACCTGGGTCATCAGCTTTCTTATTTTGGCCATATTGTGTTTTCCAGGGCATTAGAAAACCACATTAAAGGGAAGGAAATTAATTTCTTGCCCACACAGGTAACAAGCCTGGAAGTGACACCCTGCCAACAGCCCTTCAGCATGGGCTCCTCTCTTGCCAGCTGTGCAGCAGCCACATGTGGAGCCCACAGCAAGATAAAGAGCACATTGTGCTCTCAACCACTCCCCTTTTCAGGAGCTCTGTAGACATAATCTTTGATTTGTTATATCATATATGTATTCTCTATCATCTAGAAATGGGAGGAAAATGAAGGTACTGGGAAACCTCTTTCCCACATAATAGCAGTCTCTGAAACCATAATATTATTCAACATCAGTATGTTAATAACTGTAGTTATTACACTTCAAACCTTAAACAAAAGAAGCTCTTTCTGCCTGCATTTTCTTCCTGTTTTCTTTGCTCCTATGGCTCTTCACTAAATAGTTTGTAGGTCTTTTCAATAGTCAGCTTAAAACCTGATGCCCTAATAAAGACACTGCTGTCCTTTCATCAACCTCTTTTTTTATTTTATAAATTAAAAAGGATCAGATTGTACTTTACATTCTTTCAGAGAAAATTTTTTGAATTAGTTGACCAGTACAGAATATTTGCCTTTGTGCCAGTCACGGAAATCTTTTTGCCAAGGTAATGAAATTTAGCATTGCTAATGGGAAGAAAAAAATACTATTTATTTTGCAATATGCTAATAATGAAGCTGACTGAGAGGATGATTGGTTGAATGCACATGGAATAATAATAAAGGGCAGGACAGATGTTAAAAGATATTTTTCATATTTCTTCTTCTAATTAGTGTTTGTTTCTCATGTCCTTTGTGTGCATTTCCTGAATTAGTGTAGCATTCTCTGAGGGTATATCAGCATTCTCTGAGGGTAAATCAACCTAATTTCCCCTCCTGATAGCTGCATCCTTGATAATGCTCAAGGAATAGTTCCAGCTTTGAAACCTGGCACCCATGAAAATGCTACATGGGACTTATCTGGTTCTAGATCTCAGACAGAGGTCGACTGTTCTGCCTCTGCACCCAGAGCCATATGTGGTGGACTTCAGCTCTGGGCCTACAAAGTCTGCAGGTGCTGTGCCAAATCCAACATCTGACTGTTGAGAACCCCATGACACCTCATAAAATGAGTCTGCTTTGACATCACAGCTCACATGCCTCTGACTGGCTTGGAGTAACAGGTTGTTGGCAGCAAATTGTGCTTACCTAAGAGCGTGCTTTCAGCAGGTAATAGTGAAACCACTGCTATGGACTTGAGTTAGGGTCTCAGTGACAAATAGACAACCAGACTGGGGGAAAAAAGTTGGCTGAGTGAACTTGGTGAGAGTAAATGAGACATGATCTCATCCCCACAGATGCCATGAAATTTAAATCTTCATGTTGATTGAAGTGTACTAGAAAAGAACTTAATACTGCAACAGTAATTTTTACACCACAGTACATTAAAGCTCTGCAGGCGTTTTTTTTTTTTTTTTTTTTTCTTACAAGTACTAGCTGTGATTGTTACTAATGAGTATTAATGAGTTAAAGTACCTTTATCAAAGAGTAACATCACAGGTACTAGCAGTAAATCTGATTTCCTTTCTCATAGAGATCAATGGGAGTTTTGCCTCTGAATTTAAAGATTATTTCACTTCAGTTGTTAACAAAACAATGCTTTATCTTGTAAGTTTTGAGTATTCCAATTACAGACACAGAAGTAAACAGTGGCCTAATTTCAGTGCTCTAGCACTGGACCAAGTCTCCCCTTTACAACTAACTCCTGCAGTAGCTGCCGATATATATAGATATATACATCCAGATCCTGTTGACTGATCAGTGCCAATCTCCTGTAAAAACATGTTTTGCAGGAGCCTTTGGAAAAAGTTGACTTGTAAGTCAGCTGACTAGAGTCTTCCCTGACAAGGGAAGATGTAGTTTGCATGCACACAGGCTACTTACTTGTTTGAAGAATTCTCTACACTTTATTGTTAAGAGGCCCTAACTCCCTTTGACGTATTGTATGACTTTTCACTATTTGCAGTGTGTTTGGGCTTCACTTGATCCCACATTACAGTTCCAAAAGCTTTTTTAAGGGAAAGTGTATGTGCAATCTAGTGTTCTTCTTCCCTTTTATGGCTTTACATCTATTGAAGACTTTGGGAAATTATGCTCTACGTTGAAGCGTTATGTCA
The DNA here is from genome assembly GCA_013396975.1 of Bucco capensis. Classification (NCBI taxonomy): domain Eukaryota; kingdom Metazoa; phylum Chordata; class Aves; order Piciformes; family Bucconidae; genus Bucco; species Bucco capensis. The sequence continues at coordinate 79,897 of VWZO01002646.1, read as the reverse complement.
TTCATTTTATGAATAAAACATGAGTTTGGTTAGTCCAGCAGCAGCACATACTGTTTTGCAGTATTTCTTTTCCTTCCTACCTCAAATCCATGTTATTTTAAGGTTTACAATCTTGATAGAAGTTAACTTGCAGAGAATTTGGCATTACCCACTTTTCATTGCCATATTTCTCTTCATGCTCTAATCACACAAATACAAGTAATTAAATACCGCTTCAGCAAAATTATCGTCTCAAGAGGATGTACTTGCAAATAAGCATTTCATTTCAACCACTTTAATTTTTAAAGTGGAGTTGAAAAATGATCCCAGGTATTCCATAAAGCCAAAATGAAACTAAGATGATCTTCACAATTGCAACTCTGCAAAGAAGACACAAGATCAACAAGAATATTTGATGGACATATGCAGACTTCCATGCTACATAAAACTGCAAGTTTTAAGTTACATTAATGAGACCACCTGAGTGTGAAAGTCACTATTCGAATTTCATTCACTGCTTAGCTTTAAATTATTTTTGAAGAGAGGCATCTGCCTCTCTGTAAGGCAAGATCAGTGATGTGCTAATGGACTTTGGGGAGTCATTACTAAATAATGTCTGGACTTGTACAGGCTTTTCATTGCCACAGTGGACAGGCATCATAGGACAAAAATTAAATTCCAAAAGGCATCACTGATTTGGCATTGTATGTACATGAAATGCTAACTGTTTCTTAAAAATACATGTCCAGAGCATTGAGGTCTCACAGTGAGGCATTTAAAAGCAGGAAATTCATATAGTAAGTTCAATGGAAATGACAATGGTCAATTTTGGTCAGCTATAAATTGCCATCACTAGGACATGAACAAAACAAGTCAGTCGTTAATGACTAGATTAAGTTGGATTTCTCAATAAATATTACATTGGATCCTAATATTTAACCCCCATGAGATAGCCTGGATTCTGAAGCCTCCCTTTTTTGCCTTCTTCTCTAGTTTTAAAGAGTTCCCTTACTCTGCAGAAAAGAAATTCTGAGTCTATCAAAACCACTTTTTACCGTCCTTTGTTAATATAGTACCTCTTTTCACTTCTTTGGTGATCAGAAACTCTACATTTTCATTGCATCTGATACAAAGTTTGATTCTGCTTAGCTCCCATAAGGTTTACAATGAGTTCTGATAAAAACAAAGCATTCTGTAAATATTATCTTAAGATTTCACCTTTATCTTCCTGTTTGAAGAGAAGTTAGGATTGGTGGTGTCCTTGCAGTAGAAAGACTTAGGTGAAGGCTAAAATAACTGGCTCACTGCCTTTCAGCTAAGGTCACCATGTTACTTCCTATATCCCGTTTTCTGGTCCATTTCAAGCTTGACATCATGACAAGGCATTTGTTGATAAGTGTGCCCTAAGAGGACCATAAAGCAATTTGTGTAGAAAATTAGAAGGTTATGAAAGCAGTGACATACCCAATGATTTTCCACTCCCTGTCTCATGTGTGTATCTTAATCTCCAGATAGCTGCATCACAAAATGAAACAAGTGTTAATAACGTTCTTATTCTTTGTGTTCCCCTTCCTCCTTCTGTTAGGTTTCAGTGGACTAGTTCAATAAAAGGAAAAAGGAACACCATTCACTAGAAAACAGTTATTTACGTACAATAATTTGTACTTTATGTCGTATTATAATGTTGAGTGTAAATTTTCCTTTGAACCATGTTTTATTAACATTTTTTTTCCACACAGTTACATCAAAAGACTCTATAAATAAGTGATGTGCTCAGGCTGCCAGCTCTTACATGCATACCAATTACATCTATTGGTTTCAGGACACGTAGTCAGTACTTTAAACAACCCAGATAATATTGCAAACTGAAATATTCAACATCTCCATCTTGGTATGCTGTCACCATGCAGAGAGTGTTTATAATTGGTAATCAGTTTCACTGCTGGTAAGTTGAGTGGCATGATGCATTTTATATCCATGCTTCTGTCAAACTCAATTAACATTCTAACACTGTATTTCAAAGACACAGACCTAATCTGAGGGAACAACACAATTATTTTTTTGATGTTCAAAATTCTCTGTTCTGAGAAGAGAAGAATTCGAAGCACAAATACCTTTTATTACTAATATAGCATTTTCTGGTTTTGTTTGTGAGAGGAAGAGGGCAAGATATATATCTTGCCTCTCAAATTCCTGTTGTATGTGGGGCATTCCAATGACATGAGAAACTGCAGTGAAATCAGAAGTGCAAAATGGTTAAGATTTGTCTTTGTGATTACACAGTGTTATATAGAGATGTGATATGCATTATGATACTGTGAACTGAAAAAGGGCTTAATCGTGTTTTTTAAAAAGTACAGATTTATTGAGGCTAATTTTTATTGAATGATTTGTTTAATAGTCAGAAGCATTACAGTAGTTTGTCAAAGGCCACATAAACAAATGGGCAAATAAAATCATAAAGAGAAAGCTAATATATATAACCTCTTTAGCAGAAATCAGGAAGCTGAAGTAGGTAGATGAAAGCTCCAACATTGTGGAGCTCATCATCCCTGAAAAATCTTGCCCCTGCTCCCATACATCTCTTATGGCTTATGCATTTCTCCTATCAGCATTAACATCAGTTTATAATAATGTAACAGCCTTCATAGCACAGAATGGAAGAGATAAAACACACAAAACACCTTTTTTTAAAAAACAAACACCCCCCCAAACAAATAAACAGGGAAAAACCCCACACCTCACCTCCCCAAACAAAAACCAAACCAAATCAAAACAAACAAACGAACACTCTGGCTGATAGATATTATACAACACATCTGAAGAAGTTTCCTTCCACCCATGATTATTTCATTTTATTATTACACTGCTGGTCACATCTTGCTGATCCGTCTGTTGTGGTAGAAGTGACACTATTTTGCTGGCATGTTATCTACACGTGAACTTTTTTATATGCAGTAGTAACATGGTCTTTATCACATAGTTATTGAATAGAGTGACCCATGCTCTGAAGTTACAAAATCACATAATAGTTGAAGAGGCCTCTTGAAGTCATTTGGTCCAACCCTCCTGTTCAAACAGAGTCATCTTAGACAGGTTGCCCAGTACCACACCCAGAAGGCTTTCAAGTATCTCCAGAGAAGTTGTAGGAAGGAGAAACACTAATACAAATGGTGGTTTTGCTCTTCTTTCTTACAGTGTTTGTGGGTTTCTTTGAGGGGCAGGGCAGAAAATATTGGAAAACAGGAAATGGTAACTGCTGCGTTAAAAGGAAGATTCAGAGTTCTACAGTTCAGAAAACAAAGAAAAATCTGATAACATCTACTTTAATTCTTTTGAGATAGGAACACAATTCACTTGGTGATACATGAGATTACTTGAAGATTAAATGTAGCCACATTTTTCTTGAAGCATTTGTGTAGCGACTGGATAAAGAATCACACAGAATCTCCGGCATATGTTGCAGCAAGAAGGTGAAGACTTTATTGAACGATCATCCAAGCCTTATATACATTTCTACATCAAGTTGGAAGAATACTGAAAAACAGACTCAAGCACCTGAGAGATTTGCTATAGCAAAAAAAAAGTCAGAAAAACAACCTGTTTGTTAACTCCTCTCTGTTTTTCAACCTTTGCAAAATCCATTCTCACAACATCCAAAGTCCAAAACATTTTCCCTATGAAGCACCTGTCAAAAACAGCTCTGCTCTTCTCAAAACACTTACTTAAAAACATTCCACTTTTCTTAAACAATTCCTCGACTTCAATCCTTTCTTAAAGAGCACTTTCCCAAAAATCGTTTTCCAGTTCTCCACATATTTGAATCTCTTGAATTAGCAAAACTAGCCTAAAAATACTGAATGAGCAAAGCTATCTGACAATTCTAGCATAGTGAATCCTTTTTAAGCTTTTTTGTTTTGGTTTGTTTGGTTTGGTGTTGGGTTTTTGTTTGGTTGGTTGGTTTGAGGGTTTTTTGTACATCTATATGTTACTCTTAATACGACACAAAATTATCATTCTGTTTTCCACTGTCTTGCGGAACAATCAAAAAGTTCCTGGTAGCTTTTATTAGCAGACTCAGATTCGTATCCCAATTGACTTTTCTGATCTTCAAAACATGGTAAAAATTATCAGTGAAGTAATTGACTAGCTGCAAGTTGTATGAGGAGAATCATATGAAATAGAGTGCAGGAGAATTCTTCCACTGAGCACAATCCTCAAAACTTGATTATTCCTCTCTTTTGATCCTCCAAAATGGAGAGGTGCAATGGAGAATATTCTAATGAAATCCAACCAACCAGTGACCTGACTAATTTATGTCACAATATCTAGTCCACTGTGTATTTTTATGAACTGTTGAGCTGAAATTTAGAACATTCTCTTTTCTTCCAGGAAGAAACTGAAAGGTGTTTTGCAGTTCCATATTATGAAGAAGGATGGAGCAGGATTTTGAAAACTCGTATCTTTATATCTAGAGATCAAGACCTTATTCTTATTTTCTGGTAGAACAGACATTCTTTTCATCTCTCCCTTTCTAACAACCTAAAGTTCAAATCTATACTCTTCTGTTTAGTTCTACTAATACCTGTGAGCTAAATGCAAACCTTTTCTGAACAGAGTACAGACTTTGAATTTTGTGAAGATATACTGTTGTCTGTCATGTTCCTGACCATTGGAGCCTAGACAAAATCTTGACATTATGTGATTAATTCATCAGAATAATCCTGTATTTATTGGAAGATATTGTGAGAAGTTATTGATATAAAGACATTTCATCAGTCTCTGGGTACCAGCCTTGTCTCTAATTTGGACATATTGATTTTTCTTACACCATTTGCTACAATGATTCCTTTGAGAGTACCAGCATTTGGTAACCAGACAAAAAACAGGTATCTAAGACAATTGTTATCTCTCATGCTTCTTTACCTCAATAGGAAATTTCAACATTATATTAATTATTTTTTACATTTAAATGAAATAGTTCACTAATATTAACACTTGAGCATTTTTAGAATCTTTATACCCTTTCCTACATTCAAAAATATATTCAGCATTAGCAGGCTGGTTGCAAACGCTGGGGAATACTCTTTGTTCAACATTATTGCAGAGAATTTTTCTCACTGTTAACTTAGCTGTTCCTGAGAGAGGCTAATAACCCTGGTGCCACTTCTGACCATTCTATTTCCCTGAAAAGCCCTATATTCAACATTGTGAGAGCACTTCCTTAAGCAGTGCTGTTCACATAGACCACAATTCCATTTATCCCAAGACTAACTTGCAGCATTACTGCATAGTCTTTTGGCTACTGGGCTGATTAACGTAACACATTCTTAGCAGGACTCCAGGCAGTGTAGATCCAATCCTTGACACCTGTTCAGTATGCACTGTATATTTGCTCACTGGCAAAAGCTTTTGTATTTTGAATACAGTTGCAGATTAAATTTAATGTAGCATTTCTGAGGCCTTTTTTTAATTTGTAAATTCTGAGAATGTCTGAACAGTTATTTCTCTCTTGATGTAGCCTTCATCATAGTAAGAGCAGAACGCATGATGTGCACTGTTCCACAACAGACTTTTATTATTGCTATGTATTAATAGTTAGTGTTTGTGTGGCATGTTTACTTTACAGGAAGCTGAGTCTGCTGTACTCTGTGAATACAATCTGATTCTGTGAGTAGCCTTATTAGAAGGCACATTTGGAGGATAAGTATGTGAAACAGGATCCTGGAATCTGACAAAATTATTACAGCTACAAAGCAAATTAAGAAAATAGTAAAATCATAACCTGTATGATATCTATTGCAATGATGTCTGGACAGTTATTGTATTTAAAGGCTTTGGAACTTCAATTTTATTTACAGATGCATTTACACTAAGTGATCACTGGGAATAATAATATGGATGATTTTGTCGTTACTAGCTATCCCTTTCTTGAGTCCTGCCTCCCTCTTCCATATTTCTCCTCAAACTCCAAAATAGGACATTTTGTATTGAATCCATGTTTATTTCAAAGTTCATTTCATAGACTATATGTGTTACCATATTATGACCTAAAATAACTAAAGATATTACAAGAAATTTTAGACATGCGGTAGTGATTACAAAATAATTATGGTGCCAAAACATTTCTGGCATCACATAATTTTGTCCGTAAAGTAAGCGTCCTTCTTTCTTATGAAATAACCTTTGAGGATTCATCACCTCATCTATCAGCCTCATCTTTCATTTCCTTTTTGCTTTTTATCATGGTCTGGATTCATAGAAAGTATCGGAAGTAATAGTTCACATTAAAACAATGGCAGAGAAGTCATTCTGGCAACATTTATGGGCTTTTTCTAGTGAAATGATTTATTATTATGTCTGTGACTATTTCAGATTTTCAAAATTAGAAAAACTGATTTATTATTTCAATATTCTTTTATCTGCATTTCAAAAAGGCATGACACAGACCTGACCTTCTTTTCAAGCGGACTATGCATGTACTTGTGTAATAGATATTTCTGGTAAAATATTTGTTGAAAGCTAATTTCAGCCTGGAAAGCTTTGCAAAAATTTTTTTTTTATCCATGTATTTCAGATGATATTTCCAATATTAAATATCCAACCAAGAAATAAAAATATCATACTATTTCTGAAGATCTATTTTAATGAAATCATTCTCCAACATTTAGAAACTGAGATCAAACACTTGTAATAAGTGAGTTGTGATTAACTTAGAAGGTAGATGACTTTTTAAAATTTTTGTGACAATTAGCTGACAATATATTTGGCAGGTAACAGTTTCTTCACATAAATTTACTAAGTGGTGCCAGATGTTCTTCCACACTAATTGTTATAACTTCCCCTACCTGCACTCTTTAATTTCTACAATTTCCTCTCTGATAATTATTCTCCCTTATTTCCCACCACCTCTCTTTTATTACACTCCTCCATTACAATCCTTCATTCTCAGCCACAAGGCACAACCAGCTTCATATCTTCTCCAGCTTCATATCTGTGTCACAAAAATACGCTGAACTTCTCTTACTTTTCAATAGACTTCACAACAACCACTCCTTAAATGACATCATGATTAATGGCAGATAGAAATTTGACAGCATTTGTTTGAGCTAGTTTCAGTTTGCAGACAAGGAGTTCACCCCTGGATTTATGCCAGTTTTAGAATTTGTGCAAGGGACTCTCATGAGAAGGAATCCATGCTTCCTCCCATAGGTCTGGACAGCAGCTTTCAGCCATCCTCCCCATACCAACATTTGGTTGTGTCAGAGATCACCATGGGAGCACTTATCTTCAAAATACATGCGTGATTTAGGGAAGCACAGTTTTATTCCTTTATTTGCCTGGAAATCTGTGTTGCATACAGGGACCTTGATGAGGTAGGCCCTGAGCCACCATTAAAAGGTCACCTAGGAAACACGAGACAGGTAGAAAACAAGAGGACAGGGCTGCTGAAGGGTTAAATCAGCAATGTTTTTTTTCTTTATTTTCTCCTGGTATGAGGTAGGACTCATCAAGACTTGTACCAGGAAGGGCAATAATGATTAAGAATTAAGAGGAGTGCAGCAGCACATGGTGTAGAATGAGGCCATGGATCCATGGGGGCTGATGCAGCTGGATGCAGCCACCAATGATGAAAGAAACAGCACTGGAAATAAATCCCATCCTGAGCCAAGCCTGTGTTAGTTGGAGAAGCACAGGGAGACCTTGGTAAGCTGTCTTTAATAAAAGCTCCAGATGCTGAGGCTGAAGATGCACTCTGGGGAGGGGATAACATGCCAAAAGTGTAGTGGTCCCCCTGAGCAACTGCAGCCGTGGGACACACATATACCAGGACAGGGACACCTGTGAGGAACTGTGGCAATGGAGGACCCTAAAACCTGTCAAAACAAAGGGTCCTCAGAGGGGATATAGGGGAGCACAGGTTCTCACCTCAATACCTGTGTATAAATATTTATATCTGTTTATCCTCAACACCTGAATCAGTGGCCTGAAGTTTGTTTGCTAGCAGATGAAGTGAAATTCCCCATCTCAAGACAGCTGAGTGCAGTGACAGTGGTGACAAAGGGGTCTTCAAGGTGCAGGGAGATCCCACCAGCAACTAGGCAGCAGCATGTATCATGCTTGCTTAGTTAGGCTCACACAGAGGCACTGCCTCTACCTCATCTCCCAAAAATCCTGTGTCCTCTACAGCTACTGCACAGGTGTCACAGCTCACATGTCACGGGAGTAAGTGCCTAAGACAGTACTATGAAAGATTTAAGCTTACTTAAGAAAACATCATATTTGATATTTTAATGTTTCTTTCTGTCATAACCTTCAGGCCATTCAGCCTTTTTCAAACATCAGATGTCTTTTTTTCCAGTGGAAATGTCAAAACAAGGTCTGTGGGGGTGGCAGAAAAAACAGCTTAAAGACAGACGTGCTGTGAAGTGACAATGTACAGGAGATGGTTTAGAGCCACAGGATGCATTATATCCAACCTCATATAAAAACTCAATGTATTCCTTTTACCTGTTTAAGAAGACTAAGTTATGAAAGCCTATTCATCAACAAACAGTATAACCTTTACCAAACAGTCTGAAGGAGTTCAAGGCTTCTTCTCTGATATACTGACATATACATGAGCAGATACGTAACAGCAGCAGAAATATTGGCTAGAAACACTGCTGAAGCACAGCTGTCAAAAGCGCAAAAGGAGTGCAGTGGTCATTATAGCCAGTAAATGGCGTCTCTGGGATAGCAAGGTTTTGCTGAATGTTGGGAAGGCAATGATATCAAACTTATGAGAACTTAATGTCCTGTCACATACCTCTGAGCCCAGAGTTGTTCATAGTGCCTGTGCTTAATAATCATCCTGGGACCCCATCAGTGTAGAGAAGCACATTGTCAGAAGAGTGCAATTCCTTGCTGAAGAGAGATTAAGGAATGTCATCTAAGACTACAAAAGTACAGGAAGTGCAGGACTGCACTCTAAAGAAAATTTAATTTGTTATTCTTAAGTGATTCTCTTTATTCCTTCTTCAATCCATTTTAAATGTATTCAAAAATACAAGGCATTTTTCAAACACTAAGTTTAGTGCTTTTATGAGGGGAAGACTGATTACACTGTCTGTAGCTAAGCAGAAAGTCTGAAACTGCTGAAGGGTGCATGATCTAGAATCTCACTTAATAAACTGAGTCCAATCTACAGTCTACCTATCCTTGTCACAAGCTGACACTATCAGACATGCTAAATGGGAATACATCTTTATGAGCTAGGGAAATGGAGGGGAGCACATGGAGGAGAGGGAGGTGATCAGAGACAGTCAGCATGGCTTCACTAAGGGTAGATTCTGTCTGACAAACCTAGTGGCTTTCTATGATACTGTGACTACCTCAGTGGACAAGGGACAACCTGTGGATGTGATCTATCTGGACTTCTTCAAGGCCTTTGACACAGTCCCCCACAACAGTCTACTGGCCGAGTCAGAGAGCTATGGATTGGATGGGTGGACTGTTCAGTGGAGAAGGAACTGGCTGGCTGACCGCATCCAGAGGGTAGTGGTTAATGGCTTGAAGTGCAGCTGGAGATCAGTGACAAATGGTGTCCCTCAGGGCTCCATACTGGGGCCTGTACTATTTAACATTTGTATAAACAATATGACAGCAGCATTGAGTGCACCATCAGCAAGAGTGCAGATGACACCATAAGCTGGAGGGATAGGATGTCATCCAGCAGGACCTGGACAAGCTAGAAAGGTGGGCCCAGGTGAACCTCATGAGCTTCAACAAAACCAAGTGCAGGGTCCTGCACCTGGGTCAGAACAATCCCCACTATCAATATAGGCTGGGGGATGAGAAGATAGAGAGCAGCCCTGCAGAAAAGGACTTGGGGTGCTGGTGGATGAGAAGCTGGACATGAGCAAACAGTGCACGCTGGCAGCCCAGAAGGCCAATGTCATCCTGGGCAGCATCAAAAGAAGCGNAAGGCTAATCGCATACTGGGCTGCATCAAACGAAGTGTGGCCAGCAGATCCAGAGAGGTGATTCTGCCACTTTCCTCTGCTCTGATGAGACCTCATCTGGAATACTGTGCCCAGTTCTGGAGCCCTCAATACAGAAAGGACATGGACCTGATGGAGCAGGTCCAGAGGAGGCCCATGAGAATAATCAGGGAGCCGGAACACCTCTTCTATGAAGACAGGCTGAGGGAGCTGGGATTATTCAGCCTAGAGAAGGCTTGGGGGGGATCTACTAGTGACTGTTCAGTACCTAAAAGGAACTTACAAGAAGGCTGGAGATGACCTATTTACAAAGGCCTATAGTGAAAGGCAAGGGGCAATGGTTTTAAATTGGAGATGAGACGATTTAGACTTGATACTAGGAAAAATTTCCTTACCACAAGGGTGGTGGAACATGGGAACAGGTTGCCCAGGGAGGTGGTCGGGGCCCCACCCCTGGAGGCATTCAAGGTGCAACGTGATCTAGTTGGGGATGTCCCTGCCCACTGCAGGGGAGTTGGACTAGATGACCTCCAGAAGTCCCTTCCAATCCAAATGATTCTGTGATTCTGTGATCTGTGATTCTGTGAAATTAAAACTATATGCTATGTTCATAAGTGTTTTGAACTCCTTCCTGCTTTGTGCTGAAACACACCTAAACAAGAGCTGGCCTCAACCCTGCTCTGTAAAGCAAACAGTTTCTTTGAACGTAATGGAAACGTTGCAGCAGTAAACATGTTATATAGCACAGTTAAAAATGTATTTGGTTAATTTTCTAAATTGCAAATATTAGGGATGATACATCTCCCTTTTGAATCAGATAACGGAAGATTCCTCTAAGAGGGTTTCAGAGGAAAATATTTTTTTCAAAATAACAGATCAAGGAGCTTCATAGCATTAGCATTGCACATACATAAAAGCTCAATCCCTGGAGTCTGTAATAACAGCTAACCAGGTGGCTCTCCTGTGTTTTGGGATAATCCACTGCTGTTTCTCATCTCTGCCTCCCTTAAAAGAGTTAAAGCCCTCCTATAGCTCTGAAGAATAGCCATTTACACATACGTTATTCAAACTGACCATAGACTTGTCAAGTTGACAGGTTTTTGTCCCCAAAGGAAAAGTGCAGTTGCAGTTTCTCTCACAGTACATAACTAGGATGTAATAAATGGAGAGAAAGTGGTTCATTCTGGATGCCAGACACACACAACAACTAGCTTTCCTGTCCTTGTCTCCCTGCAGACAAAAGACCTCAGCACAGAGAACACAATGTCAGCCAGAACCTGCCCAGATTAACCAATTATATGATGAACTGATATCGTCCCTGAAATCTTTTTCATGTGAATTTAGACCTGTTTTGGAAATACTGTAGTTCCCAGACGACTAAAACCAAAGAGAAACAAGCACACTGCTTGGGTCAGAAAACAAGTGACATTGAGCACAAATGAGATGAATGAGGTCTGTGTTAATATGGAACACCAATTTATCACCCCAGCTGAACACACAAAGGTAATTTGTAAAATCACAGTGTTTGTTAAAGCAATTACAAACAGGTGCACTTGAACACAATATGTCTTCCGTGCTTGAGGCTTATGAAAGAGATAAAGCTTCTTCACCTTTTTTTCCTCTCTCCTCTACTTTTTCCTTCCTGAAAAGTATCTTGCAGCTGTTAAGGAGAGGTGATGCAGTGAGTGTCTCCTGGGTCATATCATTGTGTTAGAACTTCTGAGCAAACAGTTTTGCCATCAAAGGAGCAAGGTAAGTTTCTGATAGTCAATCTTTAATTTCTTTGTGCTAAGTATGAAATAAACACTACGTTTTGGCAGTCTCTAAACAATTTTGTCCTCAGATGAATGCTTAAGAAGCTTAATTATGCATCTGTTATAATGCATACTTATTTGTAATCCAATAACTAATATGCCAAGAATTATCACAGAAATTGGTGAAGCTCAATTAATAGATGGAATATTGATTTTAAATTAGATTACTTATGTGCATGGAAAGTACTTCAGTAAGCAAAGGTCTGATGGTTTGGGTTTTCCTCCTTCATCTGTTGTTCTTTAGGCCAAAGTAATACACTTAATTCAGTCTTCCTGGGTATGTTTTTTTTCTTCTCTTACAGATCAGTTGGAGACAGGTGAGAAAAATATGTTTCATGAAGTGAGGTAAACAGAGCTAAGACAGTAACTGCTTTGAGCAGAAGTATTACTTTGCTTGTCTACAATCATGATACAGTTTGTGTATCCTGATAATTTAGTATCTTCTTTGCAGTGAGAGAACACCGTGGATTCATGTTCTACTTATGATTAAGCATAACCTGCAGATTTTTTGTGTAGTATTGTCACTGAGCAGTTGTTCTCTATCCCACATTTAAGTGACTGACCTCCTACAAAAGGACAAGAATAATGTTCTGAAATTGTTCTCTTTTATCTTTTTTTTTTTTTTTTTTTTTTAACCTTGACTATTTATTCAGTTTGTCAAGAATATTTTGTATTCTAAAGCTACCTTCCAGCACTTGCAACCTCTTTTAGCCTGGTGTTGCCTTCGGGTTAGCTAATTATGCCCTACTCCTTAATCTAGGTCATTAGTGGGGGAAATATTATGAGACTGGGAGCAGAGCTTTGGAAAAAACCCACCTGTTTTATCTTTTCTATTCTTAAAGTGATATATTATTAACTACTCAGTGTCTTCATGCAAGTGTTGGATATTTCCATTAAGTCCTTTTTTCCCTACCTTATTTTGTTGATGCGAAGTGGTGGGTCTGCCTCTCTAAACTTTGCAGACTTAAGGTCTCAATATATCAGTAGCCCAAGTGTTTTGACAGTTGTATTCATTACTGCTCAGAAAAAAAATCCTTGTACTTCTGAATCTTTGCTGGCAAATAGTTTTGTTCATCTGGCTTCTGTAATTCAGTAATGGTGTGGTTGCCAGTTTGACCCTGAATATACAGCTTCAGGATAAGGGAATTTCTTTAAAAGACATACTTGTTTTCAAAAGAATCCTCTTAAAAGCTACTGACAAGCAATTGTTACTATCAACAGTACTTTCTAAAACTTGATAGTTTTAGGAAATTACTATTTGTCATAAATTTCTGCATATCTGTTTCAAAAATTTTGCTTTAAAATTGTGTTTGTGAACATTGTTCTCTTACTGAGAAATAGCCTTTCCCAGAGATGTAGTGTAGTCTGTACATTGACTTTGTTTATGTTTAGTGAGTAGAATAGCAGAATCTCATTTCAGAGAATAGCTCCATAATTTCATGCACCTACCATAAAAACAAGCAAATTGATACCCTGCGTGGAGTAGCCAGAGGAGATTTTAGACGAGAGTTCATAATGATACTGTTGCCATATTGCATGCCTGTAAATAATTCATTAAGTCAACCACCCTTTTGTTTTAAGCAAACATGAGCAGATGCCTTCCTAAATTGTTTGCAGACAACGGTTTTCAGCAAAACATTGTTGTAATATAACACTTTAAAAGAGTCACATTTTTCTCCTATTGATTTCTGAAGTGTTATCGACTTCAGTAATTCACAGTGATTACTTCTGTTAGATATCAATTCCCTCATTGTTTTTTTCATCTATATTTTCCAGATTTGTGCTGTATGGTAGATTTTATTGTTAACTATAGCATGATGGAAAGTAAAATAAATTCATAGGCAGCTAAGAGAACTGAGAAGTTTTACATGGGCCCAAAATATTGATATTAATTATGTAAAAGAAGACCTGCACTTTAGACCTTATATCTGCTTTGTGTTTAGAAAATCAATGAACAGAAATAAGCACATAATTAAAAGACAAGAAACAATAGTTGTGGGAGTCCAAGCAAAAGGTTAAAGTTAGGATTTATAGAGCTAATGACTCCTCAGTACTCAGCTTGTAAAGTCAGGTTACCGCTTTCAAAATACCATAATTATAGTGAATGGCAGTGTGTAAAACACATCCTCATCTGTAACCTTGTTGTAGTCTTTTTACACGCCCAGCAGTGCGGTGAAGACTTACCTGGAATTGAGAGAGTATTTTACTATTTGCTGTTTCCACTTTGAATTTTACAAACCTTGCTTCATATCAACACTTTTCTGCATACAAATTGATCCAGCATGAGCTCTCCTTACATGCATTTCCTTGTAATGATTTCATTCCAGATTTGTCTTCCCCTTTGCGAAAACTAAATGTATCAAAAATTAAGTATTTCTGTAAGTCCTGAAGAGTGTAGTAAAATACCAAGCTTCAATATAATGTCAAACGATATTTTTCAGATGTGTTTTAACTTATTTCCGTGAAATACTTTCGGAAATTTGTGTATCATTTCAGTCAATCTTTAAATTACATTTCAAGTTTCTACTAACTCAGCTTTACAATGGAAGTTTCTTCTCCTTTAGAAACTGTTATAAGGGCATCTCTAGATAGATGTTCCATTTATTAAATAAAATGGAGTTTGTAAGCATATTGATTTTATTAGTCAAACTGATGTTTCAGTACCACTACAATGGTATTTTACATATTTTCTAAGATGTTGAGTTATAAACTTCAAATCACTTATTTGTATGAATTGCATAATTATTGTGGTACAATAATGTATGTTTGAATGTTTGGGAATTATTTTTTTTTATATATATATAGTTAAAGACTATGTGTTTGAATTTGTCTGGTTTACTCCTAAGCAGCTGTAAGGGGAAGGGGAAAACTGCAGTGAGTTAGACCTTCATTTTTTTNTTTTTTTTCTGCAGAAGAGAAACTGCAAAAACTCCATGGGTGAATATCCCAAGCCACAAGCACAGGAAATGCAAAGCAAAATGTAATTGAGAGTGTCTTAGGATCCCATGTCTTGAAGGAATTTTTACACCCTTCTAACCTCACTGGCTCCAACACATCATCTAGTTGTTTTTACATTAAGGTAGCAGTGCTTCTTGTGAATTTAACTCAAGAGAAATAATTTATATGCAGAGCTTCTACCCTTCAGTTGTACATTATAGGTTTATTCAAGATGTTGAAGTGTGGTATTTGTTAAAAACATTTGGATCTAATTCACACTTCTAACCATGACTCCTCTGAGGAGTTTTTCTCATACATAACAATGTGGACAGTGGGCACACAGGTGTAAAGTTAATTTTATACTTAAGTATGGTAGGGTTAGGGGCCTTAGCAAAAATAAGAAGTGTTTTTGTAGTTTGTTATAGTGAAAAGTCACAATGTTTTTCCAATTATTACAACTACTGTAGATTTTGGTTCATCCATAAAATTCTCCATTCAGAAATTATTTGTTCTCAGGCATTGATTAAAAATACTCTACTAACTTAAAAGCATTCCAGGATAAAAATCAATTTTCCAGACTGAAGGACTAGATGGACTCTTATCTAGTTAGAGATTTTGTGGAGATGCATAGGGTCATAAGGAGGTGTGGTTTGTAGTGTCAGTCTATAACTTTGGGTATAATACATGATTTAATTATTCTTATGTAGCCTCAAAGTCTGGAATTTATGTCAGATCCACAATATGCTGATTTTTCTGAATGCAACTGAAATCTCTTTCAGAAAGATTTACAGTGTTAATAACTTCTGGCTACTTTAAGTCACAGTCAATCTTCATGGAAACAACAGAGAGTTTTCAGACTGTTTTCTTTCCCTGTGGTTGCTGCCTTATATTTTAAATATAAGGGGGTTGATTAAAATAGTATTGTATATTCACACTTAGAGAATTTTCACAAAGTTGTGACTTTCTTTTCTCCCTTTCACCCCCACCCCTTTGCTGTTATCCAGTGTCAGCCAGAACTGAACAAATAGCTTTGGGTTAAACTGATTCAATTGGGAATCGTTTGGCTTCAAGTAGATTTCACTTACTGCAAGCTTAGTAGATAGTCCTAAGCAGTCATCCGAGAATCCCCACATTTAAACAAGCAAATAGACAACAAGCGTATGTAGATGTCCTCAAGCAGACAAATTGTTTCTTTGAAAATGAGTAGACACACATCCCCAGTGATGAACAGTAAAGAACAAGTCCTTAACCTTGCCAAATGTTAGAAGTCTAGATGAAATCTTAACTTTGGAACATTCTCTAGGGAATATGATTTGAGTTCAGTGAGATCACCATGTCACCATTGCTTTTTAAAATAGCTCTAGAGAAGTAATACTGTTTGAATTTGTTATTTTTTCTGAGCAGTTAACCAATCATTATCATCAAATGCTTTCTAAATGACTTTTTCAAATTAAAGTTGAACTTTTCTAAGCAATAAATACTCATGTTAAAAGATATGCCACAGCTTTTTTTAGTGTGTTACACTTAAGAGTCAGAAATACAAGTGTCTAAAATTAAGGAGCTTTAGTAGTGAGAGGATGCACAACCCAATTCCTTGAAGTAAAATATTGACTTTGCTTTGTGCTTTCTTGTCAAATATGTCAGGGTTTTTTTTCATCTAAGACTTTAATGGTTTTGATCTTCATAAGCCTGATTCACCCAGAACATTGACCGCTATAAAAAAGCTTAAATTTAGAAAATGTGTGCTGTTTCACTGTGCATGCCATGAAGTGAGGATGAGGCATGAGCACTGAGTTTCAGACAAGGCAACAGCTTCATTCTGTAAGATGTTTTGAGAACTCTCAATCAACAAGTTAACCAGCACAAGTCATCTTTCATCTTTCTGTTCCATCAGAAAAAGTAACTTACGATTCAACATAATGGTGAATGTGTCACTGGATTCACCAAATCTCCCCTTACCCATAAGGTAAAAAGATAGTAAACCAGTGTTTCCTTGGTGATAACTTTTCTTAACACGACTGTAGAATGGGCATCTGTCAATACAAAAGTGTCTCTTTTGTTACTAGTGTGACTGTTATGTCAACTTGCTGAGTGGCACTAGGAGGAACTCTAAGGAAAGCAGGGGAAATCTTTACCTCCTAGTCTAGTGTGAGAGTGAGGAAAAAGACTTTTTTAGGTCTTAAGAGAGAGAATTTGCTGACATATTAGAATTGTAAAACCCAGTCTTATTTAGCTTAGGTAAAATGTTTTGAATTTTCTTATACCTATATGAGAGATAAAGTAAGTGTATAAGCTATGCTAAAACTCTATGAATACTGAAGCCCAAGCTACATCATTAATGTATTTTCCTTAATCTCGCTAATTTCCAAGACTGAAACTATTTCATCAATTTTTGGGAAAGATTCTCATTTCTTGTTATTTTCCTGACTTTTGCAGGAGAATGCATGCAGAATGCTGTGTTCAGACATTAAGGTCATGTCCTGTAGTTAGCTTAGCAAAGTGGTTGCAGTTAGTTTAGTTTCTACTGGCTGCCTTCTCCAGAAGATCCTGGTTGGAATTTTGTGGCTGGAAGAAAAAAATGGATCATGTTTAAATTTCCATCCAGACAATCACACACAGTCATCCTACATTTTCCTTATATATCCATTATACCTCTTACAGGATTAAAGGCAGTCAAGAATTTTCCTTTCTCTGTACTTTACATATCAGACAAAGCCTTTGAAGTGATACGTTTGCTTTTTTTTATCAAAAACATTTTTCATTTTATAAAGATCAATTACTCACTCCCTGTAGTAATCCCATTTTTCTTCTCAAACCAGGTAGCCTTCTGATGCTCTGTAACTTCAGACATCTGGCTACCAGGTTCCAGCACTGACCAGGAGAACAGGTGCCGACTTATCTAAAGCATGTTTTTTCTTAACATAACCTGCTTTAACACTTCATTATTGCAAAACTGTTATTTCTTTTCCTGAAATCTATTGCCATCTCTGTGTTTCATTCCTTATAGAAGTGAAAATATAGTCTTTGTGTGGACCTTGGTATAACAGGGTGTATTTTTGCAAGATTAGTATCTGTATTTGGAGCATTTTAGATGTATGCACTGAATTCAGTCACTGTCCTGTATATACTAGTATTTTTGACAACGATAGCTTTTGTAAATTTTTACTTGCAGTGAAATGATTATGTAACACTTACACATAAAGTCCTATTGCCCTAAAAACATGTCTTTTTGACACAATGGTAAATAACAGAAGCTTACATCAGGAATAATGTTGAATTTAGTTTAAACAAATGCAATAGTTTCACACTTTTGTTGACTGAGTATATAGTTTCTTTGAAAATACCTGATTTCTGCAATGGGCCAAAATCTGTCCAGTTCTGGAGATTCTTTGAGAGAAAATCATTAGAATGCATGTGCCAAAATAAGCTTTTTTGTAACATTAGGAAGAGGGTTCTTCCTTTAGTTCCTCCTATAAACATCACATTAGTTCAACCATTTTGCTGGTTGAATCATTCATTTCCCAGTACTGTTTTCTGCTGCCTTCTCTTAACTGATGAAAGAAAAGGTGGGTGTTTATATTTTCAGCTTCTGCACAACAATAGAGTATTATGGCTTCCCTTCTAGGAGACGAGAAGCCCTGCCAAATGTAAGGAGAGAGTGAATGCAGCATAAAAGAGTTGCCAATTTCTTTTCCTATTAACTGTCAATATGATATATTTTAAGAGACTGAAGCAGCTGTGATGAGAATGATGACTGTTCTTAACCTATATTTGATTTTAATTTTCCACATCTGCAAATAAATACATGGAAAAGTTTTGGGTTTCCCCTTTGGCAGATACAGTACCAAAGTTGTCCTGAAGTAGCATTGACTTTTTACAAACACATTGGAGCGCACATCTAGCACAAAAGCTGCCAAAATGTGTCCACTTTTTTCCTGTTTTCATTTCCCATAAAGCTAAATGAATAATGGTCCTAAATAGTTTCTCCTTCTAGGCTGTAGAGAGGAAGTTTATTTTACCATCGCTGCTTTTATTTAGCATGAAGAAGTCTGAACAACAGCTGACTCATTTATACACGGAATTTAATGGATCTGACATTTTAGCAGAGTACAATTATCTTGTATAGTACTTGCAGCATTTAGCTGACGATCAAGCTGGTGAAACTTTTTCAGCATAAGCATGATTCAGTGGAGCCACAGGAACCATTACTGCTGAGGCAAGGAAAAACAAGGCGGAAGCAAGCTGTCATATCTGGGTCAGCTGTGACTGCATCGGTTTTTTGTCCTTGGGCAGCTAGCTATCACATACATGAGTTCAATTTTACCTTGATCTAACACCTAGCTTGATGTAGTGGTATGTCTAGTCTTTTTCATCTAAACATATGGTTCTGAACTGCCCTACATGCAAACTGACTTCATAGCAGGATATAGCTCTTTAGCATCGTTTGTAGTGTACTACACAGCTTCAAAACATGCTGCTTGGTTAATAAGGTATACTGAACTTCTTATTCTTCATGCTTCAAAACATTGTACATATCCAGAGTGTCACTTTGCTGGGACATTTTTAGTGTTGTCTATTCTATCTTTTTGAGCTTCTCTTATCTTTATCATTTGATCTAAATTTTCATTTCTTGCAGCGTTTTCTGTTTAAGCTCCAGAGACCAGGGATCCTTTCCAGTTGTTTCAGACACACCTTGCAGCATGGTCCTGAAAGTTGTACTTTGTGTATTCACTGTCTTCAAAGCAAAAAACTGCTGGAGCCTCACTCATTTGTATGCAAAGAACAGGTCATGCTAACCTAAGAGTAGCAGAGCATTGAATACTGTAACCCTTCAGGCTCAAGCTTTGCCATTAAAATTTAGAAGTTTCTATAAACAGAATGTAGTTCTACATGATAACATGTAGGGTGTTGAAACACTTTCCTTTGTGATTTGGTTCTTAGGGGAGAGTTTTACTGCACTTTGTTATCTTTCTATTCCTTTTTTGTACCTGCCTATTCTAGCTGAGGAAATACAGATTTCAAAGTTCTTGCTGGAAACATCTGCTTACTTTTTACTTGGAAATAGTGAGAAAGAAAAAGAAAACTGACTGTTTGAGAGGAGACTGCTGCACTCCAGAAAATAACTAGGCTCTGATCTGTGAGAAAAGCAGAATGGGCACCAACTTGAAGAGGATGCACAGCAAGGAAGAAAACATAATTCACTCTTGACATAATGGTAAAGTGAATGGCAAAGCTGCATTCATCCATTGTGGAGTCTTCTAGAGTATTTACAATATTCTCTGCTCTTCCTGATGATAAATCTTTCCAGCCATTCATGTTGTCGCCTTATGACCTCTGCTAACTTTTCTCTTTTTATGGCATTTTGGGCATAGATTCTCACCTTCTTAAATAACTTGAAGAAGAAACAATACCAAAATCTGTAACAGATGCACAAATGTACCTTGGGGATGTTTGTCTTATAGACACAGAACTGTCATCACAGTTCTATAAGCACATTTTTACTGTCTCATTCATCATGCATGTGTGACTTGCAGGTAGTACTTTTTCCCAGTGGGGTAAACTTCTATTCTGAATCCAAACTAGCCATATACAGGTTTTGACCCAGCATTTTTTCTCCTGGTCTGAAGCTTCAAATCTCCATTTCTTCTAAAGTGTCTAAAAAGCATTTTTATATTCTACTTGATTTGCTGCTGAAACTTCAGTGTAGCAGTAGAAGTTTTCATTACTCACATAGTCTTAGAAAGAAATTCAAGGCCATTTTGATAGCATTTAGAAACTGCTGAAAACTGACAAATCTACATGGTCTGTGTGAAATTTAAAGGAGGAATATTTCCTAAAAGAGATTATTACACCTGTGCACAATGAAATTAGATATAATTAAGTGGCTCTAATTTTATGTGAAGCTACTACAGACAAAAATCTTACTTGGATAACTGAGTAGATAGCCGTAAAATTGCCAAAGTAAGAAATGTATGGCAGAATGCCAGTCTGGACTGGCAAACGCTAGCATAACTGTGGGAGAAAACCTTCATGACTGTTCCAATAGTGATTAAGCAGCACTTCTGTTAATCTATCCTCAAACTGGTTCACAGAGCTGAATTCCATATGAAATAGACGATTCCTTTTACAGAACTCTTGTCATAACATTACTCATATGGGGGGGTTGGTATGTGTAATAAATCTTTTTTTTCTTTCTCTGGGATAACTTCCTCTGTCTTCTCTTTTCAAACTACTTCTAGTGTTTAAATGTCAAGATGAGGGGGTGACATAAGAGTCTCTTCTCATTAGTTAGCTCTATGGTTAACTTACTATAAAATCATAATTAAGGCACAAAGATCCTTATTGTCTTAGGTACTGAAGCTCTGTCACCACCACAAGAAGTATAAGAGTTCCTTCAAGTAACCCAGAAACAGTGTGAGAACTTCCTCTTTATGACATTCAGAAAAGATCTTTTCTCTTGGGTTGCTTTCACTGCAAGAATTTTCAAGACTATTGTTTTCTGATCTTAATAATTCTATTAATTTCAATAAAACTGCTCTACATTTCCACTGAAGAAAATTACCACATCTCCTAGGTTTTTTACTTCTTCTGAAACTTTAGTGTATGTTTGCAGATAATGGCAGGGAGGAGGAAGGTGGCGCTTCTGGATTCCTTGAACCAACCACTGAGGGCATTTATTTCCAGGGGTAGGTGAAGCAGTTCTTGGAGCTACGGGTTATGCACACTCAGCAGATAAGATACTGGTTGAGATTCTGCTGAAGTTTTCACTGTTGCACAATCTATATTAGGATACTTTTTCTATGATATCTAGCTGTAACAATAGGAAACTCTGAGAAGTGTTGAAGTGTGAGTTTAAAATATGCTTCTGGTTAGGAATATCTTCAAGGTGTTTCACAGGATACAGGGAATTACATATGCTATGCTGCCTTAGCTAGTTCTGCACCTATAACTCATTGCGGCAGTTTCTGGAGATGAAATAATGGCAAAGCTTTACACTTAGACACACACAGATTTTTTAGAGTAATCCTGTACAAAGCTTTTCTGTGCTTGCCAAAGTAGAGTAATGGTAGGAATTTTTTTTTTTACCTAGCTTGACAATTCTCTGTCAAGGCAATAAAAACCTACTGTAGTGTGATGGTGTAAATTCTGCAGTTCCTCACAAATGTCCACGTAGCATAAAATGAGAAACACAGTTTGAAACACGATTAAAACAACATTTTAGCTAACAAAGGCTTTATATAAATAATGCAGAAAAGAAAGATGATATTTGAGATCCAAGCAGGTTTAACACCATGGAAAGTACTACCCAAACATGCAGATACAGAAAAAGTCAGGAAAAACTTAAAATTGCACATCTTTATTTGGAAGCAAGAGAAATATCTTAGATGAAAAGACTGTGTGTTGGAAACTTCTGTAAACTTTAGCCAGTATTTTATAATTAAATGACTTATATTGCTATACCAAAGAATCAAATAAATAAAGCATGTTTTAAAAGCTTTTGAATCTCATATTTCTTGAAACCACAGTTACATGATTCTTACATAAGCAAAATGATCAGAAGTCTAGCACAGAGAGAAGTGCAATTAAAAATATCAATTTGTATTACTCTATATAATGGTCAAGAGTCAAAGCAATATATTACACATCCCTTTTTTATTGTGCTATACCTTTGCAACATGAATGTTAGTGGTTAAGGAAGCAGCCTATAAATCACTGCAGAAATACAACACTTTTAAATGGAAAATTGATTTTAGTACAGACCAGGATGTTATCTCCAGCATTGTAGTCCCTGCAAAGGGGAGATCAAGCTATAATGGAAGCCGTCAACCCCATATGAACCACTTAATCATGTTTATATATATGTTGCATATTAAAAAGCAATACCCAATGTCAATGGCTCAGATATAAAAATATCTTAATAGTCAGTAACTGACTAATGAATACTGCAGTAATAATAGTTTAATTTGAAGAATTTTGACAGCTGGTTGCCTTGATGAGAGTTGTTACCAGGGAGCCCTAGTCCCATGCTGAGAACATCCACAGCATGCTGATTTATAGCAGCAGTGCAGAACTGTTTAATGTCAGCACCTCTCAGCTAAAGTAATAATAAACAGGAATGTTATGGTTTATTTTTCTGTATGAATTGTTCAGGCTCTGTATGGTAAGCACCATCTCAATAGGGGATAATAGCTGCCATTCCCCAGGGAGTTGTAACTGAGGTTTAAACATTTTTATTGGCAAGGTTAGTATATCAAAATGAATCCAGAATTAGCAGGTTTTTTTCTCTTCTTTTTTTTTTTTTTTTCTTTTCTTATTGCTTGATTTCTCATCCCATTCTAGCAAGTAAATATAATTCTTTTAGGTATGAAAACCTCTTTCAGGTTTAAACGGCACTTCTTTTCTGTACTACTTTGCCTTCCCTTTTCGTGTTTTGTGTTAGGTGTGAATTTACTATTGACATCACTGTATAGCTTTTTTTCTCCTTCCTCTACTTCCTTCCCCACCCCGCTCCTAAAATTTGTAAATGTGAAATCATTTTGAAGACTTCAAATATTTGAAGGCAAGCTGCTATTTAGTTGAAAACTTCATGTGAAGAAATTTTATGGATTGAATGTTTTAACGTGGACAATTTTGGGTTGATTTTGAAAGTTGACACCTTTTGTCCCCAAGTGATTTTCAGACTGTGCCTACAGCTTTTGTATACCTGCAGTTTTAAACAAAAGCAGTTCCTTAGGTTCAGCACCTCAAATATACTTTCATTCAGCCTGCTGTCTTGAATATGAAGGTGTCCAAAGACTATGCAAGATACACTGCAATCTTGGTAGGAGAAGGACAGAAGTCTTATCCCAAATCTTTTTTCAGAGAACTACAATATTACTGCCACTTCTTAAGCATATACTGTATTTTTTAAATGTAGCCAGGCATTGATAAGATTCTTGCACTGTTATTTCTTTTTTCCTTTTGCACTGTGACTTTTTCATTTTGTTTGGAAATACAGGTAGTAGATTAGTAATTGGTTAACAAGCAGATGTATATCAAATGTTTTCATCCTTGTGGAAAGTGGTATGCCTCTCAGTATTGCACTTTTCTGCCAGAGCCCATTAAGGGATAGTCCATTACCTTGAATTAAAGACTTCAGGAAGGACTCTTTTACAAAAACAAATCAAAAAGAAAAATCTGTGCTTGCTTAGCTCTTTTGTTTTACTATTAGTTTATATATTCTGACAAGACACTACCTGTGTGACAAAATGCACACACACACCTCCACACACACATACCCTCACATCCCCGTCCAGGAGGGTGTATGTCAGGTACCCCAGCCAGAAAAAGCTACATTAGAAGTTGAGAAGGGAGAAGGTGGTAAAAAGGGATGAAAAAAACAATCTACATAGAAAAGAATATTTATTATATTTTCTGTAAGATATCAATGAAATAGATCTTTGTGAAAGCATTTTTCCTCCCTCTTAAAGATGAATGTCACCTGCATGCCACACTAATGTAGATGTGAGCTGACTAAGAACAGCAGACTACTCTTGGAAAAATCGTTAAAAAAGCACCTCAGACTAGGGACATGCTTAAATAATTTCTCAGAACTTTTTTTAGGGAAGGGATTCTCTTTGAAACACTTTTGGAAAGGCAGAAAAATGTTTTACGTACATCAGCCAGCAGTTCTTTTTGCTATTTTGGAGATTAGATAGGCCAATTATCCTTCAAGGAGGAAGGACTAGAACTAATGAAGAGTATCTTTATTTGAAGATTTGATCTTTCTCTTGAAATAGATACCAATTTTCTCAGTTCTATTTCTCTACTTTGAGTGCTGAAAGCTTGGAAGAGTCATTTTATAAATTTTTTTTTTCTTTAGCTGCTGAAGGGATTCTGCTGTTCATTTATCTGTTAATTGTCATATCACTTGCTCTGAGGCAGTGACCTCGAGGATCCACCCTGTGGCAACAAAACTAAGAAATATTGTGTTTGTGGTCTGGTTCAATCTGCTGGTGAAACTGTCCATGCTCCTGCAACCGCTTAGTGAATTTGACCTTTTTATCAATTTGTTGTGGGTACAAGCAGTGAAACTGATGAGATCATCAATTTTACTCAACAACTGAAGAGTTCATAGAGTTTCTGGTTCACGGAAGATTTAAAAAATATCTGGCTTGGATCCAAATCAGACCAAAATTATACAATAAGAAAAAAATAAAATCTCATCACTCCAAGGTCTTCATTTTATCGGCGATGCTCTTTGCTGAATTTCCAGGAGAAAATTCCCATGCTCTGCATATTATTTACTCTATGTTAAAGCTGTCTGGTGAAAACTGATTCTATAGTTCAATGCATTGACTTTTTCATTTTTTTTGTAACAACTATGACTCATAATTTGTAACTAATCTGTGGTGTGTTATTTCAGTTTTGAATTTTAGTCCTGGGGTTTTTTGAGTTTGTTTTTACTGGTTGGCTACTATAATTTCCAACAATTATAAGCAAAGCCTTTAAATCTTTCTGAACATTAACTTTCAATATTACCATTTCATGTATGAATTATTGCTCTTCTCAAGCAGACTATTTGCCCACTAATGCAACAGATCACTTTCAATAGCATCTTTTACTTAGTTCATGTTTATATCTACCACCTGCATATAAACTTTATTACGCATTTGTTAACACTTTGTCTGATCCATATGCATAACCTTAACAGAAAGTGCAGCAATTTGAAGGTCAACGCTTTGTTTGCAGACTGCTGTAAAAACCTCATATTAAGGTGAAAGGATTGTAGTATCAGAGAACTAGGCCAATAACTGGATCATACAATAGCCTTTAGCTCACATTACATTGCAATCCTGTTGGCTGGAGTTGACATAAAATTTGTGTATGGCTTTCTGAAGGCAGTAAGTCCTTGGATGTAATATGACCTTTATTTCTAGCTGGGAACTAGCAGGAAATAAATAGGGGAAAAAATAATATAGCTATAATTAATCTCATGGCTGTGCTGAAAATATAAGAAGCAATCTGAGCCAATTTAAAGTATTTTTCTTCAGTAGTGGCGCAACATGAAGGTAATGAATTATATGAGCTATTTCTGAAATCACTGTCTCGGCAGCCAGTAGAAGTCATTTGAAATAGTCTTGAAATCAAACTAAAGGTGTGAAAAAACAGGGGAAAAAAAGGAATTTAACCTTTGCTTGTTTACAGGACTTTTGGCACCATCTTTATGTTATTCCTTTATTTTGGAGTTTCTAACACTCAACCGCAGGAGTAAGACTTCATCTTTCCTAAAGATATATAATTGCTTCTGCAGTTTTTTGCACTTTTCTCTGTAGTATCTGTTACCATTAGGCAGTAGCTTCCATTAGACAAAAATCTAGATTCCTTCTGTACTCAGAACTGGAAAAACAGAAGGACTCAAATCTGGGAAGGGCTTTCCCCATGTACTGTGAATCTGTGAAATACCTCTGGCTGGATTGTGGGGCTTTTGCAGGAAAGCAGCCTGTCTACCACAGGGCTTAGGACAGTGGTCCCTTTATGCTCTCCTTCTTTCCTGAACTGCTTTAGTGATGGCTTTGGCCATCGCATCGCTTGTTGAAGAGAGGTAGGGTCTGTTGTAAAGTGTTTTGCTGTATGTGTACACTAAATGTATATTGTATATAGGCAGCTTAGATTTAGCAGGAGACGAAGGAATTTACCTCAGTGATCCAGGTAAAGGCTATGAGTCTACTTCTGATGAGTTCCAAAATATATAGAAGACCATTTATTTCCTTCTGTTAGATGTAAGTCTTGCTGTTGTGCTAAGGTCATCAAAGGGTTTGTTGCTACTTATGTCTCAAAGTTTCTGTTATTAATACCACTTTTAAAAACTTACAGATTTAGCAGCAGATTGTTGGGTTTTTTCTTAGAAAGTGAAGAATATTTTGAACGTATCTAATTCTACTAAGAAATCTTTTAGGCTTGTTTTGTGATAAGACAGACTCTTAAATAGAAATTTTTATTCTTATTAAAGACATTGGGATTCTGTCTACACAGGAGTTGTCTTCAAAGCAATAACAAAAACATTACAGCCTGGTAAAGATAGTTGTCTCTTCTAAAGAAGTGACAGCATGCAGGCCATTTGTATGTATGCTTGCATACATATGTATGCTTGCATTTACATATGCATGAAAATCAAAATAATAAAATTTTTAAAATATATAAATTGCATTCAATTTCTTCACATTTTATTGTTGGCGAAAGATACTTGTGGTGATGGGAGGGGAGAGAGTGAGCAAAACAAAATCAGTTTACTGTGGTAAATCGTATGCAATGGCAGTACAACAATGAAGACACTTTTTTCTTCCTGTTCTTCAAAGGATTGTTTTAGTTAAAAATGTCAAAAATGCCCAAGGGCTTACCCTGTGCTGAATGGACTATGCCATCTGTTTGTGTTAAGTGACTTGACGTGCATAAACTGTTACCTACATGGTAGGATTCTGAGTCTGTCAGCTCTCCTGTCAACTGCTGTCCTTGTTGCAACTGTGACCCCTGAAGGAATTAGTTGACTGATGATGATGATTGACATCCACACACAATTAACTCTTTAACTACAGACACTATTGAAGGTGATTCCTACGTTAATCTACAGTACAGGTATGCTGTTATTTCCATGCCAGTGAATTTGCACAAGGTAAATATGATTAATATGATAAGTGGTAGAGCTCTGAGACACAAGGTTTGCTCTGAAGTTTAATTACTTTCAATCATTTGTAACAAGACCATTTCTTGGTGTACTTTCAAGCAAAGAAAACATTTGGCACCTTTAAAATAGCTGAGCTTCTGGGGTCCAGCTTCTATCTCTCTAAACTAGCCTTTGGATGTTTTTCTGAAGGATAGCACAGTTTGATATCTGCAATGAAAGTGTTTAGACCCAGCGTCATTCAATTAAAAGGGGTATGTACAGAACTGATTCAAGTGATGTCTCTTTCACCTCACTTCCTGAGTTGCTCAGAGCAATGAGTAGAGACATCTCCCTTATTTCAACTGTTTTCTTAAAGCAATTCTAATCAGGGGAACAGTAGTCTAATATCTATTCTAATCAAAACTGACCATGTCTTTGCACAAAATACAAGACTGGAAAAAAGGACCTTTGGACAGATTTTGAAAGTTTATGGTGTTAAAAATTGTGGAAAACATTCCTTATATGTGTAGGTGGCTAGAAATTCTGTTATACCTAACTCTTTTTTCCAATACAACTTCAGATGCACCACTAATGGATACTTAAGAACAATGAAGTCTGCTATTATAACAAATATCTACTGATAACTTTTCAAACACGACATGGCAATTCTCATCTAAGCTGCTAAATTCTTATTCTTCTTTGGAATTCATCTTTAAAAGATTAGCCATTAAGAGCCTTAATCTGGGGACCCATTTTTCGCAGTGAATTTTCCCACCTAATGCATGCATGACCTGAGTTGTTTAACTTGTACTTCCATTTATGTCTTCTTTGAAAGGCAGAGCATCTCACGACTGAGTGACTTTTATGTCTGCGGGCCTGTGTTTGAACTGGTGAAGTCAATGACTGAATTCTAGTTGTCTTGAGAGGAAAAAAAATATGGAGATTTGTTCTCCATTTTTGACGTGCTGTCAAAAGACATATAGTCAAAAGATTTCTTCTTAAGAGAGCCCTTATGGTAAATTTAGGTTCTCATCTACAAAGGGTTTCTGATGTACAAAGGGTTCATTGGATGATGTAAACTGAGAGCGGTAGCCTAGATCCAGAGAATTAAAAGCTTTGATAGATGATCCCTTCTCAACACATTTGGCCAAAAATAGATGAACAGCTTTTTGAAAAATGTAGCAAAAAGAATTAAGTATTGACATGCTGGATATAGTGGGAACAGTGGTGAACTGCTTTTCAAAAATAAAGAATATTTAGCAGGTTTCCACCAATTGTGAAAGCTTTGCATGAAAGCATGCAATGCTTTCATAAGCAAACAATATAATAAATACTGTCTCATTATTTAACCATAAAGCATCTACTAAAGGATTTGTGTTGCACTGCCATTAACATATTTTAAGTAAACAGTTTGGAAGGAATATGAAATTGACCATGTGTGTTTACAGTAATATTTGTAAATGAAATACTTTTTACTAGTACTGCTTAACCATGTGGAACAGGGGGGAAAAAATCATTGCAGTTATTTGTGTTCAGGCTGCTAAATGGCATGTGGCGTTTTTTATTTACTTAGTTATTTATTTTTTAACAATACTATGTACATAGAATCATAGTACTTAAGTGCAATTTTCCTGTTGGTTGTAAAATACCATCTAATGTGTGATTTCATATTCCAGGTTTTGAACGGCCAGATTTAGGCAGAGGCTGCTGAAGATGGCACTTGCCTGCAATAGGAGATGCTCATTTTCTCTCTGGCTCATTGGGCGTTTTTGGCTTGGTGGTGGAGAATGTACTGACAGCTTCTAAAACTGTCTTCTTAAACTGGATTCCAATAGGACTTCAATGTCCCGATAGAACATACTTTGTCTTTATGAAGTTTTTTTCCTCCTCACTGTCTGTAGGATGGTAGATTTCATTGTAAGACAAAGTATGGGTGCATTATAGTTGCATAAATAAATATATTACTATATTAAACATTTAATGCATATAATCATTAATTCATTTCAAATAAATTTAAAATACGTTATATAGGAAATGTCTCAAAAGAGTAGGGTTTCCCAGGAGTACTGGTCAAATTCTGGTCTCCATTGCAGTTACTATGCACAGCTTTGAATACAGGGTTGTGGAATTTCCAGCTTGATAAGCAATATCCATGCCTAAAAAATAGTTTAGCCTCACATACTGACTTTGCTATTAAAATCTACCTCAGTCTAGAGTAAAATAGAGGTCATGCTATCATGTGCCAAGTCTCCCAAATTTTTGCAAGAAAAAGGAAGAAGTTCACATTGAAATGACAAGCCTGCTAGATCTTGACAGAAATAATTTTTACAACGCAAGTGAAAAATGAAGTACTTGATACTTCATGCCAAAAAAGACTTCTTGCATGAAACTATGTCTGCAATGTAGTTTTGGAAATGCCGAATGATCAAAGACACCATAAAGTGCCACAAAGTTCTTTATGTTCCTGACCCTCTTTAATTCATGCAGAACTCAGATTTTTACCTGGAATGTGTATTGGGAGGTCTTCCCTACGTTCCTCTCTAAGTGTATTTACTGGAATCATTAGGATAAAACTGTATGTTAAGTAACTCATTTGGGATAGAACCTTTGGGTTTTTTTTCAGACTTTGAGGATGGTGGTTGTTTTGCTGTTGGTTTTCTTTTTGTTGTTTTGTTGGGGTTTTATTGTGAAAGGTTTGGGGTTTTTTAACCATAACATTTCAATTGCTGAAATTCCATAGGGAAGAAGGTTTTTTTCTCGTGCAATGATATCTGTCTTTATTGATTGTTACTTGGTTTGGCTTCTTGCTTTATGTTTGCAAGATCAAATGGTGCACTATGTCTATTTCTACAGCAGCATACCTCAGTCTAAACAAAGTTAGAACATCAAATCTTTGAAACAAAAATAGACTTCTTCACTAGTCCAATTGGGTATCACTGGAAATAGCTACATGAAAACCTGTTGTAATAAATGTCTCTTTCAACCTTGTATAGTTAAAACAGATTGTGCAAACAAGCAATTTATAAAATTTATAAAATTCAACTTCTGCTTTTTCTAAGATTTTCCAGTCAGTGAAAGAATTTTCTATTTTCTGTAATATGTTGCTTTTGGATGCTTTCCAAGTACCAAATGGTATTATGTTGTTAATAGAGTGAGTATGTTTTTCAAAGAAGGCAGTATTTCAGCCATGTGTCAACTCTGTCTATAGTTAAAACCAAGTACTATTTCCATAAACGGTCAAATTAGTGCCTCAATTTGCCTTCTTTACAGTTTTTCCTTTCATTAAGTATTTGTAGACCATGAGTTCATGTAGAAGCTACAGAAGAAAGTCATGGCACCGCCTAATTAAAGTATTTCAAACATAGGACAGAGAGAGATGTCTGCCTCTGGAATTATTTTGTTTATTTTCTGGAAAGTGTCCAATTTCATGCCCTGTAGTGACATATGTCTGGCACATCCTGTATCACCACAGAGTCACACAAATTTATGAAAGCAGGATACTGCTGTTTCAGAAATTACTTCTACCTAACTAGGTTTCATCTTGAGTCTTATGGTTCTGGGGTTACAAACCTCATTCCATGCTCAAGAGACACAACAGTGTTTAACTTGTCTGGAGTGTTACAACTATTCTTTCCAAAACACGTATTGACATTATTTACACAACGAAATTAGCACCAGAGATAAAGGACAAAACAGAACAGGATCTGAGTCAGAACTGAGAAAAGAGAAGTTAGTATTTGAATATAAGATGGTAGAGCTTGCATGAAGTAAATCAGGAAAAAAAGACAATTTTAGGAAAAGAAGACATTTCTAAAGAGAAAATAGCACAGAGAAGGCAGCAGAAGGAATGAGAACATGGAAGATACTTCAGTGTTTTCAGAGGGAGAAAAAAGCAAGAGAAGTTAGCTTATGTAGAAACATATTTTGTGTTAATGTGTTGTTCACTGTGGGAACGCCAAAACAAAAAGTATGGAATCAAATTTATACAACACCTATAGAAGAACAAAAAAAAAATCACAGTTCCTATATGCATGTCTAGACTGTATTAGTTCTTTACTCAGCAAAACTAAATAAGCTTATAGAAACCACATGTATGAAAACAGACAATTATGCACTGGAGAAAACTAATGCAGATAACTAAAAGAGGTTACATTTTCTCCTGGAAAAGATGGTATGCTTTTCGTATTTGGCTTTCTCTAGACCAGTCTTGCAAAGAACACTTTGGAAATAACTAATCAAACGGTTAATTTTACCTCTAAGGTCTATTTTAAGGATATTAATTGTCATATCAGTAGAAATATTTGATTGCACAGTAGTTTGCTATGCAGCAACCTGACTTAAGCTTTTCACTTTCTAGAGGTGATGAAAAAAGGTACTGCTCTTAGTCCCAAAGGTTCTAATAACCTTCCCATTGTTAACATCCTCCCTAGCAGCACAGGTACTCTCAATTATATTAATTGTTCTGCATTTAAGTTAGTAATATTAATCTCTGTTTCTAGTGTTTGCTTATACTGAAGGATAGATTGTTTCTGTTTCAGATCTAAAGGCCTTGCTTGTCCAAAAACCTTTTCCTTTCCATCAGATTGTCTAATAATATGTTATTTTGCCTGAAAAATGTTTATCCTGCAAGCATTTACTTGATCCAGCTCAGGACCAGAAGCTCGAGAACTCTTAGTGCAATAGTTCTTTTTGACTAATTTGTCTTCCAAAGAAGCAGAGAGGTCAAGAGACTTTCTTTGCCAATCTAAGCCACTTTATGTAGTCTTTGGGTATACCTCTACTTTCCTCTTAGTGGTTTCTTTAAACAGCTTGAATGTGCTTAAATTCAACTTGCTTATGCCTACTTCAGAAGTTGAATTGGAATCTCTACATTGTTTTCATGGCTTACTTGACATTGGTCTAATACATTATTAATGTTATTAAGTTAAAATGTTAAATTGAGTTAAATTAAGTTAAACTAATACACACTCTGTCAACAGTAATTCCCAGGAAGAAATAATAAGGAGAAGGTAAACCATAAAACTTAATAAATGTGTAGGAAGAAAAAACAGAGACTAAGAATTCTAGCACAAAATAAGATGAGGGGATCTAAGAGAAAGTACAATTCACATGAAGATAAATGAATACAGTGTACCTGTCTTGGGGCACTGTTTTAGCAGTGTTTGTGCATAGATATACCTGCATAATACTTAACCCCAGTGTGAATCTTCATCCTTATCATCCCTTTCAAATATTCCTCTGCAAATACATTGATAATATATTTTTTTTACAATCATACTTTATGAACCTAAACGAAAACCAACAGTAATGAGCAATAGGTATCACTAAATCCAATTTTATGTAAATTGCCATATTCAGAGAGGCTGTAAGTGTAGTTAATGAACCTTGTTGATGTTCTTGTTAGAAATGCATGACTTAGATAATAATCATGCCTTCACAGTTTAATATGTTTATTGTTTCCCTTCATGATACTGTAATTATAGTATTCTCTCGCTTTTTTTTTTTTTCTGAACATTTAGTCAAACTGGCTTGCAGAAATAAAGATATCTTAGGTTTATGTTTCGTACACTGTCTCCAAATCTAACTCTCTCTGTGGATCTAACAAAAGCAAAATTATACTCTCCTCCTATAATGGAGAAAATTCTAACAGTTTTATCATGATTAAATTAAAAAAAATCTATTGCTCACCTTAAGAGGAAACTTTCTAGGCCTTATTCTCTCAAAATAACCTTTGCTAAAATTAGAAATTAATTGTTGTGCAAAACAAGAAATTAATGATTAATGTGCATTAGGAATTTATTTTTTTATATAGAAATCGTGTGAAAGGAGTACATTATATTAATTAGACTCATGTCCCATTTTTGAACTCAATTTCTACATCAATGTTTTCCCCTTAAGTGCATGATGGCCTATTATTGTGGTGGCCTTTTATCTTCCGAGTTTTACTACTGGCCCAAAGCAAAGCCATAGGGAAATAATTTTTTCAGATCTGTTTCTCCATACTGAAATTGACATAATACTAAATGTCTCTTCTATTGTGCTTTTTGAGATGTATGGTTAAGCAGCACTATATAGAAGAGACTATTAAACAATGTGATGTTTACACATTTATAAAGGTGTAATTAAGGCATAGGTTGTCCAGGAAGCTGTAATTTCCCCTTATCACTTCAGCCTGGGACCTGTTTTGCAAACAACTGCAAACGAATATCTATTTCAATAGACCTTTAAGCTGTCCTTGTGATAACCGAATACATAAGCAAAATGAGTTTCTAAATACTTATAACAGCTGTTCTAATAAAACACAAAGTTAAGGTTCAGATTATGGCTTGGAAGAAGGGAAAGGGCAGAAATAACTTGTTAAGAAGCTTTTAATTTTTTTAATTTCTTAGCAGTTCTTGAACACAGGTAATTCACATTTCTGGGTATTTGTACTTCCTCAGATCTACTCTTACTAAACTTGTTCTCACATCAGATAGCATGGGACAGATAGTGGGGCAGACAGTGTGGCAATGTTCATTCCTTTTCTCCACTGGGCTGTTACCTCTTTTCAGGATCAGGAAGAAAAGAAGGACTTGGAAAACTCGGAGAGACTCCACACAAAGCCTAGCAGACACAGTCTTCTCTGTATCAGCCAGGGGAGCAGCAGGGAGAAGATATGCAGACAGGCACAAGTTTTACATTGTTCCTTGTCTAAAACCCAGCAGAAACCTCTGATGCCGCAAAGCAACCAAAGTAACATTGAATGTCTTTGGAAAGCTTCAAAACAAGTAAATGTGGACTGAGCGAATATTTAACATAGTAAGACATTTTTCCGATTCTCTGTCCTTCTGTCTGTAAATCCATCCCCTGTAGCAGGGCTTTAATGGGGAACAAACAAGACCAGTAGATTTGTGGTTCAAAACTGAAGTTCCCTGCAAAAGGATCAGTGAGACTATTGGACAATACCTGTTTGTTGAGGCACCTGTGAGAATTTAGAGGCATGGGTAGCTCTGCAGTAATTCAAATTCATGTGTTCTGATTTTTTTTTTCCAGGATGCCTTTTATTCCTGCAGGTATCTGTGGCTAATATTGTTACTTATTTGTATTCTAAGCAAATCTAAACCAGCTAAACTGCATCTGCCAGAAAATGTGCTTTCTCTCTGCATTCAAACAGTGGAGCTTATCTTTGAATTCAGCAGACTCTTTGATGTCTGTTCATTTTGTGGAGTATTTTATAACTCAGGTTAATTGAGGACATAGTCTATGTTTGACTCAAGAGTTGTTTTAATAAGGTTATGTCTATTAAATTGATTAAAGAACTGTTTGTCCCTATAACCAACTATGAGAATGTTGTTTGTGGTATTAGAAATGGATGATGATACACCTAGCCAAATTAAATGTTTTGTATAACGAGCTTTACTTGTGCAGAGTAAAATTGCTGGTTTTTGCATGAGCATTTTTTCACTTGTGCTAGTGCTTGTCAAAAGGCAGCAGTTTACTGATCTTATTTGCTCTCATGGATTCATTGTCCTGTGCTAATTTTTCCACCTGGCAACTACTTGGCATATGGCAGCATGGCAGCGTATTGGTGGTGGAAATCAGACGATGATTCCCGGCTGTCCACAGCTCAGGGACAGCAAGCAGCCCTGCAGGGAGCTGTTGGCAGGACCTGTGTGAGGATGCTATTCCCTGCTTTGGATGTCTAAGATTTTGTGGAGCCAGGAACTCACTGTGGACAGGTTAGTTTTTCATTATTGCTAAAGCCTTGTGCAGGGCTGGTATGAAAGGGAGCTGAGATGCTTCATGAAAAATGAGTAGATGTGAGAAATAAATCCTTCTTGAAGCCATTTGAGTCAGTTTTGCTTGCTTCATCTCCTACTGGTTCTTCTCGTGTGAAGTTTTCCTTTTCCAGGGGCTTTCCCTTGTTTTTTGCTTTCACAGTTTAATAGCAAGTCACCAATCTGTCCAAGCAAAACAGCAGCCATCATTTTTCATCTAATGAAAACCCAACAATACCCATGAAATTAAAGGGAATCCACACAATAAATTATTCAATGGATTTTTTTAGCTCTGGATTTATTATTGGCATTAACAAAAATTTTCCCATAGAAAGAGGAAGGCAGAATACTTTTGGAAGCTTGAGGAAGTATTGAAGGTAAAATTTCATTTAGAAACACAACTCTGCCACAGTGGAAGTAATATCAAAATATAGATAACCCTTCCATCATCACTAGGAAGTTCTATATTGCTTTTTTCCCCAATAACTCACAATTACGTTAATATTGCTCTCACAGAAAAACTTACCTTTGTTTCTTCTCCCATAAAATTTCTCTGTCCTAAGCTAAAACGATTTTTCAGGAGCCCAGATAATTGCTACTAATTATCTGTAGACATACAACTGCAGACAAACTTCAGATCAGAGAAGAAAATTGTTCCATGCCAGCTATTAGTTTGAAACTGGTCCTAAATTTTGAATCCAATTATAGAAACAAAATTATTAGTCTCAGTTATTGAAAATAAACTTTACCATTTTGTTTAGAGCTCCCCACTTGACTGATCATGGTCAAGATTTTACTTTTGACACCAGAAACTATGTATCAGGAACCACTTGAAGCTTTTATTTAGTAAGATAGGAACAGTTTTGTGAAGCACTGTAGAATGATCATATAGCATAAATGTACTTCAAAATAAAAGAAAAATAAGCAGCCAAAATTAAAAGACCTCTAATTAGGATAAAAAAATTTCAAAAGCTAACCAGAATTAGAGAAAAAAGCAGACAGTAGACTCTAAAATGGTAATCAGGGCTTTTTGCGTCACTAAGAGCTATTGTGAGTTTCTCAGTCAAGCAGAGAATCAGGAGAATTTTTGTTTCTACATTTTGAATACTTGCTTAGTTAAAAAGAATTTTCAAGTTTGTTGTCTATATATAAAACTAGAGAGAATGGCCATGAGATTTTGCCATTAAGAAATGGTTAAAAACTAAGTGATCAATGACTAACAAGATCACAAACACCTTCTTAAAACGAAGAAGACCTTGATACATTCTCAAGCCTTCTCCATGTAGATCTGAATAACTTTAGGACATGCCTAGAAACCCCTCGTGCCAGAATTCTGATAGCAGTCATCAACCAGAAAACGTCTCAATTGACTTATACAGTGTTTAGGACACTGATAAATGTTTAGTTAGATTTCTCAAAACTGTATGAACAGTGCGATTTTACCAAATTTTAGTCAACTACTCATCTTTAGACAAACGCAGCTGCAGAGCCTTAGGGCTTCTCCTCACTCTGTTCCAAATGGGATCTGTATAGAGCATTCCCCAGCCTGTGATGTGCATGCCCATACTGCCTAAAAACACACTTCTTGGTACAAACTCTGCTATTTCAAATATCAGCATATCGCAACTGGAAATGTTGATTGTTTTTTAAAGGACAATTGTTTCAATAAGCAAATGTATCAGAGCCAAAACTTTGGAGACAATGCAGATATTTCCAAATTATTCCAATGTTAGAAATTTACACAACTGGCTAGAAAGTTTGAGGATCTCAAATAAAATGTTTAAGTCTCTACTAATTTTTGTCCCCGTTTACAGGATTTTTCTTCCCAGTATGACAGACTCTTTGCTGCTTGGTGCAGTATTTTAATATTCTTTTTTTCTGCTTCAGTACTTTTCACATCCAGTATTCTTCTCTCCCCTTAGGCTAAGCTCCAAATTACTCAGAAAAACTAAAAATGCAGACTTGATTGGTATACCTTTTGAAAAAATAAATCCTTTGCCCTTTATAGTCCAGGCATGATAACATGAACTATGAGCTGGTAAGTGAGCTGCCACTCCTAATTTCTTCTGCCACACTATCTATTAAGCAATATATTTTTCTTAGAGCACTCGTATCTATCAGTTTTAGCTCTGCTGGAAAAGTCATGAGCTTATGACATCTGAATAAGCTTTAAAATTCCTGTAATGTAATATGCTCATTCCTTTGAATTCTTGCTATATTATGTTGCAATAAGTCTTTTTAGTTTGTTCTCTGTTTTTCAAGATGCTTAAACTTGATCAAAAAAGAGGTTGTTAACCCAAAACTTTTTTTATTTCTTTGTTCCTCTGGATCATACATGAAACATATGCTCATTAGTTACAGGAACTAATTTAAATGATAATGTTTTCAAATGACCAACATCAAATAAACTTGGGGAGTAAACATCAGTGCAACATGATAAACAAGCTATGAAGTGCAGCTAAGTGTGAAAATTATTATCAAGGGATCAGGTTTGTGAGTACAGGGCAAGTAAACCAACCTACTTTTGGATAAAAATGTAATTTTTTCGTGCAACATGCCAGACTACTTGTCCCTCAGCTCCACTCTTGCCACTCTACTCATTTTGTGTGCTCAATTCCTGAGCTGTTGCTGGCTAATGCAAAGACCACCAAACTGCTTGTAAACCAGGGCATATTAAGGGAAATTAAACTCTGCTTACGGTACCAGATATAAATATTGCTACACTCCTTAATCAGAGGAACTTTCATTGTAGTTATCTTGTTTTACTTTAATTTGTTGTAGTGTTCCTAATGATTAGACACTTAAAAGGATTATTCTTATTTCATCTGATGGGCTCAGTAAGCTTTCAATGCCCAATTTTTTAGAGTTAGAAGTCATTCTTACTAAATTAATTTTACAGATTTGTGAGAAGAAACTCATGTACTCCAAATATTGTGACACAT
This sequence comes from Bucco capensis, assembly GCA_013396975.1. Classification (NCBI taxonomy): domain Eukaryota; kingdom Metazoa; phylum Chordata; class Aves; order Piciformes; family Bucconidae; genus Bucco; species Bucco capensis. Next base: position 41,842 of record VWZO01002646.1, on the reverse strand, counting down.
TTGGTGAACAGTGGGGATTTTCAGATCAGTGATGTCCTTTTGCAGAAACATGGCCTGAGTAGAAATAGAGGCAGTGGGTCCATGTCTGTTTGTTTGGAGGTTTTTTAATAAACATTCTAAGAGGAAAACCATTAGTGAGAGTGTGATTAAAGTGAGTTATGTACCAAAAACCAATTCCAAACTCCTTACCTTTTAATACTTACGGAGTGCAAACCTGAGAGAAGGCAGTTTTCAACCTGATTTAAACTGAAGATGCACAAGAAAAGTAGGTGTAACTATGCAGAAGCAGTTAATGCTGAGTCAAGTCAGCCCAGGGAAAGAAAGCAAGACTTGCTTTTGCTCAGTTATGGAGGATTCATCAGCACTCTTCATATGTCATCCGGGAAGGAGATGTACACCAGCTCAGCCCTGAACCTGGCTGCACCATCTACTGCATATAATTAATTACCATTCATGGAAAAGCATGCCTCTTGTTCACTGGATGCAAATATAGAATTTCCCAAAGAAACTACACAGATCTGGTACACCCAGATGGTATTAAGATTCAGTCCATGACTAGTGAACAATTAGTCTAACATTACATGATCAGTCAAAGATGTTAATAGCATGTGTTCCATGCCATTAACAATCCAGGCTGCCATCTTCCTACTTAGTGCATAGTTAGGGACCACTTTTTAATACATTGCATAAAAACGTTAAAAGTCCTTTCAGCTGGATGTTGGTGAATTTAGAAAGGAATTGATTGTGGTTATATCCTTTCAATATTTGTTTCACAAGGACATATCCTGAAGCTACAGGACTCTAGCTCTAAACCTGAGAAATGAAAAATTATACCAGTGTTCATTTTATTGATGTCATGATATATATCCCAAACTCTGCTTCTGTGATTGTGTTGAGTGTATGCAATGGCATGGAATGATAGAATATATAATAGGTATTTCATTTGTGATGATTTGCATAAAGTATGCCTGGCTTATGTTATAGTGTAACTCTCTCAAGTCTATAAAAATGTACACCATGATATCATCTCTCTCCTGTTTAATCAGAGTAAACCAAGTATGTATTTAAACTTTCATGTACCTAACTTCCTTTTTTGGAATAATTTTTCCATGTCCATCAAGAAAAATCTTGTTTTACTTCTTTTCTTCCTCTTTTCTGCCTTGATGAAATTACTAAATTCTGTTCTTTATTAAGAGCAAATTTAAAGAGGTACTGATCATCCAAAGAACAGATGAGTCAAAATACAGATTGGAGAATTCTAAGAACACAGATAGCTCTTAATAGCCTGGATTTGATCTTAAAAATATTAGTATTTCTAGATTAGTATTTCACCAGAGCATGAATCATAAGACAATATATTTGACCAGCATTGCATGGATCAACCTAGAAAAACCCAAGCAGTGGGAATCCTATAGATCCAAGCAATTAGTATTGTTAATGCAAACCACCACATTTAACATAAAAATTTGCAAATAGCAAAACCAAACATCAGGGATAGGACTGCTTCATTAATATCTATGAGTCCTTTTTACATACAGCCTTACTTCCTCCATGGACCATCTGAAAATGTTTTTGCAAACACTTATCTGCTGTATCATGATTATTCCATTTGATAAACACTCATCAATGCTTAAACTTTAGCTCTCAGTTGTGGTGGGTTGACCTGGGCCANAGCATTTCTGAAAACTGTATGGGAACATTAACTCCATCTCAGCCAAACCCAATATATCAGTGTAAAAAATTAGCTTACCATTCTCTACAACATGGCCTTTTGGAATAGCCAGTTATTTTTTTTAGACCTCAGAATGTGTGTGGGGTGGAGTGTTTTTGTCTTTGTGGAAGGACCATGCACTTCTTGTTTTGCATCTACTGAGCTCAGACTTTACTGAGCTCTGCTTAGAAAGCAGATTTTAGTGCTTTTAATTTTGAGCCTTCCTTTTGCACAGAGGTGTGTCAAAAGGGTACAGATCAGGATCCAGCATAAAGTGGGACTGTTTGTATTTTAAAACAGACTTCTTTCCATGAAGAATATTTCTTTTTGTCATTGCTTTGTTGTTTTGGTGGAATCTGAAAACTCCTGGTGGACAGTGCAGGTCATGTTTTCTCTGTGTTAACTCTTGTAGGGGTGACAGGGCAGTAATACTTGCCCTGCATTGCTTAGTGGTAAATAGTTTCAGTTCATTAGGCAAGATTCCTTTATTCCAAGTGCTGTAAACCAGTCAGTCCTCAATCACTACAGAGATGTTTGTTCACCTTGTCTGACTATGAAAAATAAGTCTGCCTGAGAGCACACAACAGCGTAATTGACTCTATAGAGCAGCTGTCATAGGGGTTTTACTATAAGAAATCGTATTAGCCTTCCTTTTAAACTTGATCAAGGAAATAAGTCATTGTTGACATTCACAATTCATACAATAAAATATCTTTTTTAAAAAATAACCCACACACAATATGGTGCTTGGCAAGTAATTAACATCAAATGTTTGTCATGCAAACCATGTCCCTTTTTAAAAATTATATAAAAGGGGAGGAAGATCTGTTAGTTTCTTATTTTTACATTCCTCTTCAGTCTTTATAGGTAATCTAAAGATCAGAGATACTTTTTGTTTTGTTTTCCAAGGTGGGTAAACACAAATTACTGGAAAACTTTTTAATTTTTTTTTTTAATGTGGAAATAGATGTGGTGATTTTTCTGGCAACCATTATCAATGCTACCAAAAAAAAAAATGTCACTTGCTGGAAATGTTAGGTCTTTTAGTGACAGAATAGGAGGGATATTTGGTTGTTTTTTCTCAATCAATGTGAGTGCATTTTAGCACATGTCTAGATGTGTTTATTCTGAGCTGTGAAAGTAAATCCTTCAGTGAAATATGCCTTTCAGAAACTTATGGAACACCCCATAACAGTGTTGGATCTTGTTTTGAGCCATTAATTGAGTATTTAATGCTTTCAGCTGAAAAAGTACTTTCTGTTTTCACAAACAGAATTTAAAAGAAGCCACCTGGAATTTGTCGCCCTTGAAAAGTTATATCTCTTTGATGTAGACTGCTGAATATTTTTTACAGAGAGAGATACTGAACTTTTGAATATTCTGCACAGTAGTCCAACCTGACCAAAATCATCAGATTGTGTAAGTGGCAATAAGCAAATGGCAGAGGCAGTGGAAAAACGCAACAGCTCTTTCTTGTGGAAGCATGGGGGACAGTGAAGGAACTGGGCTACAGTTGTCAGGATATGTAGTAGAGGGTTGAGGAGGTCATTGTGGAGTATCTTCCCTGCTTAACTACAAATAAAAATTGCTTAAAATACATCAGAGAAGGAGGTACAGCCCAAATTAAAAACACTAGGTTTTGTGTCTTCAATTATGTACTTCCATGACTACTCGGTTTTTGGTTTTATTTCTAGATTTTTCAGCTACATGTCATAACTAAACCAAAGATGCTGGGCACAGCATGTTAGTACTGATGCAGCTGAAGCATAGGAAAAAGTCATGGGGTTTAGGAAATCTGATTATATCCTTATATACTTGTTTCTTGCTGTGGTCAAATACAAGGCTAAGTAGGACTAAATTGCAACGTGGCTGTCCAGAATGGAACAAGATTTGTTCTCTTCAGAACTCGTTATTGTCAAGCAAACCCATTTAACTTGCTTGCTTCAGTGTAGCCCAACATGGTAACATTTTACAGTAAATGTCTGCCTGGATGAAATAGAAATTAATGGCTCATTAATACTGTGACGTCTCAAATCCAAGAGGAGTGTTATTTTTGTTTTGTTCATTTGATTAAGCTCAATTTACATCAAAATTTAACTGTGAATATTTTACATCTTCCATAAACAGTTTTGATAGCCTTCATATTTTGTTTAAAATTACATAAAGAACCAAATGCCTTAAATCTGTGTGCATGCAAACGTATAAATACCTCTGCTTCTTAAGGTTCCCACTGACTTGCACCTCTCATAATGTGCCTCTGACAATACATTGCCGTAAACTGTCTTGTGGCTGATTTAAACACAATACCTTTCTTTTGGCTATATTTCTAAAAATACTTTTGACACCAGGTTGTTATGTTCAGGATTGTAAAGAGGGTAGAGTGGCTCATTGAAAGTCTAATTCTATCCACTATAATGTTTCCTCCTGGTTTATACAATGTTAGAAGTGTTATTTGATCTGGAAGATCATTCTATAACCTTCAGATTACTGCTGGGTGACTTCTGCAGAAAAGGAATTACCAATGCATTAAATTTGAATTAGCTTTGAGAAATCATGCAGATGTATGCACAGAACATTACAGCAGTGCTGTCTCTAAGGCACAGTAGAATTGCCTTTATGCAGTTTTAAAGAATCACTTGAGCAACCCTCAAATTGCACACATGAAGCAGCTGAGCCAGTATCTTTACTTTAAAAAAAAAATAAAATACACACGTACATAGAGTAAATGCAGCTTTGAGAGTTGTCTTTCAGGGAAATCTGATCACAAAAGGACTGCTGCTGAGTGGGCCATTTGGGCTCAGACCTGTCATACTGGAGAGCACTACTGCACATAGTGCAAAAGTGTCACTGAGACTAATGATTACGAATTATGCAGAGGGTCCCATCCTTTTAGTTACAAGTCATTTCCACAGTTTCCCTCTAGATAGCCTAGCCTCATTCCTTTTTTCCCCTCTTTTAGTGGTTCTAGCAAATATAACCCAGAATGAATGCGAAGACTTTCATTTGTTGACATTTTATTTTTCTCTCATAACTTCAAGTCAGTAGAATGACCAAACATTTGGACGCAGGGAAAGGGAGTCAGCTGTTACTGGTGGATTAGAAAAAAAACTCCCTTCAGTTCAGTAGGTCACTTAGCAAAGTAGGACAAGAAAGCTGCAGAAACTCTATGCATTGCTGCAGACTTTGGATCCTGAGCATTTATGTCAAAACCACCTGTTCTGTACATTTCCAATTTGGAAGGCAGGCTATAGTTTGACATATTTTTAAAAAACATTGCCATTTTGGAATCACTAGCCTGACAGCATCAGGGTGCATAGAATCATAGAATCATAGAACAGTTACAGCTGGAAAAGACCTTGAAGATCATCGAGTCCAGCCTTTTTCCTAGCCCTATCACCCCACTAAATGATGCTCCCCAACACAACATCCAGCCGTCTCTTAAACACCTCCAGGGATGGTGACTCAACCACCTCCCTGGGCAGCCTGTTCCAATGGCTCACAACCCTTTCAGTAAAGAAATTCCTCCTAATATCTAACCTGAACCTCCCCTGACCTTCCCCTGTCTTAGTGCTAACCAGAAAATCTACTGTGTGAACAAAGGAGAGCCACCATGGTTCACGGCACTGCTGTGGAGCAGGATCTGTGATATATATGTCAAATACATTCTCTTTTGTGGCTGGGTGTCCCTTGCACTGAAGCGTCCTTGACACTGAATTGGAACATGTCATGTTTGGAGGGCAGCAGCTAAGCAGGAAGCTGTGGTAGCAAGGAGGATGAAGGAGTGCTTAGAGAAGAGCGCATGAGAGGATGTCTTTCCTGCCCAGGGATTTTGCCTTTCTCCCACTGATGCTGGGTATACTATGAGGAAGGACATGAGCAATGTCCAAATCCAGGAGTTTCCTCCCTCACAAGCAGTAAAGGAAGAAAAGGCTTGTTATCTGCTTTTCTTAAAATGAATATGCCTCTTTGTATCCTTTCTTAAAAGGTTAATTAATGTAGTAGAAAGTCTAGTTCAACCCTTTGCATTACAGAAAGCTCCTCTAACTGTAACACTTCAAATATAACACTTCCCTGTATATATCTACTTATCTTGTTTGCCATTAGAGTTTAAGAAAAATTCTTCAGGAGATGTGTTTCTATGTGTACTACACATTCAAGAAAGAAAAAAACACATGGACCATTTCCTAAAGCTTTTCCTCCCTGTTAGCAAGTGACCATGCTTAATATTAATACCTGGGAACAGCATGGTTCATAATGCTCTAGAAAAGGTTCTGTCTTATAAAGAGTGTCTAAAAAGTAAGTTATATTTGCTTTATAAAGTACTTATACTTTTTGATATCAAAACATTAAAAAAGTGTGTGTGTATATGTGTATAAATACAGAGAAATCATAGTAGAAATCCTTAACCATTGCTATCAATGTGTCTTCTGTGTGATCAGGTCATTCTGTGACTTGATACTGTGTTCTCCTTCACTGATACAGTGCAGAACTTGAAATGTGAAAGAAAAATAAATACCATTCTTCCCTTCTCTTGACAGCAGAGAAATGAACTATGTAGTATAGTAGATTACTTGGATCCATAGTGGAAGTAGACCATTACAAAGTAATATACTGAAATGTTAACATTGCTTTTTAGCGTACTTTTGAGTATTCTGGAAACCGTATACAATGTTGATGTCTAGATATCTGAAATCCTCAACACCACATCTGCCTATGGTAAGGGCCTTTCCTTTTGCTTCCAGTTAAGGGCAAGGATTGAGAATAAGAAACTTGACAGAACAATAGGGCTGAACCAACCTTTACCACTGGGGATAAAAAAACAGCTCCTTAGCTGCTTTAAGACCTCACATTGCCTTTGCGAGCCTGCTGGTACTGCCAGATAGACAAAGTGCCCCTCCACCACCTGCAACCCCTCTGCCTCCCTGCAGCCCCTGACAGCTCTTTCACCCTCCTCCTACAAGTCATGCTGCAGTGCTGACTCCATCTAAGACTGTTCAGTGTGCAGAGGGAGTGCGTCCAGCTCAGGACATCTTCAAGGATGGGGGTGAGCAGGTGGGCACAGCAGCTGGAGAGCAATCCCAGACAGTCAGCAGGTGGATGGAGCAGCAGGGGGGCAACACCAGACGGGTGGCAGGTGGAGAGGGCAGCAGGAAGGCAACAGCACTTTGTACTCAACTTGACATTAATTACTCTTGTTGGAATCCTGCATGGCTCCTAAGACCTTTTTTTGTGTGTGTTAAATTACAAATGATATTTGTTAAGATTCTGGAAATAGCTTCCCCTAATAAGCATAGTCTTGAGAGGTACCTGGAGAGGAGTTGGGGGAAGAAAGACAGCCTTCTCCAATCCTTAAGCTTTGAAACTTGACTGGACTTTGTGGGCATGTACAAGCTGGCAGTTCTTTAATTTGCCCTTGTCTACCCATGCCTTCTAAGAGCCCTTAGAGGTATTAAAATGTTGCTGGCTTTCTCAATGGCTCTATTGTGTGGATTTCTGCATTGTGATGTTTGCTGAAGTGCCCCAATGTTTATAATTAATTTAGTCTGATTACTTCTAATTACTCCTTCCTATCTGCATTATCTTGCATTTGTAAATGCCGTATGTAAGTAGCTCTACTGCCTATGCGTTTAGTTTTGTAAGGTCCCTTTGGACCTTCTTAACCATCTCTAGTGATGGCTAATCTAAATAATTGCGCCATCTGCAAATTTTTTCCCCACTCTTTCAACAGAACACTAATAAAGAGGACAGTCTTATCCCAGTATAGAAACATGAAGAATCCCATTGCATAACTGTCATGATGAAAACTGACCGTTGTCTCCCTTATTATTTTTATTTTCTTTTCCTTTCTTTCTTTTTTAGCCTGTTAACTGATTTCTGATTCCTGGTAGTATTTTAAGCCTTTGTTCTTTACAATTTGAATTTCTCAAGCCTGTTGCAAAGTATTTTGTCAAAGGGTTTTTCAAAGCCTGAGTAAACCGTATTAATAGCAACTACATTATTGCTATTCTCAGAGAAATCTGTTAGATGAAAAGAATGACTATTCCTTTCTAGGAGGTGGTTCTTGCAACATATCTTGCTCAGCTATCTGTTCTATCATTTCAATTACTTTTAATTGCTTCATGTTGGTTTTCCTGGTCTGAATTAAAACGTAGTATGTAACTCAGGGCTTTTTTGAAGTGCCTCTTTGTGAGTTCTTCTAAAACTTCAATATACAGTTTCAGACAAACTTCTTAGCCCTCATCCCAATCCTTGAAGCTTTTTACTATTGACAAAACTACCTTTCAAATAGCTATGTTAGCCTATTTTTCTTGTTGTTGCCTCCAGAGAAGAGTAGAAAGCTTAAGAGAAATTCATACACTTAAAATATTCACTCGTCCCAGCTACAGATATCTCCTAGAAGTACAATCCTCTGACAGTATGAAGAAAGATAAGACTCATACTCAAAAGGATTTCATTCTTCCATGCATCCTTTACTGTTTATACAAGGACTTCTAGAATTTGCTCTATGTTTCTGTATTGCAAAGGTACCAAATACATAAGGAACTCCTTTAGTCTTCTGTGTTGCTGACTACTTTCAAGATCACATTTCTTCATTTTGTCACTTTTGGTCCACATGCTAGAGCACACTGAGAAGTACAGAGCTTCCTAAGTAAGATTTTCTAAATGGGCAAGCTTCTGCAAGGTCTATTTAGAGAGCAGAATAAACAGGGATAACTGGGGGGATGAAGACACAAGGGAGGAATTGTACAGATATTTCTGTCTGCCCTTAAAGAGAAGCAAATTCTGCCTGTCCTCTTCCCTCTCTCACTCCTGTGCTCAAACATAGGGCCTTGTATAGTAGGTAATAAGAGGCAGCCTCCTAAGGGAGCTCTCAGAAAGGACAGAGAGTTTGCAGTTCTCTTTTCTAATCCTTCTTTCCTTCTGCTCTTGCTCCAAGTTTTAAGCTACAAAGGACACAATGCATTGCACTTCGCTGTTCATAAAAGTTGGAGAATTTGAAGGAGAAAAAAGAAAATTCCTTATATGTTTTCATGTGGACCTTTCCTCTCTGAACCTTTCCTCTTTCTCACTGAAGGTAATCCACTTACCTTTACCTTAGAGGGACAGCTTTTGACCTGAAGCACTATATTTTTCCATTTGTCTTTTTTAAAAGCTACGCTGCATTTTTTTAGTGCCACAACCACCACCATCTCCAATCAATACTTTATGATGTGAGCTGAAGAGTTGTGATCCCTTTCTTTCCAAACAACCTGGAAAAGGCAGGTGTCGCAGTTTTGCTCTGATTTCTTTTGTGTGCAACAGATGGATGTGTCCAATTTTCTAAACCAGCACATCCTGTTTATTAAGACCATTAAAGATGAAACCTGTTTGTAGCTAGTGTTGCTTCACGGAATATATAGTAGGAGCCTCTAAGTCTGTTTTCTTGTCTGGTATAATCTGAACATAACTCACATAGCATTTCCAAAGTATTTTTTTACAAAGGTTTCTAAAGCTCTACAAACTAATTAAGCCTCACAGCTTTATCTGGAATAAGTTAGATTATGTCAGTGCAACCATTCAGTAGTTTAACTGTAAAAACAGCATTATGTTTTAGAACATCAAGTAAGTTGGTATTTCTTTAAAACAACACCACCAATAGAGTTAAGTGCTCTGAGAATGTGTATATTCTAGAGGCAAAGTGTTCAGAATGAGTCATGGTTTCTCACAGGAATACTAAACTATGGCTGCCAAAATTTCAGCCTTTCAATGGACTTTGCACATCTCTGGATCTGTTGTTCATCCTCACACCCATAAACAGGGTGTTTTCTCTCTCCTGCTCCTGTTTGTGTAAGGACTGACCATAAAAGACATCTTGACCTTTTCCATTACGCAGGTGGACCTTAGAGATAGCAGAAAATCACCCAGTGCTTTGTCACTGGATACCAAAACTGGACTTGCTATCTCTAATGTCTCACTGATAAGAAAGACAAATCTAAAACATTTAGTATTGCTTCTGCTATTATGCTTTCATTTCCTCTTCCTGCAGGCAGGAGACAACTGGTCACCAGTAATGGTTAAGAGCCAAAATTACACACTTAAATGGAAATAATTCATGCACCCGTTGAACCTTCTACAAAATCGAGCACATTTCTAGTGCCAAAATCAGTAACTGTGCTTGAGCCCCATGTATCTGCTTGTGCTGGCAGGAGCTCTTTTTTGTGTTTGGATCTGCTTCAGGATTTGCAGCCAGCATGTTCGGCAGTCTCCGCAGCTCTTTCCCACTGCACTTGGGCTAATTGTGTGTATGTGAAGCACATGTGCAGAGGTGGGAGCGCAAAGCAGGAAGGTCAAGGACTGTTCAACTGCAACCTGCAAGGGTTCCTCACCAAAGTCAATTTACAGAGGCTCCGTACTCACGGTCCCCATACCTCTAAGCCCTGATGAGGTATTTGATTAATTGTTCTGGAAGTTAAACACAAGATGTGCCCCCTCAGTTTTGAAGGTCACAGGTAAATCCTGGCCTTACTCTGACTGTAATGATGCATTTATCTAAATGCCATATCTACGACATAACCACTCATCAAAGCAGAGACTAGGTATTGCAGCAATTTCTATTGAAACACAGAGAACCATGTGACAAATTACATCTGCAAGATTTGTTTCATATGTCAAGCACACATAGCTTCTAAATCAAATGCTAAAACACGCCTTATTTGGTCAAAAGTAAGCAGAATACTGTAATTTATAATCATCTTGAAGCACACTGTGGTGAAAATGAAAGCAGACTATTAAAATTTAATGCCTATTTGGCAGAGTAACACATTTCTGGACACATTTAATGCAGCATCATTTTTTCACACCATTGTGTATTCACAAAAAGCTTATGTTTGCCAGTGTTTGTGGGAGCTAATTGAAAAAAAATATTTAGCTGTTAAAAGCCGACTTCAGGCTGGAAAATTATTGTCAGCACAGACACTGATGGCAGTGGCTCCTTTCTCCTCCTCGCACCCACATCCACTTACTTTTAACAATCGTCTGTTGTCCTTCAACCCAGCTCCCTGCAGCACAGTTGCTAGAAAATATTCATTGGGGTGTCATCTCTGTTTAAAATCTCATCCTACACACCTATTCATCTGTGCTAAGTGAACAGCAGCCTCAGCTCAAATTAAGATGGCATGAAAACAGCCACTGTTAATAATTTCTGCTGTGATTCAGCTTAGCTTTGGATAACAGGTGAAGATGTTTCATAACGGAGGCAATTATATCTCTGTAAGCTCTTTCCTGGCTGCCTGTTTAATCAGAGGAACAGAGCGTGGTAGCTGCTGGAGCATGTGGCACGACCAGGCCCAGCCGCCATCAGACCACATTTGTTATCTGCCTGTCTGAGCAGGCTGCCTGTCAGAGGCAGTTGCTGGGTGCTCTGATTAGCATGCAAAGGGTTTTGGAAAGGCTAAGGTGAGGGAATGCAAGTCAGTGCACTTCATCTGAACTTGCTGCAGACCTCTCCCACCAGATAAAAACCTTCTAGGCCAGCATTCTTTTGGCTGGAATGCAAATTTGTGTGAGGATTCATGGGTGTGTCCGGGCATCACATGTGCACATGCATAGGTGTCATGTGTGCTATATACAAGTAAGAAGAAGATTAGAGGAAGTGCAGAGCTCTACTTCACAAAAGAGGACAAAATCCTGCTTGCAAAATGGGAGCAATGGGTGAACTGAGATGATAATCGGGTCTGCTGAAGAAGTAACTGTTTAACATCTGCTCATTAAGATGCAGATGAAGGAGAAAGATGGGTGGAAATTAATAACCAGCAAAATACAAATGAAGCCTGTACTTTTATATAAAAAATGTTACAACACTGTGATGGATTTTTAGCATTTTTTTTAATTAAAGAACAATGTATTTCCATCTACTGAATTTCTATTGTTCTATTATTTAAGTTATCTTTCATGTCAGTGCCACATGGTCTGAAGTATATTAAAGAATAGTCTTATACTTAATTGTGTGGATTTGCAGATGCTTCAGTTCCAGCCAAATATTTTTTTCCTTAGAGCTTGGAAGAAAATCTCTAGCAGCCTAAATTGAATTTTTATACATTATGATTTCCAGAAATGTACTTCTTAATAGTTTCTGATGTGCCTAAAGGCATGAATCTTGAACTAGTTACTTAGAAATGTGTTAGGGAGAAACTGAAAAATGTGTTGTGGTTTGGGTGTTTTTAGTTTAGGGGTTTTTTGTTTGTTTGTTTGTTTTTTCCTGATTGCAAGTAATGAATTTCAATTGTATGTATTAACCTACTTTTATTGTATTGCTGTAGTGTTTTCTTGAGCACTTGTAATAACAAAAAAACCTCAATGTATATTTCAGAAGTGCTTGAGCACAATTTTGCAAAATGTGTAGTGTATGTTGATTTCCAGAAACAAAAGACGCATCTGCTTCCTATTCTCATAACAACCTTAGTTGCTTTGAAATACCTGAGGTTTATGTCTTACAGAAAGTGGTGCTGACATTGACCTATTTCCGTATTTCTTTTTCTTTTTTTTTTTCCTCCAAATGCAACATTGAAGGTTTCTCCTTTCAATTAAGGGAAAATATTTTTCAATTATTTTTAAGTGCCCAAAAGACAAAATTAGTTGTGAGCTCGTATCCGTATTACAATTCAAATCTTCCCAGAAGTAATTGTTTTATTCAGCTCTGACAATGCTATCTATTGTCATCTTGGACTGCACACTGTCTCTTCCCCTGACAATTACTGCTCTTCCTTATCCCTGCAGCCTTTAAAAGCTCTGTGTAACATTAGCCTATCTAGCCTACTGAAAATGTCTTTTCAGATTAGTGTAATGTTAATACTACTGGCTCTCTGCTTTTGACCTGAAGTGGAATATACTGCACTGCTGGAGCAGATGGAATCAGGGCTTCGCTGGGAAACGGAGATTGCTTGGCTGCCCGCCAAGTGTGCTGCGCCTGCGGCCGCTGCCGGAGCCCCGACACCAGGAGCGGTAGAAGCGGGGAAGCCGCTTCCTGCCCTGGCCAGGCAACTGAGCTGGGGGTAGGGTTGGAGGGAGTGGGCAGCATCCCTTCAATTTGGTTGGAATCTATATACGGTTCAGGTTGCTCATCCACAGATGTTTATGCAGCACTCTGAGAGGGGACGAATCTTTCTGTAGAAATTAAAACTCCTCTACATCAGGTTTTTAGATCTGGGGGAGGCAGTTGTGGTGTTTTGATTTTGTTTTTTTAACAGAAAGTGTGAGACAAAAGAAGTACGAAACACTGAGAACAAAGTTACAAACTGCTAATAACCTCGTGTCCTTAGGTCATTAAGGACAATTCAGTGTAATATTCCTGTTGCTTTTAGTGACCCAAACACGATTGTTTTCCTTTGTAACTTGTTTTTAACCGAGATATTATATCCCAATGAAAAGCTTTTCCTTAAATATTTACTTTTAGGCCTCTTATGAAGCTCATGAGGTGCTGAAAAATAGAAATGGATGGAAAATTATGATCTTCTACCTCATGTGGTTCAGAGATTAAATATATTAGTCACAACATGTATACTCTACTATTGTTACACCAAACAAATCTTTTCCTAAACATCCATAACAAATCTGTTATCCCAAGTTTCTACCTTTTTTTCCTTCTCTGAAATCATATTTTTCTCTTGAGTACTCCATTTTCCTAGCAGTAAAACATATGCTGTTTTCTGTCTAAGTAGATGGATAATGTAAGCTGTGATGTGGAGAGTATTTTTTCACCATTTTCTTTTTGAGAGTGTAGTTATAGTAACATATATGTGCTTTTATCTGTGATAAGAACTACCATCTGGTACCTAAATGTGCACAGCTTATTGCTTGAAGTGCTTATACACATTGTGAAAACACACAGCTTTTGTGTATGTTAGGATACTGCCTATATATATATTGTTAATAAACCCACTTGTTAACTATTTGAATATATCAAATGATTGCAAAATAGAACAATGGTTCTAGACAAGAAGGATTAGGACTGGCATGTTGCCGTATGTGTATTTACTCCAGCAGTACTATTGTGACCTTTTAATATCATATTGTTTGCAACATCTACCAGATGATAACTGTTTGAGGGGAAAAATGGAGCCTTTTTAACAAAGGAAAAGTCATTTGTTATATTCAAGAAGCTGAAGCTTTCATCCTTGGTATACCAATTCACAGAGATGTGTGCAAGCAGCAAGAGAGACAGAACATATAAATTTGCGTTACTTTGACCTTTAATCCAGGAGACCAAGAAGAGAAATGCACTAGGAAGGCTGGTTTGTTGCTGTCTGGAGACTGATAAGCTGTAATAAAGGTGCACTCTGTTGCAATTCATCTAAAGCTTCCATTGCTATCATCCTCTTTTTTCGATTTTTGTTACCTCAAGTACTTATCTAAATCCCTTTCAATGCCAGCTTGAATGCACTTTGTGTTCTCTCCAACTGTGACTGGTGCTGTCTGTGTGTGTCAGTGTTCTTCAGCATACACTCTCTCCCCTTGTTTGACAAGAGCCAGTGCCAACACCTAATTAAGGATAAGCCGTGGAGCTCTCTCTGCTCTATCTTTGTCAACCACTATGTTCCCAGCTTTCTGCCTAGTTGAGCTTTTATGACAAGAGCAACATTTTGGGTTCAGCCTACATCTGGCCTTTCAGTTCCCTACTTGAAAACTAAATGAAATTTAACTCAGCAGTTGATTTTAGAAACATTTATGGTAACTAAACCCATAAATCTCTTCTGTCTCTTTCGGAAGTATGAGAGGTTGTATGTAGATCTGTCTCTTCATATCTATATAATTACATATGAATGTACATATCTGAACATAAATAGGACATTTTTCAGACTTCCTTTTGTCTAGCTCCCCTTGCTCCCAAACTGTTTCCTAGGAGATGATCAGAGGGGTTGGGATGGTATTTTTCTTTTTCAAATACTGTATCTAAAAGTCTACCAGAAGCCTAATTTAGCAGGACAGAAAACCAATATCTCAGACTCCTGTTGAGCTATTTTAAGCATTTTGTCTCAATGATACAGATGTATTTAGGTCACAAAACAAGAAACTCTTTCAAAGACTTAAGCATTCCATAAGCTTGAAAATCAGATTAATATGACTGATAGATGATTACCAGACAGTCATTTAAGCAACTTGGTAAAACAATTTCGGGGGGAGATTAAGTACACATCTGCCTGCAAAACCAAGTTAAATTACTTCAGAGAGCAGACTTAATATTCTTTTCCCTTTTTTTCTTGCTTCCAAGTCCTTGCATCCAATTTCTGCTCTGAATTTTATGCAAGCCTGGTAACTTGCTGGGCACACAGCACAATTACAATGGCAATACACTGAAGGAGCTCAGAACAGCATTTGATTTACTGGTCAAGTGGTGAAAATTACCAAAACTTCTAGAAGAAAATCCTGGCTACATAATGGAGACTTCCTTTGTTATTAAGTGCATAAGTAACTGAAGGCAAAAAGTGCAATTACTGGCTTCAGTGCTTGAGATCCTGCTTCTTGTGTTGTTATTCAGACAAGGAATAGAGGGAATTTGAGTATGAATTTCTATCAGCAAGTTGTTAATCTTCAGTCTGTGTAAATTTTAACTGAAAATTGCACCTGTAGAGACACTTGAAAAACTACTTATGACATTCATTCAGGACACATAAACAGTTAATAGAATCTAGACAGACCTTTCTGGCTACACTTCACATGGGCTTGTCCCTTCCTTGAGTTTTGCCACTGACAGTAGACTCTGAGCTGCTCTGGTTTTCAAATCTCCAACTTAGTCTTGCATTTGTTCTCCACCCTTACTTTGTCATCAGATTGGGAAGGAAGAGAAAGAGATTGTCAGGAAGCCAATTCTCTTCACAGATCCTAGCTGTCTGCATGGAATTGCTCTACATTCATATTGAACTCTTCCATACCTGTCTTTCTGGGACACTAGAGAAAAAGACAGAAACACTTTATTTACTTTTTTGACCAACAGTGAGTAAAATTGTGCTGATAGTATCTCTGCTGTACTTCATAAAGCATGTAAAGATACTATCTTGTCATTTGATCTAGACGACAATAAAAGTAGCCTAATCATTTTTGATTTCTCAAGTATGACAATGAGTAGTCTGCATTTCAGAGGGTTGCTCTCTGCATTAAAAGCAGTACTTCCTGAGAAGCCAGTCTACAGAAATCTGTCTAGAAACCAGAGGAGAATAGAGAGAGTACACTTTACTCATTACCTTAATCTTGTGCTTATTTGTTTATTTATTTTATGTTAAGCAGCTCCCTAGCCAAAACACCTGGAGGCTGAAAGTTAAAACCTGGAGTGAAAGAGATCATAATGGGCAGACATGTGCTTTCTATGCTACAGAGAAAAAATTGATTTGATTTGGCTAGGTTATGAGCCTTGGAAAATTGCTCTTCATGTGAGCTCAGTACATTTAACAATGATAGTAAAATTAGTTTCAATCATGTTAAATTCTGCAAGTAATATAAATGAATTTCAAAAAATTTGCTCTGGCAGACCATGGAAAAGACATAGTATTGCAGTGTGTAGTACCCATGTATTTTGAGTTAAAAGAAAATCCCAAACACGTAAGATTAGGTTGTGCTACTTGAGAAACAATAGTGTAGACAGATTACAAGATGCTAATTTTATTCATTACACTGCAGTTACAAGAAAAACTAGGCTGGTGATCATCTTTGGTCCCATGATGCAAATGATATAACCTTTTACTGCTTTATTGCTTTTTCCTGGAAGAGTGGGTACAAAACCCCTACTACTACTCACTAAAAATATTGAGAATTTTTATGCCCCATTCTGCTTAATGTCTGCCGTGATTACTGCAGCAGTCAGTTGTGTATTACAAGCAGCAGCCACTTCATTGATTTATCTACAATGCAAACAGGTGCTTATAAAGTGACCTTGGATTCTAACGCAGCAGAAGAGTTTAGATTATAAAGATCTTGAAGTATATGTCTACATTAGCAGCTCTAAGTAGAATTGGCTCAAGTATTTCACAGAAGTATTTACATCTGAATAATCTCCTCCCCCACACCCTACTGAACACCATGATAAAGGACATCTGGAGAGCTCAGTTACAATTCTTTCGCCTCAGCATTTTGGTTCAGCTACTGCAAGAAAATTGCTAGTATGAACACAGCCATTGACTTGTAAGGAGACCTAGATTCCTTCTTGTTCAAGCTATATCTAAAGGCTCTTTTAAAGGCTTTGGAAAATGTTACCCCAAGGAGATGACAGACTTATCAGATTTTCTGTGCTTATATGCAAAGATGACCATAAAGGAAGAAAGAAGAGACACGATTTGAGGATTATCTACACAGTCTTAACTTTTTGGCAAATCTTGGGAGTAGCTGCAAAACATCAGTGGGCTTTTGTAGGAATGATGGGTGTCTGTGATAGTGTGTGCTCAAAATGGGGTAATCTGAGAAGCTTCAAGTCTGGTCATTCCCATGCCAGTGCAGAGACAGCAGGAAAAATCCACAAACTTTACTACTATGAGAAGCTCTAAGCACTCTAAACCAAATTAGCTACAAAATCAGGCTGTCCTCTGCAAAATGCAATGCACAGCCCTGATGTTCTCATCAGCAGTACTTATGTCACAGGAAGCACCAGATATGAGGCCAAGACATAAGCTATTTTCTAGTTCTAGGAAACTGTAGTGAGTAGTCATGCACAGGAGCCTGTGTGCTCTTCTGTACACATACCTATATATTATGCATTTGGAAAACGGCATTCCTACCCTGTTCCTAGCAGAGCACATGTGCATGCTGGGTCTGCTCCAGGTTTCCCCCCTCTTTGGGGTTTCCTTTGTAGTTAGCTTAAATAACAACAAGACTGCCAAATTTTGCATGCCTGCCAAAATTTGCTTTGGAGCTTGGCTGCTTCTTGGGCTGCTCTCTGCAGGACCTCCTTTGTCCCTGTCACTAGCTTCCTGTGCTCCAGAGAGGAATTCATAACCCCTTCCACATCCAGGGCTAACGCCAGAAGGATCCACCTGCTCTGTTTGTTGACAGACCAAATATCTCCCCGTTGTTTGAGAAATCCCTAAAGCTTGACCACAGGAGTGAGCAAACAAAATAGCTTGACACTTGTATACAGGGTATAGGTGCTGCTACCTTGTTTATGAGGTGCTAGGAGGTGTTTGTAAACTAATGTGCCCCGGCTGACAGAGTGGGGCTGGAGGGAATTCATGCAGCCATGGTTTCTTGAGTAGCTGATATGTGAGTTTGTGTGTTTGCTGTTGCCAGGCCGTTTCATCGGTGCAGTGGTGTTTGCTGGCTTGGATTTCCCTAAGGATCAGCTCTGCTGTTTTCCATCATGTGGCACCTTTCTTCTAAGTCCTTGTCCACTTCCAGACTCTCCCTTCTGTATCTGCCTGTGCTCTAGCCTAGTCAGAAGTTGGTCATCTAAGACAGCAGATAAGCCTCTCAGATGTCTTATATCACAGGGTACAAAGAGAGGACTGACTTAGAAATACAGATTTACTTCTCAATATACCAGTTACTGCTTCTCAGAAGTACTGTGTTGGTAATTGCAAATCAAAGAGTAATAAGCAAACTGCAAATGCCATGCATAGTGTCAGCTTCTGTTCTTTGTCATTTCTGTGGAGGAGTATGGTGAATGACACAAAATTTGTACCTGAAAGCTTAATTTGCTTTGGTTTACTTTTGGTAAAGTGTATATCTGCATTACATACGCAGGAACTTAAAAGGCCTGGTATGACCATAAAAAAGTTGTTCCAAGAAATGATATTTTTCCTGCAGTTTGTGTGAGAAACGGGGCCTATGTATATGTCTGAAGTCCTGACACAGGCACTCTCATTTTTATCACTGGGCTCAGGAGGCAGGGATGCAGTTATGATTCCTAGAGCACTCTAACTGATAACAGTGGCTCCAAGCATGAGGACTGAACCTTCAGAGAAGTCCAGCTAATGCTATTAAATGTCTTCAAATAACAGCTGATCTAAGTTCCCTTAGTTTGCATAAAATTTGGCAGTGCTTTTCTACTAATACACTGGCAATGAGAACATCCCAGATCTCCAAAGTTTTCCAGCTGAGGTTTAAAGTATTTTTTGCTGTAAGTACAAATAACTCTCTTTAAAGGAATATGGTGTTAGATTTTCCTCCATATGTTGCTTAGAAGGCTAAATTATATGCTTGCTTTTACTTAAGGAAAAAAATAACGTCTCATTATGGTAACCTGGTCAGAGAGATGTAAGTTAGTTTCAGCTATAGAAGAACCTGATGTCAGCCTGGTAATTACTAGGCAGAGTCAATAACACCTCTCCTCAGTATAATTGCAAATCCAGTACAACCATGACCAGAACTAAATTGCTTGAGAGCAATCAATATAAATCTTCTGATTACATTCCCTGGTGTACACATCAGATCTAAAAAGGAAAACTGTCCATCCAAGCAAAAGGTCGACTTTACAAATGAAAACTGCAGTGTAAGGCTAGGAAGAAGTCTGTCCACACTGAAGCCTCTTGGTTAACTCTGGCTAGAGGTGACAGGCCTAAATAGAAAGATGCATATTTTGAGGGATAGAGGTTATATCTACAAGAACAGTAGTTTAATGCAATTGGAGTGGAGCAATAGATTCATGTAGCTGATGGTGGGCTCCTAATATTTGTTCCCTATGTGGTTTGTGGCTTTTAGCTAAACTAAATATTCTCATCACACGTAGCTCAAAGTCATCTGAAGCACCAGTCTTTGACTCAGATGTCTGTGATTCTGTGACAGACTGAATGTCATTAGGTTTGCACTAGGAGTGGAACTTATGTCTCAGGTTCCAGATGGAATGTAGTTCAAGTACACCAAAAACACTGTGAGCACCAAAGCAAAGCACAGTACGTGGGGAAGCTCGAAGAATTAATTTTGAAACCTCACTCTTTCAGAACACAACAAAAACAGTATGGCAGATGCAGCCAGAAATTTGGTCTAGAAACCTTAATTGTTGTGTTCCTAGGTGCATAGAGCCTTATCCTTCTCGTTTTTCCTTTCTCAATCACTTTTGCTTCTACATAAATCTCTGAATAAACACGTTGCCTTTGATGCCATGTAATTCTTACCACTTGAGTTTTTCCTGCAAATATTAAACAAAGAGATGTCTAATGATCTAGTAGAATACAAGACTAATTTTACTCATTAGTCTGATAAAGTCTCAGAGGCAATGGATGAGGTTGGTGTCAATANAAAAAAAAAAAAAAAACTTTTTCTGTATGTTCTTCAGAATTTGAATATAAGCTTTGAAAAGTGCTCAGATTAAGTCCCTTGAAACTTCAACAAGATTTTCTAGGCATCAGAGCTGTAAGATCCCAGCTACTTGCTTAAGATACTCAAAAACACTGTGAAAAAGAGGCACCTAATAGCCTCTGAATTCCACTTGAGTATCTTCCCTTGGTTAATAAAGTAGGTCTGGGAGCACGGGTTGTTATCTGTTTGTTTTTTTAAAATATCTTCATTATTTTATCCATTTATATTTTGGATCAAATGAAGTGACAACTCTTACATATTTTGTCTGCTACTACATTTCCTTTTAGAGGTTTTTATTACAATGGAGTAGTTTTCTAAACTGTCTAGAGTTTCCTGAGAAATCTGCTTTAGCATAAAATTGTTACTTTTCTCACTATCTCAAGTCATGCTGCCCACACAGTACACAATAGAAAATAAACAAACCTGCACAAAGCTGTGGTGTGGGAAACATCAAGAGTATTTTTACTGTGCTGACAGAGAATGTTTTGTTTCCAGTGTAACTCTATCTTTCTTTTGACATGTCTTTTTATACAAGTTTATAAGCCAAGTATTTCCAACAGGTGCTGGATTTAAATATATATATTTATTAGTTGCCTTCATAATGGGAGAAAAAGACATTTGCATCATAAGAACGTGTTTTGTAGAAGTTAGTGTAAAATTCTATTCATTACTCAACAGAGTTAAAAAATGTGACAGGCATTGCATCTGCATTATGGTATGGATTAAAGTACTGCAGTCAGAATAGCATAAAAAGGCTTTCAAATAGCTGATAATTTCATCATGATGGAACCAAGTGTAGAACTACAATGCACTTGTATTAGTACTGTAATGCTATGAACATTTTCAATTATCATGCTTAACCTTGCTAAGAAGCTAATGTGAACATTATCAATACAGTGTGGCAGGGAGTAGCACAATAGGAGCCTGCTATTCTCTTGCTTTCTTTCCCTGCCTTTTTTTGTCCTTCTTGCTACAGTAAGGGAAATGTGTGGACTCATGCCCACACCTGTTCTAAATTGCTCAAGCAATTTTTTCCTGTAGATTAATTTGTAATTCTGAATCATGAGAAGATGGAGACATGGAGCACGTTCCTCCCCCGGGCCATTGACAGATCTGGAGTTTTAATGTAATCTACAGCATTGGCTGATGAACAGACCCATGAGAAAAGGGAGGGTGGCAGCAGAGAAGGAGATGCTGAACTGTTTCCTTAGCAAAGGCTTTTCTTTGTGCACCACAAAAAGTTGCTTTACTCACTGCTTATAGCTTCCTTTCTGTTTTCTCTCATATAAACAGGTTTATGTAAAAAGCTGGGGGGGTAGGGGGGTGAATGTGTACACTTGGTGTATGTATGCACGTGGGGCTATATTCCAAGAACGCCCACACATGACTGCCTTCTTTGCACATGGTTGCTCTGGTGATGATAGATAGTTTTCTTACATGGATAAATTAAAACAAACAACTTCCATCAACACAGATGCTGTTCTTCATCCTGTCTATACAGAGCAGTTAAAGATGCACCCTTAAGGTTATTCAGGCATGAAAAGCAGCAGATTTCAGGCAGATTTCTGGGAGAGTTAGAAAATAAGTCCCTCCAGTTCTTACATACAACTCTGTTGTCTAAATATCATTTAAAATATGACATTTCATAAAAACAGAATTTCCCCATGTTCAGTTTCTTTTACCTTTTTGGGCTGTTTAAAATAATAAAATCACCTCTATTGATTTCCGTATAGCTTTCTTTCATTCTTCCATAGTAGTGAATTTCTATGCTCACCTAGGGCTGATCAGTCCACAATAAAAGAAAGATAAAAATGGAACAGAGGAGACTAAAGGGACGCACAAGACAAACGTGTTATAAAAAGGAGGTAGCTAATTAGGCTTTTTGCAGCTTCCCAGAAGACTTTCCAGAGGGTGGTTCCCAAAAGGTGGCATTGTTCTCTTCCACCTAGCAGGGTGAAGGGAGACACATCTCCAGTGACAATGAGAAAAGAACCTGTGTATGTGATTAAGATGAGTCTTTAATACAGCAGACAAGTCAAAAACTTTTGAGAAAAATGCTTTTGAGAAGACCTTCTGTCTTTACCAGTCTTCTCAAAAAAAAACCTCCTATCAATCTATTTTAACCATAATATTCCAGGGCTTATTGTGTTAAGGGTCGTTTGGTCTCTTTTGCACATGGAAAGTTACACTTCCTGTTGGCAAGCCTAATTCCAGGTCTCCTGCCTCAAGTTTACCCCTTTTGTTCTGCCAAAGTACAGCGTTTTAGGGCAGATTGCCCTCAGCACACTGGAAAAATCATATCTTGAAAGAAGACAAAAGGCAGGAAATCAAGTTGTCCTCCATCATTTCACCTGTCGGTTCCTATGCTCAGTCTCTGTAACTAAGTGGAGAGTGCATAATCTCCTGAAAATCACCAAAAAGCTGGTTAAGGAGGGGGAGGGGCACTTAGAAGAGATACCTCTGTAACACTATCACAGGCACTCTAGCCAAATTTTTGTTTTCTTATATTTTGACAATGATTGGTGTTGATTTTGATTGCTTAGTAGATTTATTTTCATTAGAACTTAAGAGAGTGTTATTAAATAAGTATTTAATATTACTGTGGACTCTGAAGTATGCTTGTCTCACAGAGGTGTTAAATTCCCAGCCATTCTATCTTAGTGCAGAGAAGGGTTGAGGAACTTTTCTGGTTTTTTCTCAAAGCACAAGAACACCTGCCAAAATCTTTTTTCTCAGACAGCAATGTTAAAGTTCACCCTATAATCATTCATAAGGCAAAAAGGACAGCATGAAACAACTGAGCATCAGAACAGGAGGGTATTCCAGGTGCTGCAGAGCAAAGGAGAAAGGCTTCTTATGCACAACAACCTAGGGCTGCCTTGTGCTCCTCTGGATCATTTTGCCATGGTACAACAATGATACTGAAAGCATCTCATATCGTTTCTTTGCCATCTAAAATGGGGGTCTTGCTGGTCATAAAGAACATTTATCTGTGTCAAGATGATACTGAGATTGCCTCTGAGTACCTCCTGATGCCTGAGCACAACTGGAGAAGAGTCAAGAATCTGGAAAGAGACATGCTAGAATCAGGAAATATCATTTAGCTGAAGCCTGGCCATCAGCTTAATTAAGGCAGAGAAGAATCAGAGAATCTGGAACATTTTCAGTTTATTTTTACTGTTTATCATGGATCTGTTTTCCAGTTACAGATATTTAAGACTTTCATGATATAGCTGGTATTCACTCTAGTGGCTAGACTAGAATCCTTCTGCATGTCTCTAATTGTAACTTTAACTTGATTTGCCAAGGAAATGGGAAGACTTACAGAATTATACTGCATTTATGTCTCTCTCCTATCTCTTTCTCTTAACTTCTAAATATCTCAACTATTCCAGTTCAATTTGATGAGTTAAAAGGCTCTTTCTTGGTCAGGTAAAATGTATATGTTGTCCAAGTGTTGGCTAAAGCATGCTAGTAATCTAAAAAAGTCAAAGAAGGTGTATTTCAAACAGGAGATTTATGTGTTGAGGTTAAACAATGTGAAAACATTCCTGTTTTTCTTGTTCTTGTTTGTACTGTGCATGTTCCAGAAGGACCTGGACAAGCTGGAAAGGTGGGCCCAGGTGAACCTCATGAGCTTCAACAAGACCAAGTGCAGGGTCCTGCACCTGGGTCGGAACAATCCCCACTATCAATACAGGCTAGGGGATGAGATGATGGAGAGCAGCCCTGCAGAAAAGGACTTGGGAGTGCTGGTGGACAAGAAGCTCGACATAAGCAAACAGTGCACACTGGCAGCCCAGAAGGCTAATCGCATCCTGGGCTGCATCAAAAGAAGCGTGGCCAGCAGATCCAGAGAGGTGATTCTGCCACTTTGCTCTGGTGAGACCTCATCTGGAATACTGTGTCCAGTTCTGGAGCCCTCAATACAGAAAGGACATGGATCTGATGGAGCAGGTCCAGAGGAGGCCACAAAAATGATCAGGGGGCTGGAACACCTCTGCTATGAGGACAGGCTGAGGGAGCTGGGATTGTTCAGCGTGGAGAAGAGAAGACTTCGGGGGGACCTACTAGTGACTTTCCAGTACTTAAAGGGAACTTCCAAGAAGGCTGGAGAGGGCCTGTTTGCAAAGGCCTGCAGTGAAAGGACAAGGGGCAATGGTTTTAAATTGGAGAGGAGTAGATTTAAACTGGACATTAGAAAGAAGTTCCTCACTATGAGGGTGGTGGAACACTGGAACAGGTTGCCCAGGGAGGTGGTTGAGGCCCCATCGCTGGAGGCATTCAAGGCAAGGCTTGACAGGGCTCTGGGCAACCTGATCTAGTTGGGGATGTCACTGCCCAGTGCAGGGGGGTTGGACTAGATGACCTCCAGAGGTCCCTTCCAACCCTAACCATTCTATGATTCTATGACATATGTGCAGATGATACTCCAGCGCTGTCCTTCACAGGACTGCTGGTGTGTACTCCTGGTTGAGTTAGCACTGTTGTCTGCTGTAGCTGACTCAGGCCTTTCAGGCTGGATCTGAGACCTCTCTACTGTTTGACACAATTGGACTCTGCCTCAGAGCTAGAGTCTTAACTACTTTGGATTGCAATGTAATTGAAAAGCAAGGGGGAAAAAAAGCAGTAGCTACAGCTGTTCAGTACCAAGCCAATTTTCCAACTGTATGTGAAATCTCCTTTTAATACTCTTGGAGCTTTCCAAGGCAGCTTCTCATGTTATCTGATGAGCTTTTAGAGGCAAGGCTCTGATACAGAAATCCCGCATTTTGAGCAAAATGGCAGCTGTGTGAGGGCCTTAAAAAACGTGGATTATTCCTTTATGATATCTGTACTTCATGGGCCAGAAGAATTTAGTAGCAGGAAGTTAGAATGTATGCCTAAGAGGCCTGAAAAATGTTAAGCAAATAATACCAGTATTTCACTGTCAAAAAACTTTTCTTTCTGATTTATTGTGTTTAAATCTGTATTAGAGAGCACAGTTCGTCTGAAAATCACTTGAGGTCTTCTGTGGCCCCTGGTGCGATAACTGTGCCAACAGCAGAGGGAGCATTAAACTCATTGCCCACGGTAAAGTGTGGGGAGTGATACCCATGTTCCTATAATCCATGTATGGGTAGGATGTGCTCATTAGCCTTCTGGCAGTCATCCTAGGAGAAGGACAACTCTGATTCCAAACCCGGGCAGATGGAGCTCGTTTAGCCCTGTAAGGCCTTCCATCTAAGAGAAGGACACTCTAATAAAACCTCTGTCCTAAGGACTTCACTGCCAGCATCCAATCTTGCTAGGCCCTGGCAGATGAACCTTAGGACTAAAGGGTGGATCCAGCTCTGCGCATGCTGCATCTCACCTAAAAAAAATCCCTTGTGCAGGCTTGAGGGTGCTATCCGCTATCCTCTTTTTATCAGCACGCTTGGAAAAGGCGCTGATGAGGAGCGTGGATGGAGCCCTCCCTGGATCTTCGTTTGCGAAGCCTAGCCATACATAGAGAGCACATTTTTTAAAAAAGTTCTGTAGTTATCCACTTCATTGAAATTCAAAATGACCCCGTTTTTCACTGAGCTTTTTGAAATGCTTGTTGAGATTGCTCACTATCTCAACACAAAACAGGTCTTGCTTCATATATTTTACCACACAATTTGTGTTTCTTCATCTTTTCCCTTATTTTTTTCTGCTTGGCAACTCCCTGCAATCTGACTTCAAGAGCTCTTCATGAGCTTGTTGTCATAAGCATTCAAGTCCCTCTGCTCAGCATGTTCACTCCATTTTACCTGCCCTATAGTCTTATTTATTGTTGTTTAACATTATTATTATATGGTTCTTAGAATTTTCAGCTGTACTGTATCTTTGAAAGCTGGCAGGATGAATTGCTTGGTTTCCAGTCTTTAATGTTTATCTTCCCTTGGATCTCACCATCTGTTCTTATTGGCAGTACAGGTAAATTAATTTTTTTTACTTCCTTTAATTTGCCCTGTTTCCTGTAGATACTTAGCTTGTCTGTTTCCTCTTTGTCTCTCCAGACATCATCAAGAAGGATTTGGTAGTATTTAATGAAGCTGATGAATCCCACTGATGAATCCAGCTGGTTTGTGTGTTGGAGGGTTTGCTCGATGAGGAGAAGGCAGGGAATTTTCTTTTGTTGAGTTATAGAGTATAATAGAATATAGAGTATAATAGAGTACAGAGCATAACACAATAAAGGCCACAAAGTTGAAACGGTTGTTTTTTTCCTTTGATTCAAATGTATTGCTCTTAACTTCTCCTATTTGCCTTTATTTCTCAGTGTCACATCTTTCAGCATGTCAGCAAGCCACATACCTGTTATTTTGGGAATTAGCATCTGTTCTGTAAGAGTTCAATATCAGTATAGCCCAATCTTAGCACAGTCACAGCTACCAGAGGCAACCCTGCATTTAAGACCAGTCACTGTGCAATGAAGTCTAAAACTCCAAAGAGGCTGCACTTTGTTTTTTAAATTTCTCATTTATGGTCAGTCTCAAAATGACTGGAATTTTTCACGCTTACTGCATTCTGGATGGCAAAGTCTTCAAGTAAGAGTGTCAAAACCTGGTGATCTGTTACAACCTTCTGAATTTACTATATCACATGAAAACACCACTTCTAGTTAAATCAGATTAAACTCTTGGTGAAAGGGCGTGGTCAGGAATACTTCTTGTGCTTCATCAGATTGGGGGGGGGGGGGTTCTGCACCTCTATTTTGATGAGGCCTCACTTAGTGCAGTACATCCAGCTCTGGAGTCCTCAGCAGTAGAAGGATGCAAACCTGTTGGAATGGGTCCAGAGGAGAGCCACAAAAATTATCAGTGTTGAAACACCTCTCCTATGAGGAAAGGCTGATAGAGTTGGTGTTGTTCAGCCTGGAGAATAGAAGGGTCTTGGGAGACTTTATTGCAACCCATCAGTACTTAAAGGGAGCCTATAAGAAAGCTAGAAACAGACATTTTAGCAAGGCCTGTTGTGATAGGACAAGGGATAATGGCCTTAAACTAAAGAAGGAGAGGTTTGGAGTAGATGTAATGAAGAAGTTTTTCACAGTGAGCATGGTGAAGCACTGGTGATCTGTTAAAACCTTTTTCATACTGTTGAAGGGAAAAGAAATGTGGGGGATTTTTGATATTCAAGGCAGAAAGCTTAACTTTGAAAAGCTGCCTTCAATTTTGAAAGTGCTCTACTGCTACCTTAGATAATTGTATTTGTAAACAGCTGGAGGTACAAAGTCTGTCTTTCAGTGTTGGAGATACTACCCTTCTTGCACATTCACTTAATGCCTTTTACAGCTTTCTCTCGGAGTGTTTCTACTTTCATTATTTTTTAAAGTTGACATTGAAGTCAAATGGGCTCAGCTTGTAGTGTATGCTGTAACAAGTTACTGAAGGGCAGTTAAGGATCTGCCTCATGAAAGAATTAATCTGAATGAAAACCCACCTCCTGTTCCCTTTTGTCATTCATCAACTGTCCTTAGATTCTCTTCTCAGTCAGACCTATGAAATAATTTGCCAGTTGCTGCAGTCTGTCAACTACACCTGTTAACTAAAGGTAATTTCCACACAACAGCTGTCCCTCTTTAGCTTGTGCATAAAGAGCTGGTTGTCAGTTCCTTTCCAAAACCAGAACCCACAACCATTTGGTGTTCTTCTTAGGAGTGCTCGCAAAAGGCCCAAGACCTAAGCTGACACCAATGCTGAGTTCCAGTCCAGGAGTCAGAGTCCTTCCTGCAGCAATCTCTAGGACATTCAACCATTTCATTAGAGCGGTGCTGAACAAACAAAATGGATCTTGTGTAATGGTTGGTAATATTTTATCTGCTGTATGGCTAAACAGAGGATTTTGATTCTCAGCTCTGTCAGCCAAGAATTTTTCCCTAAATACAGAAAAGTAGTTTTTAAACTATGCTGTAAGGGCTTTTACAATGTTTTTTTCCTTCTTTTCCAGCAATTTTTGACATCTCTTGTAATTTCATGCAGAAGTTACTTTCAACAGCTTAGCTAGAGTTACTCATTCACACTGAATAAAGCCAAAGAGGCTGTACTACAATCTATAGCATTTTCTAAATTATTGACACAGGCGATTTCCCAGATAGTGATAATTTCCTAGTAACTGCTGTTTTCAACAATTTTTCAAGTAGCTATAGGATATCCTAATACAAGAAGGCTAATAAATCATATTTGGTCTTTAAACTGAATAATGCTTTTAGCTTTTTCTCCATTTGGGTTATATTTAGATTTTAGACCATGCTCAAAAAACATTCATCAAAACACTTAGTGCTCTACTGCTTGAAAAAATATTTCTTGGCTTCAGCTTTGGCTCTGTGATTCAGAAAAGCTTGTCTGCTTTTGTTTCCTCCAGCTTACACTAATGGCTCTGCTTGTTGACTTGCCTAGTAAAATGTTTTACTACACTTCAAGCTCTGTGTGAAATTCTGCTCTTAGAGTGCAAAACAGCAGAGCGACACCAACTCAGCCCTTTTTTTAGGGCTTGTTACTCATGCAACAAAATATAGATTTCAAGCCCCTACTAATGTTCTTTAATGTCTTCTATCATCAAGTCCTGGAACATGTTTCAGACTTGGGTCTTGGTATCTCGTGAGACACGTTTCACATATTAATCTACTGGGTGACTGAAATAAAAACAACCACGTGAATCACTGCATTCTTTCATGCTTAAATTATCTCTGGGTTGCTTCTTGCTCTCTTGTATGGGTTATGCACTCCTGCATTGCAGCATTGGCAGAGGGGATGAAGAGCAGCATACTTTAAGCACTCTGTTTCACCACTCAAAACCACACAAGCTGTTCAGGATTATTTGAGCCTACTTTAAACCTCAGTTCTCAAATTACTTATGCTAAAAGAAAATCAGAACTACATAGTATCTCTGAATTTACTACATCACTTGAAAACTCCACTCCTAGTTATGATTTAAATCCTAGTTAAATCAGATTAAACTATTGCTGATTAAACTATTTGCTGCATTTGTAACTGCTGAGATTAAACTGCATGAGCTTGCTTCTAGTTTTATTGTAACACTTTTTTTTACAGAAGCTGGTGAAGGTGTCATTGCTTATACAGTTGTGCTGGCATCACTGAGGGAGCAGGAGAGGAACAAAGGAGGGGGTGACCAGAGGAGGACAGCAACCTCTTAATCAAGTTAAGCTGTAGCCACAGCACATCTGACTGTGCCCTGGACAATTTTAATTTAAAAAAAAAAAAAAAAAGGTTGACATGGAGATGGCTAGGAGCCAGGGATGAAATTCTGGCTGTGCTCAGCATGCAACAGGGAGGAATTTCCCAGGTCAATGAATCCCATCCTGTGTTTTTCCAGGAAAACATTTTTGAATTGATGATGGTCCACATTAAAGTTTATTTGGGCTGTTGACCTGCTACCCTTGAAAGCCAAACATCCCGTAGACTTTATTTGGGTTGGGATTTTATTTCAAGTGATAATTCAACCGAGCCATAAATATTCACAGAAAATTTCTGCCTAACCCTTCAAATTGGTGCCTTCTCCACCACACACTCTGATTACATTCTTGTTGATGTCTGCTACTTAAAGACACAGCTATGGATTTGATGGGTGGACTGTTCAGCGGATAAGGAACTGGCTGGCTGGTTGCATCCAGAGGGTAGTGGTCAATGGCTCAAAGCCCAGCTGGAGATCAGTGACAAGTGGTGTCCCTCAGGGCTCCGTGCTGGGGCCTGTACTGTTTAATATTTTTATAAATGATATCGACAGCAGCATTGAGCGCACCATCAGCAAGTTTGCAGNAAACACACCAAAGTATGAAGAATGGAAGAAACACGCTTTAATGATAAAGCAGAAGGATAACACCAGAGAGACTGAATTTTGAGAGACATGTTTACCTGGGCAATGGTTTTAAATTGGAGAAGAGTAGATTTAAACTGGGTATTAGAAAGAAGTTCCTTACCATGAGTGTGGTGGAACATGGGAACAAGTTGCCCAGGGAGGTGGTTGGGAACCCATCCCTGGAGGCATTCAAGGTGAGGCTTGACAGGGCTCTGGGCAACCTGATCTAGTTGGGGATGTCCCTGCCCAGTGCAGGGGGGTTGGACTAGATGACCTCCAGTGGTCCCTTCCAACCCAAACCATTCTACGATTCTATGATCTGCACAGTGCTTCCCTGCAATTTATAGGAAAGAAGCAGAGTGGCTCTATAGGTTGCTTTAAGAGGGTTTTTTGCACATTTAATGTTCTGCCACACAACTGGGAAAGTTTTGTGGTTGAAATCTCTGTTTCCCAGCAAGTAGGTGGTGGCAGGGAAAGATTTTTACTTCTTTTCTTACTCAGGCCTTACCTTTCTCCAGGCTAAAAGGCAAAGCTGAGAGTATTAAAAGATTAGGCACTACTAACCTAACCTACTTTGCTGCAAAGTTTTGCCATTGGCCTTGTGCTGGTGAGGGCACCTTTCTCTGTGGTCTTCTGGTTTCTTTCTCAGCCTCCCACTTGTGCTTATTTCCATCTGCCAGTCCTGGAGAAAACTTGTCAAATGGACTCTACCCTTTGCTTTCATGAAATCACACATCTGTATATTGTAGCCTTCTCAACAGAGGATTTTTTGTTTGATTCTTGAGTTTGTCCTTCTGTGTATTTCTGAAAAGTGGTGGAAAGGAAGACAGGCAAATGAGACCATTTGTCTGGCAAGGGGAATGGTATGATTTAAAAGTGGTTGAGCTAAAGAAATAGTAAAACCTCCAGGAAAATGCTAACATTTGTTCGGATGTTTTTGTTTATTTTTGGAGCTGTGGAATATCCACGATTTTCAGTGTTTTGACCTTTACTTTGAAGAATGTCATAACTGTGCCAGCAAATTCAGCTGTCAATATTTTCATTTCACACCTCTTTATAGAAGTTCGTAAGTGACCTATAAAATTACACATACTGAGCATATGTG
Organism: Bucco capensis; assembly: GCA_013396975.1. NCBI lineage: Eukaryota > Metazoa > Chordata > Aves > Piciformes > Bucconidae > Bucco > Bucco capensis. Next base: position 10,946 of record VWZO01002646.1, on the reverse strand, counting down.
GTCTCAGGCAGGAAAAGATTTAATAAATAAATATATAAATACAAATGTGTCTGTTTCAAAGTTTAAAATCCACAAAAAATTAAATTGGTGATCTCAAATTAATTTTAGAGCCCTGTAACTCAAAAGCATGCCAGTTAGATTTTGCTTCTTTTAAACTCAATATGATTAACCTCTTAGTCTTCAATGTGGACTGATGTAGTGTCTGTGGCCATTATGGCAAACAACCACATTACTGCATGTAGGAAATTACCTACAGTGTCCTTGTGGTAATTTTGCCTCCATGAAAACAGCTCACAAATTTCATGCAGACTTAGTACAAGAGTCTGTTCTGCTTTTAGATACACAGTGTCTTTGTGCATTCATGTAGCTTCATCAGAGTGTATTTGAAAGGATCTTTGTCAACAAGCTTTGATATTAGGAGCTTTCCTGCTGAAGGATGGGGAAATGAGGGAGGGAACGGGGTCTAGCTTCCAGTATGCTGTATATTTTAGAGGCAAAATAAAACACTTTTTAAAAATTTCCCAATTATTCTCTTTCCATTATTCATATCCATGTTTAATTATTAGATGGTAATATGTCTGAAAAATTGTTATGCCACTAAAATTTCCAAATTAGTATTTTTAGGGTAAAAAAGGTTGTGGTGTAGAAATGGTGACAAAATTCGTAGGAGCTTTAATCTTCAACTCCACACCTAGCCTGCTTTCACAAATTATTGGGACCACAATGGCTTCTGAAATTTCAGCATCAAGTTGTTTGTTTCTTTCATTTTTTTTAGTGTAACAGGTGTAATTACGTATTTCCCTAAACTAAGCTGAGTTTAGCACAGCACTGTATGGCTAACACTCTACAAGAAAGAAGAGGAGCAGTGGAGTACATGGCAGACTAGTGCCATAAAATATATGGGTGATATACTCTTCCCCTCCATTTCTGCCCGGTAAATATCAAACTGATGTGAAATGGGAGAAAAGCAGCATGTGTCCTTTGGGCAAACAGAGTAAGAAATGGGAGTTTTCTTCCCAAGAAGATGACAGAAGGAGTCCCACATTTTGATGAGAAATTACTCTCACCAAACAATCTAAGCTACCATTATGTTGTTTTGGGCAATGCTTCTCCAGAATATATCTTTTAGTGGCTCATCCCTGAGTCTTAGCTGTAAGAGTGATCAGCATACATCAGTCTCACACAGGCTTTTTGTTGTCCTGTTCACACAGGCAGCCCTGAGCAGGGTTAAACGGCAGTGGTGTAATCTCTAGCATATCATGCTGCTTCCACTTATGGAACTATGACTTGAGCAGGTAAAAGCTTATTCTAAAACTTCATTTTAGAGAGGAACAGAGAGGGGCGGAAGGAGTTCTGGCCTAGCCTTGAAGATTTCTGAATGCCCTAATGGTTCCTTTTACACTGAAATCCTAAACTCTACTGTGCCTTGCATGTTTTTACATTTCAGTGAAAAGAGTTCACATAGTTCAAGTCTTAGGGTTATATTAATAAGGCAACATGTTGAAAACATAAAGGTGCAGTGTTTCTAAATAATGTATAGTAACTCTGTGCATGGAATACGTGACTTCTTGGTTCCATGAAAATTCTGTGAGGGTCTACATACCTAAGTCTTTTCAGTTTAGTGTTTTAACAATTATCTAACTGATCTCTTTAACATCATCTTAATTCTCTTACAGATGTAAATTAACATAATTTCTCTCTAGAGCTTTACAAGATACACAATAAATCTCAAGAAAATAATGAGTATAGATGTCATGGAAACCAGCCAGAAATAATATTCTTTATTTCACAACTTACATTGCAGGATTAGGTAAATATTTTTAACTGAAAAAAATGTTAGGTTTTCTAGCATTCCCTTACCTCTGTTAGACTGCAAAAATAGCCCCTTTCTTTAAAATGTATAAGTTTCTTTTTTCCATTTTGCACAATACCTTAACGTGAAATAAAAACTAAAGTCAGCTTTTTATTAGAGCTGTCCACACCTGCAATAACAAAACTCCAAATGTACTGAAAGCCTCCTGATTTCAGTTTTGCTCACAGTTTTTGTACAAAACTGTCATATTCCACTGTTCAGTGAATAGTGAGTTGGTTGAGTGGTTGAGTCTAGAGAGTAGTGGTCAACGGCACAATGTCCACATGGAGATCTGTAACAAGTGATGTCCCCCAGGAGTCTGTACTAGGACCAGTTCTGTTTAATATCTTCATCAATGACAATAGCAGTGGAATTATGTGTACCCTCAGGAAGCCTGCAGATGACTTCAAGCAGAGCAGTGAAGTTGACATACCTGAGGGATGAGACACCATCCAGAGGGACCTTGACAAGCTTTAGAAGTGGACCTGTCTGAACCTCGTAAGAATTTAGAAGGTCAACAGCAAGGTCCAGCATCTGGGTCAGGGCAATCCTTCGTATTATTATAGGTTGGTAGATGATGTGATTTGGAGTAGCCCTGCAGAGAGGGACCTGGGAGTACTGGTGGATGAACAGCTTGACATGAGCTGACAATGTGCAATTGCAGCCCAGAAGGCTAACCAAACCCTGGACTGTAATGGGCTTAAACTAAAGAAGGGGAGAATTGGACGGGATATAATGAAGATATTTTTCACAATGAGAGTGATGAGGCACTGAAACAGGTTGCCCAGAGAGATAGTGGAAACACTCAGGTCAGGTTGCCAGGGCTCTGAGCAACCTGATCTACTAACAGGTGTCTCTGCTTGCAGTTGGGACTTTGGACTAGATGACCTCTAAAGGTCCCTTCCAACCCTAACCTTTCCGTGATTCTGTGATATTGTTCACGAGTACTATGTACTGAAGTGCCTAGGGTATCCAGGAGCTGGTGACTCTGCCTAGAAACCTAGTTTTGCTTTTCAGTAGTGCTGAGCAGAGAAAGGAGACTGGTACATGTAACCGTTTCCATCCGTCCACTGAAACTAGGATTGATCTCCCTGATTTGGAAAGGAGTCCTCCAGAATGGTAATCAAATTATAAGGGTTTCCTTATGGACTCCATATTCCAGAAGACCACTAAAATATTTAACATTTCATTTTTATGGACATCACATGTATTTCACAGATTTATTTAAGCCTTTTTTTAGTGTTTATTTTCAGTCCCTTGACAAGAACATTACACAGAGAGTGCATACAAAGTACAAACCCGAGCTGCTACTAGTAGAAGACGATTCTCATCTTACTAACAACTCACAGTCCAACTTGATTAGAAATAAAAGTTTTATGAGAATTACAGATATCTCATCTTAATACACTTTCTTAAACTATTTATATTGCAAAAGAGTTATTTTAACTTTATATAAAACAGAATTTGCAAATTCAGCTTTTCCATTGTTCACCTTGGTATAAAAATACTAGTTCATACCATTGTCTTACTGAAGTAGAAATCAATATTGGGCCAGCCACATTGGCAGTGCATTAATGGACTCATTTCTTGTACGAAGTGGGAATAAAATGCTGTAAAGGCTCTCAAAGTAGGGGGAAAAAACTAGCAACTCTATTACTTAACTGTGCACAAAACTTCATAATCTTATTGCAAGTAGAATTGGGCACAAATCTGAGAGCTGCATCACTTAGAGGAAGAATCTTTATTGCTGCTACAGAGAAGGCTGCCTGAAATCTTGCAGTTGAATGCCCTGGAGAGCACAAGAGTTTTCAGTATGCTCAGAGGATTACAATTCAAAGACAGACGTAAACGCTGTACTTTCCCAAATAGCTATTGATTGACTGATACATTTAAAGTATAAGGACTAAATCCTGCAGAAGGCCAGAGAGCTGAAGACAATCATATATAAAGAAAAGAAAAGGATATGCTGGTCTTTCCAGACCTTGAGTTTACTACTCAAGTTAAGGGACATATATCTGGGTGCTGCTGAAACAGGGCTTACTAAAATAGTCGAAGCACAATATCTTGAAAGCTAGGAGACTTAGTTGTCAAGGGCAGGAGTATATGTCACTCAGATAAATATCTTAAACAGTGTACTTTAAATTTGGTAAATGATACTTCAATTAATCAAATTGGGTTTTCATATGCAGTTTTATACTGTTTTCATATGCAGCTTTCTTCTCTTTTTTACTGTTCAGAATTATAATCATGTATCCCTAGATAGTCACTTCTTTTGTCTCCCCATAAATCAGAGAAGCACAAATCAAATACCTGTGTTACACTAATGCAGCCTTAGAACTGACCTGTTTCTTGAAACATGAGCCATACCAGGACTTACGAACCGCAAAGAAAATATACATAGAAGAGACCAAAGGGATAAGCTCAGAACAGCAAACTAAACAAAGGAAGTAGTATTTCTGTTCTTGTTAGCAGGAAAGATGCAATGGTGAATTTCACCAAAGAATACCACTGTATATAAAGGAAATAAAAAATCTTCCAAAATTCTTCCTATTAAAGTTCCATCTACTGCCTCCAACTTGTGGGAAGAAGACAGGACCAGTGGAAAAATAAATAAATAAATAACAGAATAAACCAACAAACTTTCAGTTCAAGTCATACTTTTTTTTTTTCTCTTTTAGTATGTTACCTAAGAATACAGCAATTCTGCCTAGGTCAAGTGAGAAGAAAGTGTTTTTTTCACACACAGACTGTTGTTTTAATCTGGTGGTTTTGCTACTTTGCATCATTCTTTATCCACCTTTCATTGTAAGGAGCTGATTCAGTACAGATTTCCTAAAGAGTGTATGCAATTATAATGCTAAGCTAAGTTTCAATAAATGCAAACAATCAGGTTTGAGGACTCTATTGTAATAATCTTCAGGATTTAAATACAATTGAAAATGTCATCAGTTTTTGTATGCAAGTAGCAAGAAACAAAAGAAACAAAGATAAAGAATGAAAAAAGTTGGAAAAGTCTTTAGGAACATTAAGCCAATTCAGAACAATATGGAAGTAAACGAAAGTCAGTCAATAGACCAAATAAGACTTCATAAAACTACAAACAGTTTTTAGAAAGGCAGAATGATGGTAGATGCAGCGTATTTACATAAGAAACTGAGAGATTACAACATACAAAATAGTTAGTGTTATTTAAATCTCTAAAGGTTTGGAGCTTTTAGTCAGAGTAAGCAACAAGAGGTTTGTCTGCTTGCTCAGATCTTGTCCATGGTTTCAAGAAGTTGACAAACAAAACTAGAAAAATACACAGAGGAAGAACACAGACAGAAATGCTTGTGCTTTCTTACTTAAAATGTCCCCCTTTTCCCATATTCTGGTATATTTGCTAATGCTTCCCAGAGATACATAGGAATAGTTAATGACCCTAATATGTCTTCAAACACCTTGATTCCCAGGTAGCATTTGAGTTATGATTTATAGCTTATATACATATGTTATTCTTCCACAAAAACTAAGCCCAGCTTTTAAATCTTCTGATTAGGGAAGCATATGTCTTACTAACAAATGTGTGTGTATGATTTATATATATATAAAATACATATATATACATATACATATGTATTATATATATATATGTATGTATGTATGTATTTATGCAGAGGAAGTGGAGACATAAGAATGATAAAAAGTAAAGCACCCAAATTTTAATGTGATTTTTTTTTTCCAAAAAGAAAGAAGATGGGTTAAAAGTTCTGCAACTGAATAAGGTACAGGTGACACATGGGTGTTGCAGTTAAGGTTCCATACAGGAGCTGCACTACTGAATGTACAATATGGCTGAACCTAGACATCATGGTGATCAGGAGTCCTGGGTTCTCTAACCATCCTCACATCACCTTTTGGGTGTGTGCCCAGAAAGTTCCCAGTTAGCCTTTACATGCATTTCTAGGTCTTACCCCATTACAAAACTGGGACATGAATTGAGACACAGAAATTTTTTCTTTGTTGCTTGCAATGAAACAGCTGAATTTGGAACTCCAGTACCTTGGCATCCCAGGACAAAAGCAGCCAGAAGTAATGTGAGAACGTAAAGTTTGTGTCTCTGTCTTTTAGTAGTAAATGGACTTGGAGATGCCAAAGGAGTGTTATCTATTCCTCTCTCCCTGCAGTGTTTTCAACATTTGTCTTCCCTCCTTTTCTGGGATAGACGCAGAGGTCACTAAATCTCCAGATGTAGCTCTACTTCTGCACTTCATGCTCTCTCTGCATTTTACTGTGTAGAATGTGGACTATCTCATTACTTCTGCAACAGCTATAGCTACTCCAGATAACACCAGTCCTCCATGCTATCTGTATTCAATCTCTCCACTGACATACTTGTCAAAGCTTGTAGGTAATCCTACTCACTACTACTTAAGAAAATCTTTCAAAGTCCTTTCTAACAAAAATGTATATGACAAAATTTTTGTAGTTTGACAGCTTAACATCTAATTTCTTTATACAGATAAATGTTGTATTTACTTAATATTGTGCTAAACTTGCTAGAAATGTATCTCCCAGTCCTGCTCTGTCCTGTATATAGTCTAGTGCACCACTAAGGGCAGCTTTCAAATCCCTGACTGGGATTTGGACTGTATTAGAATGGATTGATTTGCATTGACTTTCCATATTGCTAATGAATGCAGAGAAATAAGTTATTTTGAGAATGACTCAAACCATGAGTCCACATTATGTTCCCTGAATTACTCTGTGAAGGAATCACTCTCTCCTGCTGTTGACAGTGTAAAGAGTCTAAGAAGAATAGCATCCCAGATTCAGTGCCTAAAATCAGTCAACATAAATGTCCTTTGTAACAAAATTTCTGCTACCAAAAGTGTACTGTGAAGTAAGTATATGAACGTGCTGGAACATGTCCAGAGAAGGGCCACGAGGATGATCAGAGGGCTGGAGAACCTCTCTTATGAAGACAGGCTGAGAGAGTTGTATTTATTCAGTCTGGAGAAGAGAAGGCTCCAAGGAGTCCTTCTTGTGGCCTTCCAGTATCTGAACAAGGGCCACAATAGGACTGGTGAAGGACTTTTTAGGATGTCAGGCAGTATTAGGACTAGGGGTAATGGACATAAGCTTGAGGAGGGTAGATTTAGGTTGGATGTTAGGAGGAAGTTCTTCACCATGAGGCTGGTGAGACCCTGAAATAGGTTGCCCAGAGAGGTTGTGGAAGCCCCATCCCTGGAAGTTTTGAAGGCCAGGCTGGATGGGGCTCTGAGCAACCTGATCTATTGGGGCAGTGTCCCTGTCCATGGCAGGGAGGTTGGAACTAGATCTTTAAGGTCCCTTCCAAACCTGACAATTCTGATTCTATATAGACCAACTGCAACACAGGGTATTTTTCACAGTGTCCCACAGCACTTTGTATAAGAAATGAGAGTGAAAACTTCCCATTAGAAGAGGAGGCACACTGGATGCATATGCTTTAAAGACAGATCCTCATCCTCAGGAAACATCTTAAACTGAAATGAAATGAGCACTGGCAGGAAGGAACATACAAGCAGCAGACACAAAACTGCTCCTATTTCCATGAGCAGGAAAGTGACACAAGCTTCAAAGTGAGACTGTGCTTCAAGCCTGCACATATTTCCTTAACTGTTGCCAGATATCAGTTCTAGGAATCTGTAAACAGCAAAGAGCACATGCTAGTTTTGGCTTTGCTAAACAACTCTTTCCACAAGGTCTTTAAAAGACTAGAAAGGAACCTGAGAAGTTTATAGGGGTTATGGTATGTGAGCATATTCTCAAAGTGTTTGTCAAGCAGCTAAAAGTATGAATTTAAGCATGCAAGTTAAAGAAGTATCGATGATCTCAAAGTGAAAGAGAGCATGCAATCAGTTGTAGCCAATTCTGAATTATTTTTGGTGTGAGCTCTACTTTGACTGCACTCCTACATTTACTGTTGATGCAAAACGTGCTCCAGATTTTGTATGTCTGTGTTCCCAGATGTTAAAACTTATTAACCAACCAGACACATTGCAAAGGAAATTTCATCCTCTGTAGATACAAAATGTAATTGTTTTTTTACCATGAGATTCCATTAATAGGCTCGGTTTATTTATATTTTCCACTGAGTGCTTTCTTTTTTTGCCACTAACTGCAAATTTTATTTGTAATTGTAATTGTAGATTGTTTTACTCCTAATAACACAATTTGGATCAAAATCAGTGGCATCTATTGAGAGGGGATCACAAGTCTACTTGCTCTCTGCTCTGTGAGCGTTATATAGTTGGCAGGTTTGCTGGTAATCTCTTGAAAAAAAGAAGTGCAAGGACTTAAAGAGGTCAGGAGTTGCAAGTAGGTGAGATATGAAGTAGACTGGTCAACTCTGAGGAGAATTTAACAGTTGTGAAACAGCTGTGGTCCTGAAGAGACCTGAGACCCATCCATCCAAATGGTCTTATTTTCCCTAATAGACAATAAGGGGGCTCATTCAGTTCATGAACATTTTATGCAAAGTAGCATTGTGATTCACATTGTCCATGTTGTCAGGACAGCTGCATAATGGTCCTACCTATCTCTCCAGGTTTCAGAATATTTTTGCCAGGTTTTGTGACACACAGGCAACAATTCTGTGAATCACTAGAGACTGGCTCAAGGCTAAGTGCATTTCATTTCTCACTGTCACACACTTGAAAAGCTAGACCTGTCCCTAAGAGTATTCCAGTCATACAAGAAATACCACAGCAAAAGGCTGGGCAATCTTTTGTGGCTGATTTTCACTATTTTCTGAAATAAACAGAATTTTGGAACCTGCGCTGTATAATTCAAACAAACTACAACAAAAAGTATGTAACTAATTTATAAACTACAGAACAAAGTGTTGCATTCTAGTCTTTCTATTCTCATTTCTTTTTATCATTTTTTGCATGTAAATATTCATAAAATATTCATCAGCAGTCTCATTATTTTTAACTAGAATGTACAATAGAGACAGTTGAGAAGCAAAGAGTTTTCTGTCAGAGTCTATAGTCTGTCTTCAAAAGCAGCGTATGCTGCCTTTATGATTGAGAGATGCTTTTGCTTTTCAGGACTAGTGTGCATAATACCTAATAATAATTACCCAAAATATGCAGATTCAAGTCACTAGGGATTGCCTGCACAGCTTCCAATTTTTTCACCACTATATTGTTCTATTTTTTCTGATATTTTAAATATTGTATGATTGATTTAACACTCTTTTTCAAGGAAAGTAAAAAAAGATCCCCAATTTTCAATGACTGTTTCACAGTTTTGATCAGTCTAGCATGTTAAGGGCATGTGCTAACTTTTATTAGACCCTGGAGGAGAAATTAAGTTCTATTTGTTGTGTTTATCCCAATCCTGAAAATTAGGAAGGCCAGCTACACAAATGTAATTTCACTGGTTCTTTTTTATACAAAGAATCCAATCATGCAAACACTTAAACACATGAATAGTCATATTAAAGTAATAGATTACTGTTTTAAAAGAGGAATTAGCAAGAAAAATAATTGCATTTAGTACTCTCCAAAATTAATATTACTATTATATTTTAAAAGTATAATTTTATGAATACAGAATTGAAATACACATAAGGTTTAATTATGGGTTTGCCATTGAAAAAGTCTAAGAGAAGACTAAAGATAATCCTGTAATCCAGAACTCATAGTAAACTCAGTATGTTCCTTGACAGAGCAAATTTATACCACATTATCTGTAATTTTGCATTAAATCCACAGTGCATTTCAGCACGAAAGTAAAACGAATATAAAGACTATGCAAACGAAAACACAGACTTTCAACAACTTTTAGAAAACTAGTAAGTTTGTATTTATGTGCTAAGGTAAATAAAGAGAAAATAGAATCTCTCTGAAAGATTTCTGAGATAAACAGCCAACTCCTATTTCAGTGATTATAAAATGAGTATGAAATTAAATCTGAAATGTAACTCCAGCACAAGAAGACATTTAAAACATAATAAAGAATGTGGAAGTGCTACTGTAAAAGCAAGAGGACTGTATCATCAGAAAATCTGTGTGACTAAACTATCCTCAGCCAGAGACTCTCAATGCAGCAGCATCTATAAATCCAGATCCAAATGCATAACTAACTATCAAACAGCCTAACAAAGAGAGGATCACAAGGATAGATGTTGGTATCACGTGCTGAGAACTCCAAATCAGATCAGAAAGCCCATGCCAGTGTTGAATCTGAGAAAAGGCCACCAAAGTGAACTAAGCAGTATAGTAATTAGTGATACATCCTCAGAGTCTATGACCAGTATTGGAGTTGTGATTATACACTTGTGTTCTGGATCCTGATACTTAAACAGAGTGGCCATGCCATGCTGGAAAGGATGATGCAGTGTTTTATAGTAGTAACATTTCTGATATACAGCAAGAAAACTCACAACTGAAAATCAGTAAAAAAAGAAGGTTTCCTTTTTTTTTTTTATTGTTGACAACACTGCTTTTCAAATGTTACTATAATATAGAATTAGATAAATGGATGTATTAGGTGGTGATTCTAGGTATTTCAGTAATCGCATACATTGCTTGAAAAGTCTCAAAATTATACTATCTTGAGTTACAAAAAAGCTTATTCTTTCCATAATGGTATCTTGATAGAATGTGGGTGGAATGACTGGTTCCTAAGGCTTCAGCAAAACAGTGATATAAAATATTCTTGCTTTCTCTAACTGTACATTATATCTTGAGATAAAACAGGCATTTAATTATATACACTGAAAACCAGTACACTGCTACAAAAGACACATATCAAGAAATTGTAATTTGCATTTTATTTTTATTCATTAATAACACACCCAGTCATTTGAGAGACCACAAACAATCTGGGTCATTTCTTTTGGACTCACTATAGCACAGAATTTAATATGTCTCGGACTAAATGGGATTCCTGTTTTCCTGAGATGCTTGTGTAAACATCCTAGCAAACAGATTCTGAATGTCTCTTCTATGATAATCATAGAATGAGGTTGGAAGGCACCTCTGGAGTTCATTTAGCCAGCCCCCATGTGCAAAGCTTCGTCATCTACAGTAAGTTCATAGAATCATAGAATGGCCAGGTT
>VWZO01002645.1:0-11027 GCA_013396975.1 Bucco capensis | reverse complement strand
AATTAGTTCTGTTCTGACTCAAACCAAGACACATCTGCATTGAGGGAGATGATTAAGATCCAAAACTCTTAAAAGTTTCACAGTGATTGAGTCCTTTCACAAAGTGGGCTTCCTAAACTTTCCCAGTAGGCCTCATAAGAAGTCTTTCTTAAAGCAGAGAAGTCCTATTCTGTTTTAGTACCTTTTGTTCCATTTTTTCTGCCAATCTTTTCTGAGGCTGAATTGAGGTAGAGTCACAGTCATCTTCGTAGGGTTACAAAGCACTGATGCAAAAAAGAAAGTCCTACATCTCTAATTTAAGCTTACTATAATCCAGTTTATTTAGGAAAGCAAGAAAACTTAAATAGGAAATAAAGATCTGAATAGTATTCAGATGCTTCTGCCATTTTTGTTTTCCTTTGTAGGGAGACAGTAACAACCATCTCCCAACAGAACAATTGACCAAAAACATAGGAATGACCTATTCAGAAAGCTACAGTGAAAAATCAAATTAAAGGGTGCAAAACATCCCTCTAAGGGTCCAAATTTTCTCAGGGTGGTGGTAGAGATGACAGATATTAATAACCTATCAAAATAGGATGTTCTGGAATAATTGTGCAGATCACATTTAAATATGGCTCTGTGTGTTTTATCTCAAAGTCTTTATCTATACTGCAGTCAGTGCAGGATATCGTTGTGGCTAGGCTTCGTGAACGAAGATCCAGGGAGGGCTCCACCCACGCTCCTCATCAGCGCCTTTTACAAGCATGCTGATAAAAAGAGGATAGCAGATAGCACCGTCGAGCCTGCGCAATGGATTTTTTTTAGGTGAGACACAGCATGCGCAGAGCTGGACCCACCCTTTAGTCCTAAGGGTCATCTGCCAGGTCCTAGCAAGCTTGAATGCTGGCAGCGAGGTCCTTAGGACGGAGGTTTAACCTCTTAGATGGAAGGCCTTACAGGGCTAAATGAGCTCCATCTGCCCGGGTTTGGAATCAGAGTTGTCCCTCTCCTAGGTGCCCGGGTTTGGAATCAGAGTTGTCCCTCTCCTAGGATGACTGCCAGAAGGCTAATGAGCTCATCCTACCCATACAAGGATTATAGGAAAATGGGTATCACTCCCCACACTTTACCATGGGCAATGAGTTTAATGCTCCCTCTGCTGTTGGCACAGTTATCGCACCAGGGGCCACAGGAGACCCCAAGTGATTTTCAGACTGTGCCTGCAGTGCAGGATATAATGATGTGCAAGAAACACTTATGTACTAGCCTCAAAGACTACACCAGAACATCCAGAAGCAAACAGTATTATAGTAGGACTTTAAACACCCATTGTAGACAGTTTGCGCCTCCCTGCTTTCAAACAATTCATTCTGAAAAAATGCAACTGTTAATTGAATTGTTAATGACAGGAGACCAGAGAAATGCAGAAAGTGGATTAAAGGGAGCTCTTCTCTCTCATAATGCTAGTTCAGACAACCATAGTGATATGAAGAAATTTGTATCCTGAACTTTGTACTTGTAGTTTAGCTGTCTAGCTGTGGCTTCTAACCCAGAAGTTAGAACTAGCTGCTGTGTCTACCCAAACAGACCACGATAAATGAGAAAGCTCCTAGCAAGGAGATACGAAGTTGCTGAAGAAGAACTGACCTTGGTCAGTAAAAAAATACGAAGAAATATGAAGCTGGAGATGAGAGTTGAAAGTTCATCAAAAGACCCTCAAAGACCACCACCCAAGGACAATGCACAAGCACTNTGAAGAAATTTGTATCCTGAACTTTGTACTTGTAGTTTAGCTGTCTAGCTGTGGCTTCTAACCCAGAAGTTAGAACTAGCTGCTGTGTCTACCCAAACAGACCACGATAAATGAGAAAGCTCCTAGCAAGGAGATACGAAGTTGCTGAAGAAGAACTGACCTTGGTCAGTAAAAAAATACGAAGAAATATGAAGCTGGAGATGAGAGTTGAAAGTTCATCAAAAGACCCTCAAAGACCACCACCCAAGGACAATGCACAAGCACTACGAGGAGGAGATTTATGATAATGAGTTCCCAGAAATTGTTAGAATAACCCTGCCTATTCTCAGAAAAATAATATGCATATTATGATTGTATAAATCTGTGACAAGTTGGTTCAAACATTGCACACACATTTGGAGGAATGATCCCCTGTGTGTCCAGTACTGTAATAAAGAATACCTGCTTAATAACATTCCGGTGTTATTGAGTTCTCTACTCAGTCTCCAAGCCTAGCCACACCTAGCCTCCCACTAAGGTGAGGAGTGGTAGAAAGCAAGGGGGTTTGGGGGTTTCATTTTCTTCAAATCAATAGCATAGCCCTATATTTTGTTATACAACCAATGAAGAGCCTATAGGTGCCAGAAACACCATCTTCACTCTGCAGCAAGTCATAAAACCACTTTTTTTTTCACTCACGTCAGCAGTAGGGTGCTGCACAATGAATTATAGCAGAACAGTATTATCAAAGGAATTTCCTATAAGGTTGAAATGATCACATGAGCAAATTAACCACTTCTACAAACCTCTTGGATTGCTCTGACAGAGCAAAATATCAAAGGACTAGGAAGAAAAAAAATCCAAAGCTAACATGTAATGCTGCATCTTCCAAGATTGGGAAAATATTTCAATAAGAAATTATCAAGAGCAATGCTCCAAAATGATCCACATCCTTTACCGAGTTAATTCACAAATATCAGAATGAGATTTATTTCCTTTCAATCAAAAAAAGTAGTTTTGTTATTAAAAAAATTGATTATTTAATGCAATCAGATTTTACGTCTTAAACTTCAGCAGATTAAGGGGAAAAGGAGAAGGCTGACAAACATGACTGACTTGGAAGAGTTGACGGATAAATTTATACTTTTATTTGGAAAGACCATAATGCTGGATTAGTAAATGGAGAGTTCAGATGCTTTTTAAAGTATGCATATGCATGTACATATACATATCTCTATATACTGTTTACTGTTGAGCATCAACAGAACTACAGGTTCATATCCATTAGAAAAAACATGCCAAGTGAAGGCAATGGAATTACAAACATTACAGTAAATCTCTTAACTTTTATACATGAGATGATGCATACAGAAGAAAACACAACTTCACTCTGCTCTGCAAACTCATGCTTGACTAAGTAAAAATATTTTGTGTGTATGCTGGATATTTGCAATACAGAATTAGAGAGAAGAGTTACAATTCTACACAATGCAACAAGTAACTTTATTTCACCACATCATTTTATCTATAAAAAAGTTAGGATAATACTCTCTTAATATTACACTATATATTATTCTTGAAACAAGAATTGTTGGCTTTATTTTTTTAACTATGTGGTTCTAACAAATGGGGTCCCAAACTCAGTGAAAACTTAACTTAGGCAACACAAATATTCTGGAACGACTGAAAGCTACCATGTCGCCTTCCTCTTATTCCTCAGCATGAAATAAATTTAAAAGAACATATTAATATTTGTCTTTCAGTAGTCAATATCCATGAGATCTGTAATTCACTAATTCAATTTACTGAATTATGTTTTTCAGATAGAAACCAGACTGAAAAGTGAGTTTCCCACTGTTCCATGAAGGTAACAAAATTCATGCTCTAGAATACATCAGAAGTTTGAATTGCTTACAGATATGTTTTTAAATCTAAGACTAGGATGACATGAATTTCTGTCTGATGTTGACTCTAATGTAAAAATTGTTAAATACCTAAGGAAAAAGTAGGAGCAGACATCTATTGTAGCATCTTTTTGTTTTGCTACCTGTGCACTTGTCAATGAAACACTATTTTCTAAACTTGTAATATTATTAAAATATTTTCAGAGAATCAATAGGAAGCATTTTTTTTACTGTTTGAAAGTCAGGTCAAATGTCCAGAATTATTTGGCAAGGAAATGCATATTTCTAAAAGTTTTGCATAAAAATTGTAAGTAAAACCAAGAGTAAAAAAAAGTAATCACAGTCCCACATCCTATCTCTGAAAACTAAATTAATCATTTAGAACTGATGTTTACTGCATTATAACTTTGACATTTCCCAGTCAAACCCTGCTATAGTACTGGATTTTAATATTTTGTGTGTATACACAGACTGGCAAAATTTTATACATAGGCACAAACATTATTTGCATACAAAATGTCAAGGAAATATTTATTTGCCTTAAAATCTGCTATATAACTTAGGGAAAAATAAGAGCAACAGCTATAACAAAAAAATATATTAAGTCGGGAGCATTGTAGAACAAGTCCAAAGTAAAAACCCAGAAAACTGTACAAAAATGACCATAAATCTATTAAAGAGTGTTTAAAGCTTGGTAAGGTTGTTTGATCTTTACATGAATAGATGTCTACTACATATACTTTATATAGATATTAAATCACATTTAATTATTCCAAATATTTCTCATTCAAACATAGCCAACTATAATCTAGTAATAGATAAAAATAGACAACTATAAACTTTTTTGCTATTTAGGTTTTTTTAAAAAAATCTGAAATTTTTTCTGTCATCTTTGTATTACAATTGATGTATGGACGTGTATGACTCCCCCTGCCCCTTTCTGCTATTCCCATTTAATTTTCATAAGGAAAAAGATAAATGGTTTCAAAGGGCACATCTCCGTTCACTAACACAACAGATGCGTTAAGAAAAAAAAAATTCTTTTCTTCCCCTGTTCTGTTAGCCACCATCTGCTTGGAGGAAACACTGAGGTTAGCAAAATATCATCTGCCATTTGAGCGGATCCCTCGCATGCAGCTGATATGAGGACAGCTACAATTTAGAGAAACGTGTAATGTCCGTTATTAACTTTCATTTACTGCAAACGTCTTATCGGGGGCAGATACCGTTCCTCTGTTAACAGCTATACTGGGTTCTACTCGAGCCGCCCTTTTCTCAAAGAACAGAGCCCTTCGAACAAAAAGAGTTGCTCCCGCCGGCACGCACTGCCCGGGCGGCGCGGCCTGACAATCAGCCACGCGGAGTTTGGGCCTGGGGCGCTCCTGCCTGACCACCTTCCATTTCGGATGAGTCCGAGCGAAGAGAAAGGTGGACCACAGAAAAAAGGTTTTCAGGAAGAGGAGGTGGGAACGAGACCTGTGCTGGGGAAATGCCTCGGGGCAGCCTGGAAGCACGCTTCTCGCCAGGCCTTAGGCTGTGACTCAGTGCCAGCAGCCGCCACAAGACCACAAAATCTGCCGTGTTTTTACGGGCCGCTCTGGAGATGTTGCGGCTGTTCCCCTCCTCCAGACAGGGACCGCCATCTTAAGCCCGAAAGAAGCCCCTTTCCCCTAACGCTCCTTGCCCCATACAAAGGGGTGGACCACGTGACACCCACTCCCCCCCTCCATGCGAGAGACTCTGGTGTCCACACTCAAGATGGCACATAGGGTCTTCTGCCTCTTCCTTTCCTTTCCTTTCATCCTCTCGACCCTCTAGACCTCTTCCTCATCTCAAGTCTCTATCGCTCCGGAGGCCGGCGCAGACTCTACTTACTCTGGGGGATAGAGGCGCAGCTCCTCGATATCTCCCAGGAAGCCGAAGAGAATCCGCATCTGTTCACTGGTCACTACTGAGGACAAATTTGTGACCTGAATGACAGACGTAGGACCCAAAGGGAAGCCGAGCGGCACCCCAATCCCTCCACTGTTCATCATGGCGGAACCTGCACGACTACTCCGCTCGCGGCGGTGCCACATATAGCCAGAGAGGCGGGCCTGACGACAGAGGAGAACGGGCGGCACCTGCCAGAGCGTCCTAGCACGCGGGCGCTCTAGCGGCGAACTCAACTGCTCCCTGGAGGTGTTTCTGGGAGGGCAGCCGTTCTTCCTGTGCTGGCTAGGGCCCACGGGGGAGGGTGGAGGGAGGGCCCACGTTCTGCGCAGACGAGACTCCGAGCTCGGCTGCGAGAGATCCCCTGCAAGGGGGGGAAATCCCTCTTCCTTCTGGTTTCCCAAGAAGCCAGCCAGGCCGCTGTTATCAGGGCGGGGCTGCGTGCCTCTCTTCATGCATATACTACACGCCTTAGGCTGCCAAGGGACTGGAACGTAGATTCTGCGGGAGGGGCTGAGGAAGGAGCAGCCCTGGCGCCCGCAGGAAGGAGGAAGGGAGCGCGACGACGCGGACGCCTCACGCAACGCCCTGCTTACGTTAATGAGGCGGTTAGATAGCTTTATCACATGTGGTGATGGTGCAACTGTGAGCGCGTCTGACTAATCCCTGCGCGAATGGGACCCGAGTACCTTGTGTCAAGGGTTAGGGCTAGGTCAACCACCAACCCAGGGACAGATATTCTCTATTATCCCCCTTTTCCCCCCCCACTCCAAAAAAAGGGGAAATTAACAGAGAGAGAGAGACACTTGCAAATTGAAAGTGAAACTTAAACTACTTCAATGAAAATAACAAGAAAATGAAGAGTATATACACACACACAAAACCAGTGCCAGAATCAAACCCCCTTTGATGGTAACTATATCACCACTGCTGCTATAAGCAAGAGGACTTAAGCAGCAGGCAGGACTCAGGCTCAGGAGGCTGGATCCTGGAACTCTTAAATTGAGATGGAAAGCTTAATAAGTAGAGTCTTGTAGGAACAGAACTGGGCTTCTGATCTTCACAGAGCTCAGATGCTCAACCTTTGAGTCAGGTAAAGACCTGGACATCTCCATATATATATACTAGTTGTTAATTAGCTGCTAATTAGCTTAATTAAGCACCTGTTTGCTTGGGTCTTGGGCCTCATGCAAGAGACCCCAAGGCCCATGCTCGATATCAAAGCCTCAAGGACTGAATATGACATATATGGCACGGAATGCCTTATTTTGACTCAAACTAGGACACCTTGTTAACTGGTTTCCTTGCCCTTTAGTAAAGCGAAAGGCTTCTTATTTTAAAAATGGAATACTAAAGAATCGAGGTACAAACCCCCACCTTTTAATAGGTCAGGTTTAGCTCTATTAATTGATTTGGTATGAAATCCACTGAACGCTCTGTTAGGAAATTAAAATACACTCGCAAGAAAATGAAGGAAAAACATATGCTGTTTCAGGTAGTACTTATTTCAGTGCATGTATGGATCATCTGGCTCATAGGGGAAGTTTAGATTGGATATTAGGAAGAATTTCTTCACAGAAAGAGTTGTTAGATATTGGAACAGGCTGCCCAGGGAAGTGATAGAGTCACCATCCCTGGAGGTGTTTAAAAAACGTATAGATGTGGTACTTAAGGACATAGTTTAGTGGGCATGGTGGAGATAGANCTCCTCTGGACCCTCTCCAGCACTTCAACATCCTTCTTGAAGTGAGGGGCCCAGAACTGGACACAGTACTCAAGGTGAGGCCTCACCAGTGCAGAGTACAGGGGGAGAATCACATCCCTAGTCCTGCTGGTCACAACTGGTCCTGCTCTTCCAACCTTAATGATTCTCTGAACAAGTTTCAGTAATGTCTAGGACATGCAGATGACTCAACGGGGGGGGGGGGGGAGTGTAAAAGCAACCCAGTCTTGGATTGCCTTGATGCCATATCTGTGCAGAGACAACTCATGGGGAGCTGCATAGATCGCTCAGCCCTGAGTTGTCCATTAACTACAGACCAAACAGGGCAGTGCTGCATCATCCAAAGAACCGAGACCTGAGCTGAGCCTTGAAATCCCTCAACAAATCATATGCCCCGAGTCTCAATCCAAACCACTATTCTTTTGCCTGAGAAAGTAAGACAAAGAGAAGCTGGAAGGTTTCAGTGTTGGTTTCAGCTGACAACCTTGTGTATCCAGATGGTATCATTCACTCAGGCATAGTCTTGCCCACAGTCACATAAATCAGGGGATAAAAACTCATAAGATTCAGGTGAGGAATGGGGAGTTGCCTCTCCAGCTCTACATCTTACCTGTATGGAGACCCTTCCCCCTTGGTCAGGACACTGGCCAGGGTCACTTCTCTGGGATTGAGAGTCCTTACCTGGAGGGGTGAGCAAATATTTAGCATGCTGTAAGTTTATAACCATAGGTTATAACACACGTATAATATTTAGTGCACTTTTTCAGTTTTTATAGTATATTGTAATCATGCGTTCTTCCATTGTATGTGTGAAAACCTGCAATAGTGGCATATTATATCTGCAAGTGAAGTTCAAATTAATTGTTTCCTCAAGCTTTGCAGTTAAACCTGTGAGGTTCAAATAAATCGTTTGCTTGAGGCTTGCAATCTAGTCTCTTTGTCACAGTGCGCTCATATTCTTGTTCTAAATTGAATCCAGATTCCAAAAATACAAGATTTAAGATACAAATTAAATCCTTTCTTTCAGCCATCCTGATAGCTTCTTAACTGGCTTAAGCTTAGAGAACTTTAACTAGAGAAATCAAGATCTTTTGTTATATATTATGCAAAATTTCCTGTGTTTTGACTAGTACATTTCATCCAAAGATGGTTAGCAGAGGTCTAGAAACTATTACTGCTTTGAACATTTGTGTCCTTTCTCCTTGCATCTCTCAGTGGAGGGTACCAGAAAAATGAGCTCTAAAATTCATAAATGGAAAAAGGTTCTGTACTGTCAGAATTGACTGGGAGACCCCACCTCAGGTAAAGCTTTTAATAGTAAATATGACATTCTGAGCTACTGGTCTCCTTCCCAAAAATAAACAAGAAACAAAACACTGTTATTTTATATTTGTCAGTCCCTACCACAGGACAAAATTATTTGAGAAAATAATGTGAAAAAAATAATTTAGATTTCAGAAGAACAGCAAGAAAAAAAAAGAAACAATGCCGAAAGCCTTGGTTCACATAGGCCACCATTAAAATGCCAGAAGCAAACAATGAATTTGTTTTAGCCAACCTGTATTTAAAAGTATTTAAGAACCATTCCCTTTCTTATAATAAAAAACAACTATTGAAGAAAAAAAGTTAAATAAAATGGGTGGATTAATACATGTAGAGGCTTCTTTACAATTCTGCTCACCTGTTTTTATACTTTTACTAACTGGATTGTTGCACTTAGATTTAGTAAATAAATTATTTTGTTTTACCTTCACTTTACTTGTATGAGCAATAATGCCAGGTTAATTAGGAAAGACCAGGGTATTCCATGCCTGCAGTGCTAAAATCCATAAACTTCTCCCAGCTGGGGATTCCAACATCAGTCTCCTGACAATCCAAGTGTAAGGTCCTGCATCTGGGTAGGGGCAATCCAAGATATAAGTACAGACTAGGAANGTACTAGATGATCTTTAAAGTCCCTTCTAACCTGGGCCATTCTATGATTCTATGATTTTGACTGAGCTCCTATCCTGTAGCTGAAATCCTCCATGATTTCAGAAAGCCCTTTGCAATTGCAGAATTATCCAGAGTTGATTAAGTTATTATTGTCAAAGCTATCTCTTATCTTGCCAAATTCCTGTTCTGCGGTCAGCTAGTTCCTTAAAGTTGTCTACTTCCCAGGATGTTCCTTACTTCCTTCTTCTTCAAGGGTACACTTTAATATCTTCAAGGTCAGTCTCTAACTCCATGCCTTCAGTCAGGGGGTCCACAGACCCACTGTAAACCCCCACAATCTCCCCTTTTTGTATTTGTGCTAAAAAAACTGCCTTCACCGTCCGTTGCAGGGCCCTTTGCAAGAGAGAGATGATATGTGGCAACATTAATAACACAACTACAACAACTAGTAAGATAACAAGTCCTGTCTTCACATTGATAACAACCATCCTGATAGACCCCAACCACTAAACAATCTATTCAACCAACCCCAGCCGTCATCAATCTGCAATTTCTGTACTCCTTCTTTCAGCAACTGTATACCTTTATGAATGGATTCAGAATGATCTGACAAATTCATACAACACATTCCTTCAAAATCTTCACAAGCATGTCCTTGCACTAAAAGTAAAAAATCGATAGTAGCCCTATTTTGCAAAGTAGCACGCCTAACAGAGTCTATACCTAATAATAAATGACTCAATGCAGTTGAGGTTGTGTTAGTTTGCTTTGCTAGCCAACATTATCCTAACTTATTCAAAGTACTCAAAGCCTTGGCAGCAGCCGCTCCTGGCACAAATAAGGAAGCTGCCATGTTTCACCCTTGTTCCAAAGGCTAATCTGATCACCACACTCACTACTACATACATGCATCCCATGTGTTAACCAATGATGTGTTTTGGTAGGTTGCTCTTGCGCCGGATGGTACTGGCCACCGTTCCAACAGCACTCCCACAAGACATGTGGAAAAAGGGTTTTCTGGTGATGAGGTAGCCAGACAAATGGAATCTTGACCAGTCATATTGCCTAGCATAATCCACACGTTGGTCTTTGTCTGCACTAGGACCCAAATTGTATCAACTGCAGCACATATCAGGAGGAGGACAACATAGGTTTCACATTGCGTGAAGGCACCCATTGCGGCCCTTGATCTGTGGAAACACAAGCATAACCTCTTCCTCAACTCAATAGATCATGCGGACCCATCCATTGTCCTGTTCGTAAATACTGCACCAACACCTTTGCCCCCGGTTCCACCCCCTCCTGAGTTACCAGAGAATTGAAATGGCGAAGAACGGGTGGTATCTGGGAATCATCAGAAACCTGCAAGAAATTTAAAACATACATGTCTTTGGCCAAACATGCATCAGGTGGCGCACTCAACATTCCCCTTTTTGTTTTTGAAGAAAACGTTAGAGCATACCATGGGCTGGTTCTACAATACCTTGTCCTGTAGGGGAATGGGGAATACCGGTAACATGGGACACTCCCCAAAGCTGTAAAAAAGAGGCAACTTTCTGAGATACATATGCTGGACCATTATCTGTTTTGATCTGATGGGGTATTACCAAAAAGAAAATGCACCCTGCCAATGACGTATAACATCTTGTGCAGATTCACCTGTATGGACAGTGGCAACAATAGCTGCCGAGAAGGTATCTATGGATACATGCACATACTTTAAACGTCCAAATTCAGGTATATGCGTAACATAAGTCTGCCAAATTTGCAAGACGCGGAGGCCACAAGGGTTCATCATGGCTAGGCTTCGCGAACGAAG
>VWZO01002643.1:17117-28171 GCA_013396975.1 Bucco capensis | reverse complement strand
AGCCCTGAGGGACACCACTAGTCACCGCTCTCCACCCAGACATAGAGCCATTAACCACAACTCTCTGGTTGCGTCCCTCCAGCCAATTCCTTATCCACTGAACGGTCCACCCATCAAACCCATACCTCTGCAGTTTTGAGATGAGGATGTCATGAGGGACCATATCAAATGCATGTGTAGTTGGAGTGAGCTCTTTCAACTATTTGAAGATGCCACCACAGGAGCTCTTCTCTCTTATAATAACATTGGGTTTACCCAAGTTTAGCTTTGAATTTTGCAATAACTCAGCTGAACAGTTCAAACTTTATTCTAGTGGCTGTCATCATTCTTTATCTTGTCATGCATAAGCTGCAACAGTGCAGAAGATATAGAAAATACTTAAGAAAATTAGTATGATGTATACAAGGAAACTACTGATTTTCTTAACCAAATATGCTTGATTAATACAGATCTTGTTTTGTTTAGGTCCAAGACTAAAATGCTAAAACAATGAAAATTGTTCTGATACTCTTTTTTTAAAATTTTTTTTATTTATTTTCCAGAATTTCTCACACTACTGTTTATTTAAGTAATACCTTTGAACAGAGATTCAAGGGCAGTACATGGTTACAACCAGGTATTTATTTGTCTGTTGGCAATATGAAGCTAAATATACACATTTAATACAGAATTTATTTGAGAAAAAGATTTTACAAATCAGGAAGACCTTATCTTTTTTTTTTTTTTTTGCCCTTGCATTCACTTAATAAAGTGAAAAAAAGAGAGAGATGTTCTGTATATTGTAGCATTGACACTGACCAGCTGCAAACTCAGCAATAGTTGAGTAATTTCTTGAGGGAGATAAAATGTTTTTTCAGGATTGTGGTGATGTGTCATGTGAGGAAACATTCACGGTTGAAACAATGATTTTCCCCAAGCATTCATTCTTTACTTTTGTTGACTCCATATAATACATTTTTGATTTTGTTTTTTCTCCCATTCTGCCTCTCCCACAGTTTTCTCTGCCTGTCTTTCTGTTCTTTAGCTGTTTCTTTTCCAGTTTGAAGTTTCCTATGTGGCCTTTTTAGGACACTTCACTTGAGTGGAAGACAAAGGTCTTTTGTGTTCTTTCTCCCACAAGATTTTGCATTATAAAGAAATAATAGTTTCCTCGGGGAGGAGGACTTGACAACTTTTCTAATTCTAAGATCATGAACCTAGGATCAAAATTTCTGGAATTGACAGCTACAAGACACATACACTGTACCACAGGACACATAGGATGTGGGAAGCAGTTGATGAAAATTTGCAGGCAAGAGAATACAGGGATTCTTCTGTGTCCCACTGTGCTATGGTGACTGTATTGAGTCAGATGAAAAGTCCATCTATCTTGTAATGCCGACTCCAAAAGCCAAAATCAGATGCTTAGAGAACAATAGCAGAACAGAGCAAGACTATGTGGCAATACTTTTCCAAAATACTCCTGCATTTTCCGTATGCTTGACTTCAAAGACTTTTCTGTAATTTGTGACCCACCGTAGATGTTTCTTCTATTAATGTGCTCCTTTTTTTCATGGATCTATGTATATTTTAGCATCTGTAGTATCCTATTGTGAAGTATTACATCTCATCCGTGCTTTTGGATGTTTTAAAGGCAATTTTTCCTTGATATTTCCTAGTTCTTTCATGGTGAATTTTCTCTCCCTTCCACTTAGGAAAAAAAAGAAAAGCCACACTTTTGATGATAACTTTCACTGATACATAGTGCTTTATCTGTTGCTATATCTTGAAATGGAGCCAGCTGTCTGCTTGAGAATGGTAAAATAGTATGTTTATTTCAGTCTGTGCTATCTGCAGCTTTCTAGGAACCTGCTCACATATTCTTGTACAAGCTTGGTAGAAAGCAGAAATTACATTAATTGGAGGTACTTTTCACTGTGTGTGTGCTCTCCTTGCCCTGAGTACTTCACTGACTGGACCAAACATATCCAGTCTTTACCTATCAGAAGATTGTAACAGGTGAGATTCATTTTTCTTAAAATTCCTTCTGATCGCAGCTGGGTGCTAAAGCTGAGAGAAGGAAAACTGATTTCATTCTTCCTCATGTTTGCATATAATATAGAAGATAAATAGGAATATACTCACTTTAAGTAAGAAGAGATGGAGGAATCATTTGGACTGGAAATCAGAAAGGATAGGAGCAGAACAGGGTAAAGTTCTATTGGGAATGGAGAGTCAGAATGATTTGTAAGTGCTTGAACATACTTTTGTCCACAGCTCAGAAGTGAATCTGGGACTCCACAATCTTTGCTCTTCTGATATGTAAGAAAAATGGTCAGATGAATGTATTTCCTGTTTCTTTCCTTTCTTTTCTCAGGCCAGATTGGTATATTGTCACAGAAGGTAGGAGTCTGTTGTTGTTACTCTCTTAATACCAGTGAAGATCTGTACTGATGGTGACATGTAAGCAAATCAGTATGGTTCCATTAATGGTTCGTTTTGATCTATTAATGCTGGTTTGGTTTTGGTTGTTTTTTTTTGAACATGCAGGGAATTGCATAAAAGCCCAAGTTAGAACAATGTGAGATTTCCAAGGCAGTTAAAAGTTGCCTTTCCAATATCAAACAGCCTTCCTCGTATGATTAATTAGAATCTTTTGATTATGTTATTATATTGTAGTTTTACCTGGCATCATTGTTGGTGGGATAAACACTGGTCTACAGGGGACTAGATACTGAGGAAGACTCTTGTTTCTAGGGCCCTCTGGGGGGTTTACTGATTGCAGCAATCAGAAAGTGCAATGCATAAGGCAGAGAGCTGGAGAAACAAAAAGATAATAAATAATGATAATATCATAATAAAGAAACTGTAATGTTAAAATATAGAATGAGATTCTTTGCCTGTCACTGTTGAATAGACCATATATAATGTTGAAATAAAAATGTTCTCAACTGTTACTTTGCACACTTCCAATTAGCTGAAATCTTCAATTGTATAGCAGGGGTTTATTTGCAATTAAACATACTCTTGCAGCTGCAAGTAAAGGTAACAAGTTATTCTTGGAACATGTAAAATAACATCAGAGTCTTTTTTTCCCAGAGAAAATATAAATCACATATTAGCGTGTCTTAGTTTGGACAATTGAAGTTATTTCTTATAACTTTCACCTTAATATGTCATTTTTTAATGCCTCATTTTTTCCCCTTGTAAAATGAGAACATGAATGTTATCTAACATTATATGACTGTTAAAGACATTTTTGCAGTTTGTAAGACTCTTCCAAAAGTGGTATAACAGAGTTGAGGCTATAACTCTTCAGTTACAAGTTAGGAAAAATATCAAACCACAAAAGCTTTTTTCATCTTTTTATAGGCATAGAGCTAAGGCACAGATTGCCTGAATTGTCCAAGGTGATGCAAAACATTTGCAGCAGAGCTGGGAAGAGAGCCTTTATCTCTGGAACACATAAAAGATTCCTTATTCCGTAAGAACATTTTGCCTTGCCTAGGGTTTTTTTTAATGGCATTACTTCATAGTGCTTTTATGAATCAGCTAATCTTTAACAAATAAGATCACATATGGATTTTTTTGTCAGCAGCTGATTTTTTCTTACTGTTAAAAATCAAGTCAAGCTCATGATATTTAATAAGACAAGGCATTAAAGTCAGTTTTACTAGAGAAAGTAAGGAGTTTTTTGAAGAAATTTTCTGTCTGCTCCTCAGCCACAAAATAATGGGGATGTTTATAAATCAGAAAACAGAAAAGAAAGAATTTAGGGGAAAAGATGATGAAGGCTTGTACTGTCTGAGGGAATTTTAGCTGTATTTGCAGGTGGGATTTTCCTTAAAATGAGACAGTGGTGTTTCCATCAGATTTAAGGTCAGTTATCATGAGATAGATAATACTTTGCAACTGTGAGAGTCATAATATACTTAAAATAGAAGGTAATTTTGCACCCTACTGAAAATCTAAATCAGCCCTTGTAGATGTCAAAACATGACTATTCACTTTTAACGAAGGGTAAAACTAGTTATTTGTATTCTAATGTCTAGGTCTTGGATAATTTTGAGGGTGCTCAGGAAAGTGTAATTTTAAAGAGAGTGAGTGCTCACTTTGCAAATGGTGGCATACCTGATACATTGCACGGGGACAAGAGGCACAGTATTTTCATGGTGAAAGATGACTTCTATATATGCTGTGAAGTCATGGAAAAGCAGTGGTGTCATCTGAGAGAACTGAAAGAATAATGGAGAACTGAGGACAGGGAAGCCTGTGAATATCACATTATTTTTCTCGTATAGCTGGCCAGAGGCGTTGAACAACTGTTGGAACTTGAGATATGTCTTTGACTGCCAGGTAGCATAAGACTAACAGAAATAAGGGACCACAAGGAACCAGGCTGAGCAATCAGCCTGCTGTAACCCAACAGCCAAGGACATGAGGTCACTATCAGGGAGCTGCAGGAGAAGGGCTGCTCCCTCCAGACAGGTAAGCTGGGAGCTGATGTCAGGCTGTGCTGGAATGCAGAGCTTGAATACAGCAGGCAGAGCTGGCCCCAGACATGGCAAAGTGATGAACCAGGTCCAGGGTCCAATCAGAGAGCCCAGTGAGGAGGAGGTGGGACCAGAGATAGGAGCGATGACAAGACTCTAATGTGGCTCCAAGCCCGCCTAGAGGAACCTGGACAAAAGTTAGAGCTGCAGACCAGCTACGGTGTGTATACCAGGGATACATCCAGGAGATAGGACTGGATACAAGGCTGTGCCTACAGCAATGCTCAGGTGGGGCTTAAGCCCATGAGCAGCATGAGGCCCCAGTTAAGGCTGATCAGGGCCATTCAATGCCATTTAAGGCCTGTTGGTGCACTCATGGCTCTGACACTCACTATGGGCAGATTGTCCTGGTGAATTCAAGAATTCAAAAGAATGGTAAAAAACTGTATTCTGGGCTGTAGGCTGTATCTGGTAGCTGCAGAGTTGGAATAGCAGTCAAAAGAAAACCAAAATAACTGAGGAATAGTACAAAACCATGGAGCTGTCAGTCCTAGGTCTAGAAAGGTTCCTGGTCATCACTGGAAGTTTGAGAGAGAGTGAGAAGACAGAAAGGTATTAGAGTAACACAAAGACTGAGAAACAGTCCATTGCCAAAGTGAAGGCAACAGCAGGGCTGAATGATACTAGTCTCCCACCAACAGCCAAAATTCCTGATAAGAAACTGTTATGAAGACCAGCATTCACCTGGTTTAGATTTTTAGGAATAAACTTCTATAAGCCACTTCAAATTTTTCACCTGTTTCCTTGTTTGTCATTGGACAAATTGCTTGAGCCTCCTGTCCTTCAGCTTTATACATATGAAAAAAAAGACATGACACTTGCTACCCTGCAGTCTAATGCTCTGTAAGATAAAAGCCATGTTTTTGAGATTTTAAGAAAACAGTTTTCATCAAACTTTCCTTTGTGATACACTTACTAAAATCAGAAGATACATCGCTAAATAATGAATTCTTGAATTCTATGAAACAGTATGGCTTAACAATCAAATAAAGCAGATAAAAATTGATGCAGCAGCATGTAGAGTCCATATTTATTGGTTCATGTTTCTCATCTCTTTCTACTTTTCATCTTTTAGATAGTTAAATTGTAATGGCATGCTTTGTGAAACACTGACAGATTTCATCAAGCACCTCTTTGCTTTCCATTTTGCTTCATTTTTATATTTCTGTTCTTCTGAAGACATATAGAATGAGATGACTTGTATGCTCTGAGTTACCTTATGACAGACTGCTTTGTTGGAAGAGATTAAAAAGAACTTTCCCTCTTTTTGAAAGTGAAATACTGACTCCAGAAAGAGGAGTTTAAATGTGACATTAGTGGTCTGTGTGTTTAGGAGTGATGTTTCACTTACTTAAGCTTTGTTTTTGTTTGCCCAAGAAAGTGCTTAATCAACACATTATTGTGGTTAGTACTTCACTGTTAAGGATAATTCCTTGTAGTAGGAATACTATGAAGTGCATCACCAAGTAAAATATTAACATAAACATCATTGTAGTCATTGATACATTAATAGCTTTATGTGAAATTTATGTAATGTGTTACATTTGTGCTATCACTTAATACAGTGCCAAACTAAGGTCATAAATGCTCATGCTACTAAAAATAACATCATTATATATTTGGTTCTTTTTCCTTAATTTTAATTTAAACTGTATTCTGCATGAATATACTTGTTGCTGGACATCTTATGAAGAACAAAAAATCATGATGAGAATATTCAATATGTATTCTTTTGCTTTTGAGATGTAGATTATAAATACGCTTTTCACATATTGTCAAGTATCATGGTCAGAAAATAAAAGGAGGATAGGAACTGAATTTTCCTATGGAAGGAGGAAAAAATGCAAATTTAGGCATTATAAAATGAGAAATACAGAGCTATGTTTCGATCTGCTGCAAAATGACTTTAGTGGGGGAAGGTGTTCTATAGCTGCTGCTGCAACTGATGTTTTTTGCATACCTGTTATTTATCTTGTGGTAAAGTTTGAAAGCTACAGTTAGAGATTTGTTCTTGGCAAACTTGGATACAAAGTTGGAATTACAATTGAATTTCTGTGAGTAGAATTCTGAACTTTCATGAGTTTTTATTTGAACTTGCTGTTCTCACACATCAGTACATTTAATAACTTCACACTGGCATAGTGATGTGATTTTTTCTTCCATCTCTAAAAAGTATTTCTCATTTCAGATATGTATACTTAAAGTAAAGTTATTAGGGTTTTTCTTTTACAGATCTTTTACTGGAGGTGAAAATTTCTGTTTTGTTTAGCTTTGTTGAATAACCTGTTAACTGTGGCTTTTGAAAAAAAAACCAAACAAAGAACAACCAGGTTCTGTACTGAATATTTGCTTTTCTACTTGACATCATTACTCTACAGCCCCATGAAATTTTCACTTGATATCTTTCCCTTTACAGGGATTTTTCTCAGCCAATGTTTTATTAAAGCAGAGACTTGGAAACGGTCTCTGTTGTGTGAACTAAGATGTAAACAAACTAATGGTGATTGACATCTCTATATTTTAAGTGCCTTGAAGGACTTAAATGGGAAGGTGCTAGGAGTTCCCTCTCTCTGAGCACAATGGCCCTGCAAGGTATCTCCAGTGGAATACCTAAAGCTCTGAGGGTTTTTTTCTCTTTAGGTAGCTCAATTCCCCATGTATCACATAGCAGTGATGACTGTCTTCTGGTGTTCAGGGAGTTATAAGAATGTTTGAGGAATCCTTCCCCTCTAGAAAGGTGTCTGTGCTATGACACTTTTAAGTCGCATCCTGCTAATCTTTTACCTGAACACCTAGGCTCAGATGATCATTGGCTATTTAATCTGATACATCTGTTCAAAGCGGGGGGAAAAAAGAGCTTCTTTAATCAATCTTTAAGGACAAATTTTAGCTGTTACTCTGTAGAGGTAACACTCATAATTCAGCCTAGATATGTTTTTTTGAAATAACAAAAGTTAGATGAATAAGTGAGTTTGCTCTTGCTTGATTTTGATTAATTTAGTGTTTGTTGCTGAAGTGCATCAATTAAAATTCATTGTTTTAACTATCTTTCATTTCTGCTTATTTCTTCTTACCCTGAATAGTTTGCCATACATTCTTTCTTCTCTTCTCCTTTGCAGCACTGTGTGGAGGAGAGGAGAGTTTCTTGTGCTCCAGTGGGATATGCATCCCAGGGAAACTGCAGTGTAATGGCTACAACGACTGTGATGATTGGAGTGATGAGGTCCATTGCAGTAAGTTTCTTAAACATTGCAGTGTTCTGCTAAGGCACTGAATTTGTTCAGGGAAACCTGAAAACTGAAGAAGGTTATTGGTACAGAATAAGAGATTTGCATAGTATTTGCATATATTGGCATTTGGACTCTCTCAGCTGCCACTGAATGTGTTTATCTGCACACTCTGGCCGCAGCATGTGTTTTTGATCCATCAAATTTTATACCTGGAAAGCAGATTCTAAGATTTCTACAGGGAGCCATGTGGAAATTAGGTGTATTTTAGGGCTTTTTTTTTTTTATAATGGATCAATAACATGCATCAGAAGAGCACTTCTGATCATAAACTGAAGATTAGTTGTATCTTTATTCCAGTCCTTGGCAGTAATTTTACAGTGCATGCAAAACCATCTGTTTAGAAAGTTCTCTTGACCTCATTTCTGGATGTATTTTATTTAAATAAATCCAAGTATATGGTGCAATAGAAAAGATAAATGAATGTACATGCTTAACGTCTTAATTTCTTATTTATTTCTCTGTGGTAGTGTGCATCTTTAAAGCTCCAATGCATTTTTCTGTGTCGACAAAAACATCCTTTGACTACTAACACCTTTAGAAAAGCTGAGTGAATATACAGTAGGAAAACAATGAAAAGGAGGAAAAAGAAAAAAGGAAAATGTGGAACAATGAATAATAGGAACTATAGCAGGATATGATGCCACAAAACAATGCTGTCCCTTTAGACTTTGGAAAGTGTCAGACCTGAGGTTGGATTCTAGACTGTGCAGTTTAGACTTACCTCAAAAGATTTGTTCTTATTAGTGATTTAAGAGCCTGGGCATTCCAAGACTCAGAAAGCTGCTTTTAAGGAAGTTGCTGATAGATTATATCTGGGATACTCCAAGGAATAAATGATGACTGCAATTTCCTCCTTGTCTCAATATGAAGGAGGCTAGAGCTTGCTTTTCCTTTAATAGCCTACAATTTATTTGATGGAGCTTGATATAATTTCTATTACATAAAAAGTATTTGCATGTTTTTATCTTTGGATTTTTCCTGTCAGTGTTAAATTCATTTTTAATACAAGCTAAAAAATTTAAAAATGCCTATGAGACTATGGCTCTCAAGTTCCATGAGAAATGGGAAGATATTTGTAATACAAGAATAAAAATGTTACATGTATTGAAAAAACCAGCATTATAGATTTCATAAGTCAAGATTACCTTTAAAAGAAAGCCCGTTTGTTAAA
Organism: Bucco capensis; assembly: GCA_013396975.1. Classification (NCBI taxonomy): domain Eukaryota; kingdom Metazoa; phylum Chordata; class Aves; order Piciformes; family Bucconidae; genus Bucco; species Bucco capensis. The sequence continues at coordinate 19,178 of VWZO01002643.1, read as the reverse complement.
TGACACAGAGTTGATAGGCAGAGAATGTCTTTTATTAGGATCTTTGTTAGAAGTTGAGGAGAGGCAGTGAAGGTCAAATAACACCTTTTCAAATTGCACTGCAGAAATAGCAAAGCCAAAAGAGGACTTACTTGCCTGAAAGCTTGTCTGATAAAAGATGCTGTGTTTTCTGCAGTCCTTGCCCCTCTCAAATTCTTGAAAGTCACCTCACAGAATTGTAGGATAGTTTGGGTTGGAAGGGATCTTTAAGGGTCATCTAGTCCAACTCCCCTGCACAGACCATGGACATCTTCAATTAGATCAGGTTGCTCAGAGCCTCATCCAACCTGACCTTGAATGTTTCCAAGGATGAGGCATCTACCACGTCTCTGGGCAAGCTGTTCCAGTGTTCTACCACCTCCAGTATAAAACATTTCTTCCTTCTGTCTAGTCTAAATCTCCATCTTTTAGTTTAAAACCGTTACCCCTTGTCCTATTGTAACCTTGCTAAAAGCACTGTCTCCATCTTTCTTACAAGCTCCCTTTAAGTACTGATAGGCTGCAGTAAGGTGTCCCCAGAGCCTTCTGTTCTCCAGGTTGAACAATCCCAGCTGTCTCAGCCTTTCCCCTGTAAGCAGAGATGTTCCATCCCTCATTTTTGTGACCTTCCTCTGGACCCACTCCAACAGGTTTATGTCCTTCTTATGCTGAGGGCTCCAGAGCTGGATGCAGTACTCCAGGTGAGGTCTCACCAGAGCAGAGTAGAGGAGCAGAGTCACCTCCCTCAGACTGCTCGTCATGCATCTTTTGATGCAGCTCAGGATTCAGTTAGCTGTCTTGGCCGTGAGCACACATTGCCAGCTCATGACCACCTTTTCACTCACCAGTACCTCCAGGTCCCTCTCCACAGGGCCTCTCTCAATCCCATCATCCCTCAGCCTGTATTGATACCAAGGTTTGCACCAACACAGGTGCAGGACCTTGCACTTGGCCTTGTTGAACCTCATGAGTGTCACACAGGCCCACTTCTCAAGCTTGTCCAGGTCCCTCTGGATGGCATCCTATCCCTCAGGCATGTCAACTGCAGCACTCAGCTTGGTGTCATCTGCAAACTTGCTGAAGGTGCACTTGATCCCATTGTCTGTGTCATTGATGAAGATATTGAACAGCAGTGGTCCCAGTACAGATGCCTGAGGGATACCACTTGTCACAGACCTCCATCTGGACACTGAGTCTTTGACTACTACTGTCTGGATGTGACCATCCAACCAAATCCTTATCGAGCGAACAGTCCTCCCATCAAATTGATCTCTCTCCAATTTAGAGAGAAGGATGTTTTGGGGAACCATGTCAAAGGCCTTACAGAAGTCCTGATAGATGACATACACAGCTTTTCCCTTGTTTACTGATGTAGTCACTCCATCGTAGAAGGCCACTAAGTTGGTCAGGCAGGACTTGTCCTTGGTGCCATGTTAGCTGTCTCAAATCACATCCCTGCCTTCCATGTGCCTTAGCATAGCTTCAGGAGGATCTGTGATCCATGATCATTGTAGGCATAGAGGTAAGGCTGACAGATCAGTAGTTCCTGGGGCCCTCCTTTCTACACTTCTTAAAAATGGGTGCAGTGTTTCCCCTTTCCAGTCACCAGGGACTTCACTTGACTGCCAGAACTTTTAAAATATCATGGAGAGGGGCTTAACAACTACATCAGCCAATTCCCTTAGGACTCCAGGATGCATCTTGTCAGGTTTTATAGATGTACCTGTGTTCACTTTCCTCAGGTGATCACAGATCTCGTCTTCCAACTACCTGAAAGGAGATTGGAGTGACATGGGGGCTGGTCTCCTTTTCTATGTGACTAGGACAAGAGGAAATGGTTTCAGGTTGTGCCAAGGGAAGTTCAGGTTGTATATGAGGAAATATTTCTTCCATGAAAGAGTGGTTAGGCATTGGAACAGGCTGCCCAGGGAAGTAAGTGGTGGTCACCATCCCTGCAGGTGTTAAAAAAATATGTAGACATGGTACTTGGCAACATGGTTCAGTGCCATGAGGATGCTGAGTCTATGGTTGGACTTGGTGATC
>VWZO01002643.1:0-17056 GCA_013396975.1 Bucco capensis | reverse complement strand
ACTTTGCTCCTCCACTCCACATCTTGCAGTCCATCCACTTAGGAGGTGTGGGAAGAGAGGTTGCCACTGAAGACTGAGGCAAAAATCTTGTTAAGTACCTCAGCCTTCTTCTTGTTTGTTATTACCAGCTTGCCAGTCATGCTCATCACGGGGAGTACACTTTCTTTGAGCATCCTTTCTTGGCTGACATACCTGTAAAAGCCCTTCTCGTTATTCTTGCACCCCTTAAGTTCAGCTGCAGCTGAATATGTTCATTACAGTTACTTTGCAAATGAGATTAAAAGGCTTTTAAACACTTTGGCCAAAACTTACTAGAAGAAAAAAAAAAAAAAAACAAACGAAAAATGAACCACTTTAAAATGGAAAACTGAAAGGAACTTGATAAGGTACAATAGAAATGAAAAATATCTGTGAACAAAACTGCCTTTGCTGGCTGTGGCCTTGAAGGTTGTGCCTTTGTGCTTGGTTTCAGTCAACTCAGGAACTTTATTTTTCTCAGCAAATACTGTTCTGTGTTCTTTTGCCCTTAGGAAGTTTCTTTATCACAGTGGAGCCATGTCCCTGTGTTTGTTTCCTGCCCTAACCAGCTTTGTTTCACTCTCTGATGTGCTTTAGGTTCACTCCTTGTTAAGTTATCACTCTGCCTGCTCTACTCTGTAAAAGCTGTAACATAATATAGAACTGCATGCAAACAGATAGGTTTCTCAGGAATGACAATAATGGTGCTGATAATTCATTTTTGAGGGAGAAATAGATTTCTCTCATGTGTACGCTTTACTGGCGTCACAGAATGATTTGGATTGAAAGTGACCTTGAAGACCATCTAGTTCCAAGCCCCCTGCTATGGGCAGAGACTCCTCCCACTAGACCAGATTGCTCAGAGCCCCATCCAACCTGGCCATGGACACTTCCAGGGAGGGGAAATTCACAATTTTTCTGGGCAACCTGCTCTAGTGTCTCACCACCCTCACCCTAAAGAATTTCTTCCTAATATCTAATCTAAACCTAGCCTCTTGCAGTTTAAATCCATTACCCCTCATCCTCTCACTACACTCCCTGATAAGCAGGTTTTGCTGATTTTGTAATTCTGGTCTAAGTATTACTACTATTACATTTCCTGATATACGAATGAGGAAAGCAAAACTGCTGCTCAGTAATTCCAGTAAGATTTTGAATTTGCAAATCGTGATTTAACTTTATGCTTTGTTTGAAAATCAAACAAGTCAATTTAATCATTGTTTCTGTAGGAAATTAATGTGACAATGTGTGACCTCATTGAAAAGAAAGACCATATGTAGCCTACAAAAAAGTATTTCATTCACATTCAATTTCATTGATTTAATTGTCTTGCCTGTAGCATGTAGACAAGTGGTCTGGCCAGAATCAGTTGGATTTGACAGTGAAAAACATGGGGGTTTATGTCCTTTTAATGCCTTTATTTCTTTTTGGTTGGAAGTGATGATTTACTCTTCTGACAAGCATTTCGTAGTCTTAGGGATTGAGTATTTTTTGGAAAACATTCCTGGGACTTACGGTTTTTTGCTTTCCTTGTGTCTTCAGGGTTGCTCTTGATATTCAGGGTTATTCAGGCACAACCTTAACATGTTTGCAGACCACACCAAGTTGGGTAGGAGTGTTGGTCTGCTTAAGGGTAGGAAGGGTCTACAGAGGGATCTGGACAAGCTGGATCGATGGCCCAACAAGGCCAAGTGACAGGTCCTACACCTGGGTCACAACCACCCTGTGCAATGCTACAGGCTTTGGACAGAGTGGCTGGAAAGCTGTCTAGCAGAAAAGAACCTAGGAGTGTTGATGACAGCTGGCTAAATATGAGCCAGCAGTGTGCCCAGGTGGCCAAGAAGGTCAACAGAATCCTGGTTTATGTTAGAAATAGTGTGGCCAGCAGGTCTAGTGAAGTGATTGTCTCTCTGTGCTCAGCATTGGTGCAGCCACACCTGGAATACTGTGTTCAGTTTTGGGCTCCTCACTACAAGACAGACATTGAGGTGCTGGAGAATGTCCAAAGAAAGGTAAGGAAGCTGGTGAAGGGTCTAGAGTACAAGTCTTAATGAGAAGCAGCTGAGGGATCTGGGGTTGTTTAGCCTGGAGGAAAGGAGGCTGAGGGCAGAACTCATTGCTTTCTACAACTACCTGAAATGAGGTTGCAGAAAGGTGAGTGTCAGTCTCTTTTCTCAGGCAGGAAATAATAGGACACGAGGAAATGGTCTCAAGTTGGACCAGGGGAGGTCTAGATTGAACATTACTAAAAATTTCTTCACCAAAAGGGTTGTGAAGCATTAAAAGACATGTAGACGTGTGGCATCATAAACATCATTTAATGATGGACTTGGCAGTGTTAGGTTAATGATTAGATTGGAAGATTATAAGGGTCTTTTCCAACATAAATGATCCTATGATTCCATGATTATTGTTTCCTTATCTTTAGGTCAGTATCACAGTATCACAGTATGTCAGGGGTTGGAAGGGACCTAGAAAGATCATCTAGTCCAACCCCCCTGCCAGTGCAGGATCACCTAGACAAGGTCACACATCAGCTTGTTATTCACCCTCTTGCTGCCTGATCATCTAAATGAGGTCATGTTTACAGTGCTCTGTAGCACTTAACATACAACATTCCTTTGAATTTTGTTCTGCTCTTGCTACTGATGGCTTCATGCACACATCTGTTTCCTTTCATGTTTAATTTGTACTAATCTTAATATTTCTTTTATCCGTTTCTAGATTTCCTCCCCCATTTTTGTTAAACACAAAAATGCATTACACCAACTCCAGTAATACCAAAGCAGCTTGCTTATCTGCTACTTCAGTGCCAGTTTCAGTAACCTGCTGAGTGTATTAATACATGCTTGCAATGCTGTGATGAACTCCTTTGATGACAGGATGAGGTGACAAGTGATGAAGCCTATTCACCTTAATACCTTTGGTCTTAAAGGTACTGCTCAACCAAGCTTGGTTCATAATCCAGTTTCCCAAAATACAGGACTTTTCATTTGTTTTAGATATAGCCAGCTTGGAGAGATGTCTTTTTTTTTTTTACTTAAGAAGTTACATGCATTAGGAAGGGAGTTGTCTGTCCCTGTGCAGGTGACTTTATCTGACCTAATTGTCTAAACTGGCTGTATGGAGGATCAGCTGAGAGAAACAGACACTTCTGATGAATGGTTTGTCTGATTTTAAGCAGATAATTTAAACATGCTTTGTGCTTTAAAAATTAAATGATAGAGATGTCTAAAGTTACATAAGTGAACTTCATTGTTGTGCCTCCTTATTCTAATGTTGAAAACTTATATACATTATGAAATGTAGAAGTCTCTGTTTTTAATTTTTTTTTCATGTTAATAGATTTCCTAGAATCTCCTTTCAGGAGTCTGCATCTAATGGACTCACTTCCTTATTCCTGCCTCTTAACATGCATTTTTCTCTTCACTCCTTTGATGGGCCATAATTAGTAGGCTGGCAATATTTAGGCTTTAGGAGAATCCATCCCTCTTTTTGAAAATATAGTTTAATTTAATTAGCAGTGTCACTTTTTTACATAGCTGCATCCAAAAACTGATATTTAGAATTTCATCCTGTTGCCTGTACTACTTTTTGACTTTGTACAATGGAAGATATCAGCTGATACCAGCTGAGGAATCAGAATTCAGCTCAACCAACAGGAAAGAAGCTGTAACACTGATCTACAAATGCGTAAGTTCTCAGTGCGAGAACTTGGGACTGTGACACATGTCCTGATGAACAAGTTTTACATGTAATGTACCAAATGCAAGAGAGTCTTTTCTGTCCCTCTGGCTGCACATATGTAGACACTTCCCTAATATGTACACTTGCTTCCTCTTCCTCCTAATGTGACTTTCTCCATTATATTTCTCTTTCGCGAAGGGTGAACAAAGAGAAGACCATTTTAGTAATAAAACACAAGAGAATATGTTTGCATACATTTGCCACTGCATATCACACTCTGGAACAGATCATCTTGTTGAATTAAGGTCTTATTTACTTCAAGAAGTGGCAGAATTTCTACATTGCGTGTGCATGTATACCTTTAAATACACATCTTTAAAATGTAGGGCTCTTAAAATCACTTCTGAGTGCTGGGCTGAGGTGATTCATGGTTGGAAGAACAAATGATGCAATATTGAAGTGGTGAAAACAGAGTATGCATGAACAGAGATCAAAGGGTTGCTGAATGAAAAAGAGTCACCAAGTTTTAATTGTGCTTAGCAGACTAAATAATAGGATTTTGTGTTTAATTTTATGAAAACTGGGCTTGTCACATCATCAAAATTTAAGATGAGCCTTTTACAAGTACCAGCTGTGAAGTGCCCATCTTGTTCTGATGAAAGTAACTAGCTATCCTATATATTATTGCTAATATCTTGAAGCAAGGGTATGTTAAGACTGTTGGATTTTCATCAAGTGATTCTTATGTCCTTGCAAAGAAGTTTGTATTCTTTTTGTTTATCCCCTCTGTGTGGCCTGAAAGCTGCCATACCCTAAAGGACACTGCTGCAGCTATGGAGGTAAACAAGGGTATGGATGGACATGAAACAGTGAAGTTATCCAGAGGCAATAACATAGAAAAAGACAGCTTTGTTTCATTTACATGAGAAGCAAAGGAAGCATAGAAACTGTCAGAGCTACAAACTGATCAATAAGTATAAATGTTGCCAGAGTGCTTCATGCTGTTGCATGCACAAAATAAGTAATGTTTAGAATTTTAATCTCAGAAGACTATTGTTCTGCTTACATGAAACTAAAACTTAAATATTTTCATTTAGTTTGGGGGTTTTGTTATTTGCTGTTTCATGCCTTTTGTTCTTTTAAAGAACTCTTGACTACAGAGCTCATGGCTCAGTCATTTTACTTTATACCCTGAAGTATTATCTTTTGCATTGTGCTATCAATTCTCTTCAGACTTTCTAAGAGAATGTGAAACTTGCAAAAAGCATGAATACTTCTGTGGGGAAAGGAGAAGTGATTCATGTTCAAATCCTAGAGTTGAGGCTGGGAAAGCCTTGAGAAACTTAAATTTTGTGCACTCATCTAGGAGGTGGAACACTTGGTTGACCTTGATCTCCAGGGATAGAAAGCCCACTGCACCTTCTGGGACAGTGCTGCACCTTTCAGTGTGTAATATACTTAGAAGGACACCCTTCTCTCAAAGTGGGACCACTGTGCAATAATGAGCACAGGAGTCACACGCCAAGAGGACAGAAAACAGGAAGTGACATGATTTGGTTGTTTAATGGTTGAGCATCTCAGCTGAGGGCAAAACTGTGTTCCAGTCTCTCCTCTTGGAGCTCTTTCTGTACATTGTGCAGGAAAGAGCACATCTAAAATGCGTACATATCCAAGTAAGAAAGGGCACAAAGAACTTCCTTGGTTCAAGTGGCATAACTTCAACAGGAAGGAGGGACTGTCCTATATCCTGACATTGTCCCTGGAAAAGCCAAATGTGAGGGAAAGGCCGAGAGGAAGGCAGTAAAACTAGGTCACCCACATCCCAACTGTGTGAGTTTGTAATCACGAGTTACTACTAATGAGGTTAGATACCACCAACCTTATTTTCTCCCTCTTTCTGGCATTTTGGATATTCTCAACACCACCAACCTTATTTTCTCTTCTTCCATTTTCTGGCATTTTGAATATTCTCAGAGAATATTTATCAAGGCTTTACTGAAGGCCTGAGCCGTGGAAAGGAAGGCTAAACCCATTTAGGGCTGTGTTATGGATTGGATGAAATAACGAGACTTGTGGATTGGAAAAGGCTGAGTAAGTTTAACTATTTTTATAGAAAGCAACGGCAGCAGACAAATATATACAAGCAAGATACAGAGCCAGCAAGATCCAAACCTCCCATCTTCCCTCCCGGTTGCTATATTACTGCAGCCGAACTCCCTCGGGGGCGAGGAGGCAGGAAAAGGGAGGAAGCTGGACCCTGGAGGCCTGGATTCAGAAGCGGGGAAGCAGCAAAGCTGGGGCACCAAGCAGGGCTGCAAAGGAGGTGAAGAAGAGAGAAGAGAGAGAGAGGGACCAGCCCACTAAACTTTATACCGAGCATGACGTGTATGAAATGGAATACTCAGTTGGTCAGCTTGGGGTCACCTGCCTTGCCTGTTTCTCTCCTATAGGTGTGGACTCTCACCCTGTACGCCCCTGATTTCTCAGCAGAGCCACAGAAGATTTGCATTCCAATTCTCAGGCTGTAACCCAAACATTCAGGCTTAAGCCACTAGAAGCTGATAATGGTTTTTAAAACGTACTACCAGCTTTCAGAGGAATACAGTCATGTTTAAAGGAACCCTGGATAGAAGCAATGCCATTTTAGCGGAATTAATTCTGCTCCAGCCCAAACCAGGACAGGCTGACAGTGTTAAGAATTTCTTGATGAGGTGATATCTGGTCAGATTCTGAGCTCAAAACAGCATAAAGCATAAAGCTCATTTGAAACCATTGTAAGATCAAAGGTAGGCTCAAAAGCTGGCTCAGGGGATCTTGATTTTGCTGTTACAAGATTCAGCTCCACCTAATAGCCACATCAGGTGCCCAAGACTGTCCTAGTAATCTAGGGGATGAAACCTAGCTTTCTTGAGCACTTCAAGTGTATGAATTAATGAAACATTTCAGTCCATATGTGTAACCAGAGCACTTCCTCCTCATGATATTGGTCAAAAAAAGCAATTGGTAAGAACAGAATAAAAATGTCTAGAAGTTGCTTTTGATTTTTCTTGTTCTTTTGTATTAGATTCTAGTAAAGAGGTACACATTAAGTATTAATGCAGACAGACCTGTAAACTGTAGCACATCTTTATGTAATCATGTTTTAGTCAGTACATTCCAGTGTTCATAGTTTCTATGAATGTTCATGCAACATTAACATTTTATAAAAATTTGTTTTGTAGACTGCAGTGATGATGTATTTCGTTGCAACACAGGAAAATGCCTAAATTATACCTTTGTTTGTGATGGGTATGATGACTGTGGAGACCTTAGCGATGAACAAAACTGTGGTAAATGAAAGTTTTATGCTTTTCTAAAGTTTTTAAGATAGCAGTATTGCCTAAGCTAGCAATCTTTTTCCTTGAACTAAAAGAGTAATATACTCTCCTATTACTTTTTTGGGACAAAGCAAAAACAGCTCACAATTTCCATATGCAATTTGAAAGTGTTCAAAGGAGAGTTCTGGATTAATCCAAATTTTGAAGGTAGTGGTGTTTTGAAGGATTGTCTGATTTACTATTTGTTTTAAACTAATTCAAGATGTTATGGTTGATTTCTTGCTAACTTGGCTGAACTTAACTCAGATAAAAGCAAACCATAAGAGGCTGCACACTGGTGATGCCAAGTGTTTTAAAACGGAAATGTTATTACATAAGCTTCATAGTGAACTTGTATGTTTTGATAATCAAATTATGTTCCTTCCAAATTCTGTTTTCAATCAACTTTTTATCTTCTGCCTCCTTCTTTTTGTCTTTCTACCTACACTTAACTTTCATAAGAAAAAAAAGAAGCTTTGCAATAAATAAGAACAATATGTAAATATTATTCTATTAAAGATATTATTCTATTAATAATATTATGTTACGTAAATATGACAAAACTTTGAAAGCCTTTTTTTCCCTAACTTTTGCTCCTGGACTACACCTAAGAAAAATTAATTGCTCTAAAATAATTCTTTAAAAGTTAAAATATTATTATTTTTTTTGCTCTTTGAAGGAAAAGTACAGAGAATTTCAAAACTAAAAATCAAGGTACATTTTTTTCTGAGACTTGTTTTATCTTTCTTCTGCAAATTAATTATACTGTTAAGATCTTTTTCTTCTTTTCTTGTTGTCAGTTTTGGTTGTTTTGATTTTTTTTTTTTACATGAACTGTCTTTGATTAAAGACTTTTCTAAACATTAATCTGATTCCTACCATTCCTATCTTGAGATAGCTTTTTTTAATATAAAATTTAAGATCTAATATTTTGTACAGGCTATAAGTGGGTTTCATAGCAGATTTGGCAAACTGAACTGTGTCTACGCTCCCTGTTTATTTTGGTGTAAAGTCAGTCTGCTCAACAGAAGTAGATTTATTTCCAGAAGCATTTGTGTAGAAAGAGTAAGATGAAGAGTGTATGCAAAAAAGAGCTTTGGCACTTGAGAAACTTTTTTCTTTTACTTCCTAGTAAAAAGGTAAATGTAGGTAGTAATTTTCTCTGATGGCAACTGAAAATGTTGGCTAACTGAAAATAATTTCATGAGATGGAAAGTGAGAAGATCTTTTAATCTGCTTCACAAATCTTAGAAACTTGATGGAAACAACAGTGCACCTGATAGAAGACATGAGTGCAGCACTATCTATATAGGCAATAGAATTCAGAATATATGTAACTACCATCTGCAAAAAAAATCTGTGGGTACAGAAACTCTTTTATTGTAATTCACTAATACAAAATGGCTCGCTAATAAGAATTATTAACTTAAAGACATAGAACAATTGATCAATAATATAAAGTGTACAAATGGTAATTTATCATCCTTTTTTTTTGTCCTCAAATTTGCATTTTATTTAGATTGTAATCCAGTGACACATCATCAATGTGGAGATGGGAGATGTATAACAGCGGATTGGGTATGTGATGGTGACCATGACTGTATAGACAAATCAGATGAAATCAATTGCTGTAAGTTCCCTTAATCTCTAAATTGTTATTTTCTTTCTTTAAAAGTGAAAACCAAAATGGAACATAAGTAGTATTCTTACTTAATACTTGTAAGACAAAACTATAAGCCTATTTGATTTCAGAAGTTCACACTTGACAAATGTCCCTTCTGGTAGAGGCAGCTGCAGCAAATTACATATTTGTTGCCCTTGTTGAGAAGTACCAGCATTGCCTTGTGTTTCAGCTTATTGTTAACAACAGAATTACCTTTCTAATGCTCCCGATAAAGAGTAATGAATGAATGTATATAACCTCTTAAACTGGAGGTGTTCTGACTTTGTGATAGCTTTCTGATGTGTCTGTATGTGACCTAGCAAACCTTGACAGAGTTTGGACTTCTGTTTCCTTCAATGTTGATGGTTTATGTCTGCAAAACAACTGAACTGAACTGAGGATCCAAAATCAAGTCTTGGGGACCTAAGTACATATTTTATTGGCATTAAGGCTCTCATAAGACATATGCTTATGCTGCTGTGATACTAGATGTCATTCAGTGCTTGACCTTGCAACCACTATCCTATAATTTTCCATGGAATCTAAGAAACTAATTGGAATAAAGTAATGTAAGTAAGTGGGTAAAGAAAAGGTGGCAATTTTTATATGACTAAAAATGATGTGGTTTTTTTTCTTGGAAAAGCTGAATCTTCATCTCATACTGTTGTTAATACCTGATATATATAGTTTCAGTTCATATAGTTACACTAGCACAGCTGTACGCTACTGAAAACATAGTCTGCATATAATGAAAAATGTCTAGTGACCTTCAGTTCTAAGCAGTGTTATCAGCTCCTCCTAAAATAACTTCAAGATGATGCTAAAAAATAATTAAGACCTTCATTAACCTAAGCTTATCATAAGCTTATCAGACTATCTTTTGTTTTTCTTCTCTCTCTAGCATGTCATAGTCAGGGTCTGTTGGAGTGCAGAAATGGGCAGTGCATTCCTAGCGCATTCCAGTGTGATGGAGATAATGACTGTAAAGATGGAAGTGATGAAGAAGACTGCAGTGAAAGTAAGATTATCCCCCATTTCACTTTTTACTGAACCTACCATTGACTGCTTTGTTCTGAAGTGCCTAAAGCTAAAGCTGAAATTTACTTTCTTTGTCTTTCAAATAATGCTTTCTACGGCTAGTTGGTGTTTGCTTTCACACAGGTAGTTGTAAGCAGACTTTTACTAGTTCTTAAAAATACAAGAAGTTAAAGAAATGGTGGTGATACTTAGCATAGTATTTGCTTATCAGTCATGATAAGCTGTTACTTGAAATGAATTGGTACATATTCATGTTGTCTGCAGCAATAAGAAGCTAATATCAGGAATTTGTGTCATTTGAGGAGGAATTTTCTCACGAAAATTCTTTTTTCATTAGAGTTTAGGAATCAGAGAAAGGATTTTTCATAAATAAACTAATGATTGAATATGACTCATGGAAAATATATGAGAATGTAAGTTTTCACAACTACTTAATAGCTGTCTCATGACAGATTGCATGAAAAAAAAGGAAACCAGGCAGTTTTCTTATTTCAGAAAGAAATATTATCATGTTGTTTGAAGGTATTTTTCACATATAATAGCTTGCTTCATAAACCATGTAAGTTTGCATTGCAACCTTTCCTTCAATGCAGGAGTTATTAATGTCTTTCTCTTATTAATCTTATTTTTAAGAAATTAATTCACTTTATTTAGAAAATTCTGATGATGTCAGATGTAGTCCATCCTAAATTTGCATGAGAATATGTTGTCAGAATTTGGACTTCATTTGGATTATTCCTCTTCATTTCCATGAAAAGTCCATATAAAAGCAAGGCAGAATTCTTGTTTTTAAACTTTCTTTTGTATGTGTGTTGTTGATTTCAGCAATTACAGAAAATGTAATAGGACATGCATACTTCTCAGCTCTACAAATGAAACAATTTGGATGTGCCTAGCAGAGGCAGTGAAATTAGGGGCAAAGTGACCTGGAATATTGGTTACAAACACAGTAAATATGTGAAATCAATATGGAAATTTGAGGTCAAGATGTAGTGACTTGCCATTTGCCTATGTAAGGATACAGGGACCTTGCTTAATAGTACAAGTATATACTTATAGGGATTACAATTTACCATTACTTCATCTATATCTGAAAGAGAAAAATGGTCTCCTTCACTACATACCATAAGAAAATTTAAGGTATGGTATCTATTAACATTACTGCTGCCATTCATTTTGTGACAATAAAAATCTAATAGAGATGATCCTACAGCTAGTTCTGTGATCCCTTCAAAAGATAGGGTAGAGTGTGTATAGAAATTGACTGGGCTAGGATCAAAAGAATCTACACTGTAGCACAGGGATTTTTTTAAGGATTTGAGAAACTCTTCCACTGTGGGATAAGGAGTTGGAGCAAACTTTAAAAATTAATTTTAATGAAAAGATTTGTGATAGCTTTAGAAGTCAGAAGGTTTTCCCTACCTTTTAAGTTCCATTTTGCACTCAGATGCATCTGTAAAATAAGACAGTCAAATGCTACAGCAAAAGAAATTACCTCCATTGCTTCAATGTTACATGGCATGAAGGGAAGTAAATCCACATAGTTATGAATAGATACAACTACATCATCAGTTCTTTGGGATAAGGTTGTTGTCAAGGTCAGTGAAACAAGATGTTTCTTCAGCATCTTCTCTGTGCCCAATATAAAGATGCCATGACTGAATGATTAGTGCGTTCAGTAATCCAACACAAACACTAAGCAATTGTTTCAATCAATTGTTTCAAACAGGATGAGATACTAAAATCCAAACTGTTCAGTCTCTACATACAGAAGAGTAAATTAAATGACTGACTTTTCAGAAGTCATATGGAAGAGAGAATTCAATGGTTTTGAAAGGAACTATCACCAGTATGAGGCAGAGACAAGTCTAGAGATTTGTCAGAGAAACTAACTACCAGGTAATGTGCTCAGAAACGTTTTGAAGAAGTGCTGGGTTTAGTTATTCTAAACTCCATCTTCAGGACCATAGGCTTTTTGGTTTTCTTTTTGTTTTTTTAACCAGCAGTAGAAGGACAATAAAGCTTCAGCTCTGACAACCGTTCTTCAGGATGGGTTTTTATTGTCCACCAAAACAATCCTAAAATGAGAAGCAGTTCAACTGAATGGCACTGAAGAGTAATTCCCAGAGGGTATTCTCTTTCAGCAAGGACCTATTGTTCCCTTTGAAATCTGATTTACATGGTTCCTCATACTCTGCCAGAGGATCATGGTAAATGGCTTTCAGAGATCCATACTTCTCACTCTGAAAATGGGATATGAATTCTTATACTAAACATAGGGGCAAAGAAAAGTGACATCTGGACAGTGCTGCACACTTTTTTTCCTTACAGCACTTCCTTACTGCACTTGAACTTCTGTAGGGTACTTATTCAGCTATGTAAAGGAAATACTTAATTGTAATGTAAACTCTATTTTCTCATTGGTAAACTCCAGTCATTTTTATTAGTCTGGTAAATAATCAAAACAGTAAATTTCTATTTTCCTCTTCTGTTTTTTTCAGGTCAAACCCTCTGTCAGGAAGGAGACCAGAGGTGTACTTCCTGTCCTGATCCCTGTGGAACTTCTCTCTGTGAGATGAGGAACAGCCAGACAAATTGCAGTAAGTAGATCATGTGCTTCATACTGTCACTGTTTTAGGATGTTTTAGAGTATAATGAGGATGCAGGGTAGGACACAGTAAGTAATTTGCTATCTAATGTGCATGTGTAATGCTTCAGTATTGAAAAGGGCAAAGTTAAAACAGAAGTTTTACCATAACTTTTCATTATTGATGCACTAAGGAATACTAGTAACTTTCAACATTGCTATGTTTTCCCTTCTGTGAATTTTTGATGTGTTCTTAATAGGTGCTTATAGTTACACTTTTTCTTAACATTTAATGACATTCAGTGTTTACATAAAGTAAACAACATAGGCTTAAGTGTAAAGCAGAAGCTACCAATTTATTTTCAAAATACCAGAACATACAGTAACACAAAATACACAAGAAAAAATACAAAAAAATACAATATACAAGAACACTGTTAAAAAGTGTGAAGAGCTTTTTAACCCTTTTATGAAAGAATAGTTTTGATATTAAGAATGGCAAAACTAGTTATTCTTTTGAACAATACATATTGTAGAGGATTAGGATCTTCAGCACTGAATATCTTCACTTCTATGTCCTGTACTATACTACAGGAGGCTCAGGGGTGACCTCATCACTCTCTGCAACTACCTAAAAGGAGGCTGTAGCCAAGAGGGGGTTGGTCTTTTCTCTCAGGCAATGAGCAATAGGACAAGAGGGCAAGGGCTTAAGCTCTGCCAGGGAAGGTTTAGGTTAGATATTAGGAAGAAATTTTTTACAGAGAGAGTAATCAGGCATTGGAATGGCCTACCCAGGGAGGTGGTGGATTCACTGTTCTGGGAGGTTTTTAAGATGAGATTGGATGTGGCAATTAGTGTCATGATCTAGTAATCATAGTGGTGTTGGATCAAGGGTTGGACTTGATCTCGATGCTCTCTTCCAACCCAGCTGATTCTATGATTCTACTCCATGGAAGCCTCCTGTACCCATTGTACACTTGCTTCTTAGTAGTTCTCTTTCTCACTCATGCAATGCAGCACTGTGAGCAGATACTCGAAGTGCATCTGGCTAGATTTTAAAACTGGGGCAGAAGTGTATTCAGATTTATTCAAAATTAACTAAAATTTGGTGATGTGTTAATAGAATCACATCAATTCAGGTCACCTTGGCACATGGGCAGGCTTGCCTTCACTTATATATGTATGTCTAGACATATCCTAGAATTGCTTTGTGCTGAGCAGTTGTCTCTGCAAGATATGCTTTGGTACTCTATGGTAGCTTTTTTGGTTAATGTTATTCCATTTAGGTTGGAATGGATATGAGAAGGTCAACTAGTCCAAACTCCACAGTCTCTCTGAAGTTGTGACTGTGTGACTGTCACCCTCAATATTTGTCTAAGACAGGCACCATTCATGCTGAGGCCTTTAGATGTTGCTAAAGTAAAAATATAAGGTATTTGGGCACATATGCTTTACATGTGATTCTATTAATGCTGCTTCTTACTTTTTGAAGAGGGACAATCATAAATACCATGTTATCTTTAGAAGGAAGTTAGGTCACACCTTTGGTCAACTAGTTAAAACTCCTGCTCAAAGCAGTGCTAATTAATCATGTGACCCTGTGACCTTGTCCAGCTGAGTTTTAGTATCATCAAGAACAGAGATTCCACAGTTTTTCTGGGAGACCTGTCCCAGTGTTAGGCCACTCTCATGGTAAAAACCTTTTTTCTGTATATGTAACTGGAATTCTTTATGTTCTTTATATTCTCTATATAAGTTACTTCTCTCTATAACTTGCTCTATATAGTAAGTAGAGCAAGTTAATAGTAAATACATGAAGATATTAAACCCAGGCATAATCAGTTTGGTTTCGTTTGTGGTTTGGGTTTTTTTTGTTTGGTTGTTTTTTTATTTAGTATGAAACATGCAATTGATTTTATTCCTTGTTCCCCATGCATTAGGTTTTACTTACATATACTATAAATAAGGGAGCAGCAATATCTCTTAAACTGTAGGACAGACATCAGAAGGAAACATTAACATTTGGATTACTTAAATTGGGTCAAATGTTCCCCTGGAATATATATTCAGTTTTCTACACTGCTTGTGGAATGTAGGGAATTGATGGTGAGAGTAAAAGCAAAGTTAATTCTTTTCAAACCTACGATGACACTTATGCAGATAATATGGTAGAAGTTTTCTAAATACAGTCAGAGAATTGTAATCATATTGAAAACATGTAAAGAGCTATCCTACAGGTGCATTTCAGTGAATGCAATTCAGTGTTTCAGTGAATTAGATTTTCTTGCATTTTGTTGTGAGAAACCTCCTGAAAGCTGGATAATTTTTGTACATAGCTATAGCTATAGTCTGTGTAATCATGTGGACTTGCTGTTGCATTTCTTTTGCTTATCATCCTCTTTGTTATCAGTTATGCCTTACCTGAATCAAATTACTAGCATGTAGACTGTCTCTTACTCAGTGTTTGTGCTATACATAACCTAATCATCCCCATTCTTCCTTCAGATCTTAGGATGCAAAAATAATAATAAAAAAGAAAATCCTACCTTCTGTTTTCTATACAGAGAAATTGTGTAGTCTTTGTCTTTAGAGATTTTCAAGACCTTGAGAAACCTGATTAATCCTCAAAGCTGACCAGGCTTTGAGCAGGATGTTGGACTAGAGACCTTCTGAGATCTTTTCCAACCCAAAATACCCTACGATCCCAGTCTTCTCGATTTTGACAATTGCCTTGCCAGTATGAGATGTGTTATGGTGGCATAGTACACCAGTAGGAAGTGTGTTGTTGTATGGTACAGAAGCTCTTGAAAATGATCAGAAACTTCATTCGGAAAGAATAGATTTGTTTTTAAAGAATGGTTTATTGTACCATTTTAAAGTTAAGATGTTGCACAGGAAGTTAATGCATATTGGTAAAGGAATGTAAGTCTCTGAATAGACTATTAGGTAGGCAGAGGTCAAACCCACCTTTCTTTATGGGTGTGAACAGGCTTGTATGGGGTCTTGAACTCTGAAACTTGTATTTTCTCAAGCTTGAGAGGAAATACCCTGACTGATAAATTTGTTAAATACTTATGTAATAATTTCTTCTGTGTTTCATTTAATCTCACACCATTTGTGGGTTGTGTTTGTTTTGTTTTTGTTTTTTTTTTCTTTCTGTGAAAGGTCAGTGTGAACCTATTACTCTGGAACTCTGTATGAACTTGCCTTACAACTATACTTATTACCCAAACTACCTGGGCCACAGGACACAGAAGGAAGCCTCTATCAGCTGGGAGTCCTCCCTTTTCCCAGCCTTGGTTCAGACCAACTGCTACAAGTACCTTATGTTTTTTGCCTGTACAATCTTAGTACCAAAATGTGACCCCCATACAAATCAGCGGATCCCACCTTGCAGGTACTATACTATACTTCATTTAATTCTTGACTGACATTGTCTGTCATATTAATCTTTCCCAATTTTCTGTTTCCATTGAAAATGCCAGAAATTTTGCTTTAGAATTCCATAGCAAGTGTTAGAGAACCTAAGATCACTAAATGCAATTCATTACACAGGTGTAATTAATATCTGAAGAATTCAAAACAAGGAAAGGAATAGCACTTCAAATATTTTCAAAGTTTATATAATTAATAGAATAGGCTATTATGGTTGAAAGGTACCTACATGGATCATCTAGTCCAACAGTCTGACCAGTTCAGGGCTGACCAAGTAAAAGCATGTCACTAAGGGCATTGTCCAAATGCCTTTTAAATGCTGAAAGGCTTGGGGCATCAGCCACCTCTCTAAGGAGCCTGTTGCATTGTTTGACCAATGTCTCTGCAAAGAGAAGCTTCCTAATGCCCAGTCTAAACTTCCCCCTGGCATATCTCTGAATCATTCCCATACATCCTATCACTGAATACCAGGGAGAAGAAATCAGCACCTCCCTCTCCACTCACTCTCCTCAGGAAGTTGTAGAGAGCAATGAGGTCACCCCTCAGCCTCCTTTTCTCCAAACTAGACAAGCCCAAATCCTTAGTCATTCCTTGTAAGACATTCGTTCCAGCCACTTCATCAACTTTGTTGTCCTCCTCTGGACATACTCAAGGACCTTCACATCCTTCTGAAATTGTGAGGCCAAGAACTGCGCACAGTACTCAAGGTGAGGCTGCACCAATGCTGAGTACAGCAGGATAATCACCTCTTTTGACTGGCTGCTTGTGCTGTGTTTGATGCACCCCAGGATGCAGTTTGGCCTCTTGGCTGCCAGGGCATACTGATGACTCATACTGAGCCTGCTGTCAACCAGCACCTCAGATCCCTCTCTGCAGGACACTTCTCCTAATTCATACCTGTGCCCAGTGTTACTCCATCCTAGGTGCAGTATCCCAACATTTAGACTTGTTGAACTTCATCCCATTAATCATAGCCCAATGCTTCAATCTATCTAGATCCCTCTGCAAGGCCTCTTGTCCCTCAATAGAGTCAACAACAGAGTTTGGTATCATCAGCAAACCTACTAATGGTGACTTCAACTCCTACATTCAGACCATTGATAAATACAATGAACAGAACTGGCCCTAGAATTGAGCCCCGAGGAACATCACTGGTGACCCATCACCAGCCAGATGTAGCTCCATTCACTACAACCCTGTGAGCTCTGTCCTTCAGTCAGTTCTTCACCCAGCACACTGTGGACCTCCAGGCACAGTCTGAAAATCACTTGG
>VWZO01002641.1:0-27931 GCA_013396975.1 Bucco capensis | reverse complement strand
ATTTGCACATGAAAGTCACCTCCCCACTCTGAACCGGCCGGATTCTCCCCGGCCCGCTTCCCCCACCGGCCCGTGGTGTGGGCATGCCCCATACCATGTCGGGAAGCCCCGGCGGGGACTTGCGCTGTGAGCTGCTGCTCCAGCCTGCCCCACACCCCACACCCATTTATTACCGTGGTTACCAGTGTCAACAACCTGGGGGAGGGGGCGGCAGCAGCAGAGCAGTTTGGAAAACACAGCAAACAGATTTGAGGGAAGGAGGAGGAGGCAAAGGTGGACACAAAGAACTTCCTGTTTCATGTACCCCATCACAGGTGTCTATTTCTTTTGTTAGGAAGTTCTCATTGAGACACTCCAGGAGACTTCTGGATTACCTTCTGCTTGCTGTATTGTTTTTCCAGCAAATGTCGGAGTTGTTGAATTTCCCCAGCAGGACAAGAGCCTTTGAGCGTGATGCCTCCTGTAGTTGGGGTAGGAATGTTTCATCAACAGACTCCCCTTGATTCGGAGGCCTGTAGTAGACTCCAACCATGAGNCCCTTACTAGCCCTCCTTCCCACCAACTCTGGTGTGTCCTCCCACAGCTTGTCACATGAAAGACTGCTGATATTATTATCCCCGTTCCCTGTCATATCTAGTTTAAATTAGTCCTGCAATCTCCTAAGAAAAGACCCTTGTTCCCCTTTGAGAAAGATATCTTCTGTTTGGTGTCAATAACCCCCGTGCCGTGTAGGCCAAACCATTATTGAAGAAACCAAATTTGTGGCGGCGACACGAGTCACGGAGCCATGTGTTAATAGTCCATTAATGGATGTGGTTGTTCTTTCCTACATCACTGCCTGTGACCGGTAAAATAGATGAAAAGATAACTTGTGCCCCAGAATCTTTCACCACTCATCCCGAGGCCCTGAAGTCTTTTTTTATTGCTCTAGGACTACTGGTTGTTACTTCCTCTCCTCCCACATGGAAGATCGGTAGTGGATAGTAGTCTGAGGATTGCACCAGGCTGGGGAGTGTCCTAGTATCATCCCTAACCCTGGCTCCAGGCAGACAGCATACCTCCCTATGAAAAGGGTCTGGCCGACATATTTGCCCCTCTGTTCCTCTCAGAAGGGAGTCACCTATGACCATAACCTTTCTTTTTTTCTTTGTGGCTGATGTGATAGGAGCAGTGAGCTTTGTTGAGTGTGGATGTATCTCTGCTATAGGCTGTTCATCATCCATGTCTTCCTTAGACAGATCTATCTCAACCAGGGCCTCAGATCTGTTCTTTAGTGGCACCTGGGGGGATGAGGTGGGCAAGGAAGGAGATTGTTTGATGCCTTAACCTTGGACTAATGGAAGACATTTGCTCCCAATATCTGTATTACTGCCTCTGGTCCAACAGGGGCGCGATACAGGGGCCCTCTGATCCTGAGTACTATCAGATGGGTGCCCCCATTTTTGTTTCAGGAAGGGCGAAGCCTGGCTCCACCAGTCAAACCTTCTGTTTGGCCTCACTGATCCTCCTCAACCTTTCAACAACCTCTTGCAGCTCTGCAACCCGGCAGAGGAGGTCATCAGCCTGCTCACAGTGCACACAGCTGTTCTCAGAACTGCCACCTGCTGCCAGGGAAAGGCTCTGGCATTCCCTGCAGCATGTGACCTGGACGGCTACATGCTTCAGATGGCACTCGGTCTGGGTTCCCATGTCCACTTTGGCAACAGTGTAACGCAATACCTTCTGTGGGTTGGAAACCATAGTTGCTTTCCTTAAAAACAAAACCAAAAACAAACAACAACAACAAAAAAAAAAAAAAACCCAAACCAAAACCAAACAAAAAACCCACACCCACACAGGTTGTGAAGGCTGGCTTTTTCAGATGTCCTGGGTTGTGCTGGGCCATCCAGTAAATCCCAGCTCCCTCTCGGGGGAAGCGTGAACTGCTTCCTTGCTGGAGAAGCTGCTGTGTTATCCTCTGGGGACAAAGACTTTACCTGAAAGCTACAGGAAAATCTCTGCCGATGCTGAAGATGCCTGCAGAGCTTTTTCAGATGTCCTGAGTTGTGCTGGGCTGTCCAGTAGGTCCCAGCTGCTTCTCGGGGGAAGGGTGAACTCTACTCAGTATAAAACTGTGAAGAAGCACCACCACAAACAGTCAAAATCGAGATCATGATCCTTCCTATACTCATCTCAAATTGACCTACTTTAGCATGTGAACATTAACAATCTGACTGTATCAACAATACAGGTAACAGACTTCACACAATGTTTTAAACATAGCTTTCAATTTAACAGGGAATATCTTAAGATCTCTTGAGGAATATCATGAACCTTAGGGTCAATTTATTACATCTGTGTGTGAGTCACTTGAAAAAGTTATTTCATAATAATTAAACTTTGCAACAATGTGCAAAGCAAAAGTTAAACTATGTTCTTAAAACATGGCTCTCTTTGTGTCTGAAAATATCACCCATAAAGCTTCAAAAATGATAAAAGATTTTAGGCATCAGATCTACACATGCTTAATGTTAATCTATTGTACTAGAAAATAACATCAAGTGCCTGATTATCACATCTTTGGTTATTTCTCTGGCTCTATGCAGAATTTGACTTTTGCATATGTCATTGTACCATGCAATGCAAAACTTGTGTCTTTCACAGTTTATTTTAAGTGCTCTTTGGGTGTCTATTTTGTAGCAGGGTATGGAGACTCCTCCCAAACAGAATTCTGCCACACAGTTTAACAAAGCAAGAAAGGAGTTTTAATTGCTATAAAGACACTAAAACAACCCTATCAACCACACATATAGTTAGAGAGCATGCCATACCAAGCCCAGGGTGACGGTTACAAAGCTGAGCATCAGAAGCATTATTGTTATAAAGAGGCTTAAATAATCCTAGCAAGCACAAATACAGTTACAGCATATCATACAAAACCCAGGGTGACCACTGCAAAGCCGAGCATTAGGAGCAGCATCTCGGTAGGGGTTTGGTAGGCTCAGAGCATCACAGGGCATCCCCTGGGGTACACCATGCTTCTGGGTCTCCCCCATTGCCAGAAGAAAGCTTGCTTTTATAGGCCCGTCATGGGAAAGTACCGGGTGTTTCCAGCCAGCTGCATGTTGCAGTCAGTGGCCAACAGCTGTCCACCCTTGCAAATCAGTCTTCTTTTCCCGGTCTTAGCCAAGAGATATGAGCCCAGGTTTGTTATTGTTTGGCCCATATGCATATCTAGTTCCCTTTGTTATGCTTATGAAGGTCATCTTCTCACGCCATGGTGAACAACGGATCATTTTTTTATCCCTTACACATATGTTCACAAATTTTAATCAATGTTGAAAACACAAAACAATATACATATTTGATCTTTAGAGGCTAACAATGGGGGGCATCTGCTTCTTGATTATGACTTGTACATAGTTTTAGGGGTTAATGTATCTACATGAAACTGTTCACACATTTCTGCTTTCAAAGGTCTCTCAACCTCTCCTCACAAGAGAGTTGAGTCCTCTCATCATTTTTGTACACCTCTGCTAGATTCTCTCCAGTAGTCCCCCTGGCTCTCTTGAACTCAAGAGCCCAGAACTGGACACAGTACTCCAGATGCGGCCTCATTAGTTCAGAGTAGATTGAGAGAAGAATCATTCCAGGGATGGAAGTGAGGTGACTGGCCTGTAATTTCCTGGGTCCTCCTTCTTTTCTGAAGACTGGAGTGTCGTTGGCGATCTTCCAGTCTTCAGGTGCCTTTCCTGCTCTCCATGACTTTTCAAAAACAATGAAGAGACAGCTTCCTTAGAACTCATGTGTACATCCCATTGGAGCCCATGGATTTGTGAGTGTCTTGCTTGCCTGGATGATCTCTAACCCAAACCTCCTGAACTAAGAAGAGTCTTCCTTCCTCCAGACTTTTTCTCTTACCTCCAGCAACTGGGATTCCTGAGGTCTGGTCTTATCAGTAAAGACTGAACCAAGGAAGGCATTCAGTAACTCAATCTTCTCTCTATCCTATGACACTGAACACCCTCCTTATTCAGCAGCTGGCCCACATTTCCCTAGTCTACCTTTTTCTACTGATGTATATGATGCACTTTTACTTGTGTATTGTCTTTCACATTGTTTGCTAGATTTAATTCCAAGTGAACCTTAGCTTTCCTCATTTCATCCCCACATACTCTGACAATCTTCCTATATTTCTCCCAGGAAGCCACTTCCTTTTCCCATAAATTGTAAACTTTCTTCTTCCATTTGAGCTTTTCCAGAAGCTCTTTGCTCATTCATGCAGCATTCCTGCCTCCTTTGCTTGATTTTTTCTTACATGTTGCACTGCTTGGAGGAGGTGATGCTTGAATATTAACTAGCTCTCTTGGGCTCCCCTCCTTTCTAGAGCCCCAGGATTCCTGTGGCATTCCTTGAAGTAGGCCATTGAAGAGGTCAAAGTTAGCTCTTGTCATCCTTTCTAGATGGCAGGTAAGTAGCATGGACGTTTCGCAGCATGGTTTAACTCCTCTTCCTCGAGGGTTGTAACTTCCATCATTATGACAAAAGGAAATATTTTTAATCTAGTAAAGAGTTTAGTAATTTAAATAAGTTATCACTGGAACACAATTTACTTACTAATCTTTCTGAAATATGGATAAGCAAAGATATCACCTGTGCACTGTGGTAAAGCATTCAGAGTTGCAGTGAGGCATAAACAGAGGCTTCACCACAGGAATGAGATGTAGGTCGCTCTAGTTGCTATCAAAGATTAAAATGGAGACCAGCTCATTACAGTGGAAACTCTTATTTCTGCTTGAGGAGGAAAACATCTTTGGACCTCATTCATTGGTAGTCAGTTCTTATTTCAAGTTTTCTATTGAAATGAGCAGAAGAAAACGACAGGTCATGTAAGACATGTGAAGTTTGAATCTGTGGAAATAGATTTACATTGTCTCTGAACTTCATCAAGACCTATTCGGCTTTGTTTTGCAAGGCACAGGACTTCTGCTCTCATCTGGTTCACAGGCTCTGCGAATAAAGAGTTTCTTTCATCCAGATTTTAGCTTCTCTGCAGAAGTCATTCTTCTAAGCAATATTTTCCATATTTCAGGCACAGTCTGAAAATCACTTGGGGTCTCCTGTGGCCCCTGGTGCGATAACTGTGCCAAAAGTAGAGGGAGCATTTAACTCATTGCCCACGGTAAAGTGTGGGGAGTGATACCCAGGTTCCTATAATCCTTGTATGGGTAGGATGTGCTCATTAGCCTTCTGGCAGTCATCCTAGGAGAAGTACAATTCTGATTCCAAACCCGGGCAGATGGAGCTCGTTTAGACCTATAAGGCCGTCCATCTAAGAGGTTAAACCTGTGTCCTAAGGACTTGGCTGCCAGGGTCCAAGCTTGCTAGGCCCTGGCAGATGAACCTTAGGACTAAAGGGTGGGTCCAGCTCTGTGCATGCTGTGTCTCACCCAAAAAAAATCCATTGTGCAGGCTCGAGGGTGCTATCCGCTATCCTCTTTTTATCAGTGCGCTTGTAAAAGGCGCTGATGAGGAGCATGGGTGGAGCCCTCCCTAGATCTTCGTTCACGAAGCCTAGCCACGACGACGACGATTTTCCATATTTAATTATTAGTGTAACTACCTGTCAACCATGTACAGATAAAGAAGATAAAAAGTAATCTATTTCTTCAGTCAAAATGAGAAGTTTCTAAAAGGCAAATCTAGGGATTTTAAATAAAGGTGAAAAATAGTCTGTTTAATAGTTTTCTTGAATTTACGTGGAGATCTCACAGAGATTTGCATCTGCAGAGCATGAGCTGAATCTCAGAGACTGGGAAAAAAGAGAGAGAGAGGACAAGATCCAAGTATTGCCTCCAGTCATTCTAAGAGAATAAACTAGGCTATGTTTACATCAGCATTAGTAGTGCAGTGCACCACAAGCAGTGTTACAGTGCAAAACAATTAGCATTAAATGCTGGAGGTCCACACTGTGTGTATATTTCAGAGTTTTTACTGTGGACTAGTTGTAATCCGCCTTTTTAGGCTGAATTCATGTTAGTGGCTGGAGAACACCTTCCAGCTTAGCTTCATCCAGGTAGAACTCAAAACTATCTGCTCTGAGATTGCTCTATAAGCACAGTAAGAGAAGATGACTAGAGATTGTTTCAGAAGTGATCAAACCCTTGATGTGACTATATTTTTAATCTTCTGGTACGACTATCATAATGCATAGAGAAGGCTGAAATTTGCAGATACTTTGAACATACAGGATTGAATCAGGTCCATGGGTAAATGAATGCTCAGAAAAGTTCTTTTGAGATTTTTGTATTAGCTTCATGAAATCCAGACACAAATACAACTCAAATTTGAGAAGCTGCCTTACTCAGGACATTGTTTCCAAGGGGAATGTTCAGCTACCTCACAAAATACTACTACTGCACTCTGCAAAGTCATCCCTGTTTCTACTTGTTCATTCTGCACAGTTTAGTTTCATCAAGGTAAGATAATGATGGTATGTTTTTGCACTTGAGATCCAATATATAGATTAACAATGCATTCAGCTGCTCTCTGATACCTTAAACCTCAATTAGCACTATTTATATAATTGTGAGTATCCTACTGAACCCTCAGTGCCTAAGCTTCTGTTATAACCAGAGGAATTTACACAGTGGTTCAGCTTAGCCTGAAGCAGATATCTAGCTAACAGTCAGATGAGTAACTGCTTTAGCTGTATTTACTGCAGTGAGAAATTAGATATTTAAATCACCTTTTGACACAAATGGGTAAACATCTATATTTAGGTGGTTTGGAGCTCATTTCAAGTTATATTACCATAGACTTCTTATACCATTTCAGATGCTTTAAGTAATCCGTCCTGGCCTACAGCTGCTGCTTCAGAAAATTGTGGACCTCTCTCAGATTCTGTATATTCTGGCAATGTGTGTATTTTACCTTACACTTTCAAATGACACTAGCTAATTATTTAGATTTATACTGAATTCCATCCTTAGTACTGATTTCTCCAACAACTTTTTATTTAGTTTAAATGCTTTATTTTTTATATAAAAATGAGATATTACAGATGTTTTGGGTGTATCTAGTTTCTGTGCAGTTCTTTAAGTTTGACCAGTATTCAGACAATTCAAAAACACTTGTTCGGTCATTTTTTCTTCCTTACTATTTCCTTTTGACACTTTGTGAGTCCTGTGGATGTGCTAAGTGTATCTCTTCATTGCTATTTCAAACATACTCACTGAAGAATTTTCCTATAAAGTTCTATGACTTTATAAGCTTTGAAACATTTTGTATTGCACCTATGTTGTTAAGAAACTATGTTTCCACCATTATTACTTTTAGAATCATAGAACAACCCGAGTTGGAAGGGACCCACAAGGATCATCAAGTCCAACTCCCATTAGGCACAGGACAAAACCCTAAGATCACATGAGGTGACTAAGGACATTGGTCATGAGACTTTTAAACTCCACAAGATTTGGAGCCATGACCACCTCCCTGGGGAGCACATTCCTATGCTCCACCACCTTCTGGGTGAAGAACTTTTTCAGAACATCCAGCCTGAATTTCCCCCAGGACAACTTCATACCATTCCCCTGTATCCTGTCACTGTTCACTAAAGAGAAGAGCTCAGCCCCCACTCCTCCCTCTCTGGTGAGAGGTTATAAACTGCTATGAGATTCCCCCCTCAGTCTTCTCCAGACTGAACAGGCCAAGTGATTTCAGCCTTTCCTCATATGACTTCCCTCCAAGCCCCTAACCATCTTTGTGGCCCTCCTCTGGATGCTTTTCAGCAACTCCATGTCCTTCTTGTATTGTGGAGACCAGAACTTCACTCAATACTCCAGGTGAGGCCATACCAGTGCCGAGTAAACTGGGACTATCACCTCTCTCGCTCAGCTAGTGGTGGAGTGTTTGATGCACCCCAGGATCCCGTTGGCTCTCTTGGCTGCTGAGGCACACTGTTGACTCATCTTCATTTTACTATCTATNGCTAGTGATGGAGTGTTTGATGTATCCCAGGATACGGTTGGATCTCTTGGCTGCTGAGGCACACTGTTGACTCATCTTCATTTTACTATCTATTATTACTCCCAGATCTCTCTCAGCAGTGCTGCATTCCAGTCTAACATTCCCCAGAAAGTAGGTGTTTTTTGGGTAAAATGAAATCAAGTTTGTCAAACATGACTTCCCTTTCATGAACCCATGCTGACTAAGACTAATAATCGCATTGTCTGAGAGGTTCTTATCTATGGCTCCCAGAATGATCCTCTCCATAATTTTGCCCAGTATAGAAGTAAAGACTAACAACCCTGTAATTACCAGGGTAATTACCTGTTACCCTTCTTGAAAATAGGAACTACATTAGCATGCTTCCAGTCCGTTGGGACCTCTCCAGATTCCCAAGAGCATTGAAAAATCATCGAGAGGTGGCCTGCTAAGACATCAGCCATCTCTTTAAGGACTCTTGGGTGGATTCCATCAGGCCCCATAGACTTACAAGGGTCTAACTGGAGGAGCAAATCACGCACCAGTATGGAGTTAGCTATAACATTGACAGATTCTATGTTTCCAGTTTCTGTCTCATGACACTTGGTATTGCATATCCCATCTGCCTCATTAGAGACAGAAGCAAAGAAAGCATTGAATATACCTGCTTTGTCAATGTCACTATTTGTAAGGCCACCATCCTTATTTAGTAATGGATCAATAATAAGAGGAAGATCAGGAATGATATTAAGATATTTTAAAAAGTTCTTTTTGCTATCACCCACAGTACTAGCCAGTTTTAACTCTAATCGGGCCTTGGCTGCATGGATTTTTTCTCTACAATGTCAAACAGTTTCTCTGTAGACCTCCCATGTTACCAGATTCTGCTTCCACTGATTGTAAACATACTTTTTTTGTCTAATGTCCAGAAGAAGCTCCCTGCTCAGCCAAACTGGCCTTCTGCTTCACCTGCTTGACTTCTGACATTTAGGAATTGCCTGTTCATGGGCTCTCAGGAGATGGAACTTAAAAGCTGACCGACTCAGAATCTTCCAAAGTTTTTTCCCAGGGGACTTCACTAAGTGGTTTCCTGAGCAACCCAAAATCAGCTCTGCTGAGATTCATAGTAGTAGTTTTACTAATAGTTTTCTTGCTATCACCAGAGATATGAAACTCAATCACCTCAAGTCGGCCTCCTATGATCACCTCACTCACAAGGCCCTCTCTGTTAACAAGTAACAGATCCAGGAGAGCACCCATCCTTGTCAGTTCCTTTATTACTTGCATCAAGAAGCAATCATCAATGTGTTTCAGAAATCTCCTAGACCTGTTAGTACCAGCTGTATGGTATTCCCAATTAACATCTGGTAAATTGAAATCACCCATAAGGACAAGGGCAGAAGATGTATTAGTAACCCTTAGCTCCTCAAAAAATAGTTCATCAATGTCTTCACCCTGACTAGGTGATCTGTAATAGACTCCCACAACCACATCAGCTTTATTTGATTGTCCTTTGATCTTTACCCAGAGACTCTCAATCTTATCACAATCAATAGTGAGTTGGGTGCATTGCAGCCCCTCAGCTACGTACAATTCCACCCCTCCTCCTTTTCTACCCTGCCTGTCTTTCCTGAAGACTTTATAACCATCTGTCTTGGTTTGACCAGATTGTTTTTAGGAAAGACCCTAAATAGGGACCTCCGCCTCCCAGGATAAAGGAATAAATGTAAAATGAATACACATGCACACCTGAGGCAAAGTGATAAAGAATAACTTTAACAGATAAATATATATATATATAACAGTACAAATACAGAAATAAGTAAGAAAGCTTTCCAGGTCTCTCCCCGCCCCCCACCATGCCACAAGTTTTCTCCCTCCCCACCCGCAATAAAACCTGCAAGAAATATAGTCCAGTTGGAGTGGGAAGAAGGTTAGGTGAACTGAGATGATCTCGATGGAGCCAGGGACTCAGATGGCTGAAGAGAAAAAGTCCCAGTTAGATGGAAAGCTGAGCACTGTATGGTCAAGATGGCGGAGGCCACATGGTAGTTCTCTCTCCCTTTCTGCAAGTTGTCTCTCGGTCAGGCAGGAGGCGAAGAGAAAGAGGAACAAGAGGAAGTAAAGAGAGCTTCTGTCCCTTTTTATAGTCTGAAGAAAGTATCCCAGCATCCCACATGGCAGGCGCGCATCCCACAGCCGCGCAGTCTTTCTTGTTCTGCTGATTTGCACATGAAAGTCACTTCCTTGCTCGTGCATGCTGATCTGCCCGGATGCAGCCTTGCATGCCGCGGGTGTGTGCTCAGCGGCTGCTCGGTACCATGCCGGGGGGGACTCGTGCCGCAGCTCGGCCACTGCTCCACCGCACACCCGTTTGTCACTGTGGTTACCAGTATCAACAACCTGGGGGAGGGGGCGGCGGCAGCAGAGCAGTTTGGAAAACAAAAACAGGTTTGGGAGAAGGAGGAGGAGGTAAGGTGGACACAGAGAACTTCCTGTTTCACATACCCCATCACACCATCCATCACAGCACACCATTCACAGGACTCATCCCACCATGTTTCACATAGTCCAATAATATCATAACTCTGAGACCGGGCTAGAACTTCAAGCTCCTCCTGCTTATTCCTCATGTGGCATGCGTTGGTATAATAACATTTTAAGAGTGACCCTTTACATTCGCTATTCTTTGTATCAGGCAAAAGTATCTTACCTGCACTTAGTCCCACAAACCTTGATGAGCCAATCTGTCCCTCCTCATGATCATGTCTCATACTATCCCCTACCCCACTCCAACCTACTTTAAAGCCCTATCTATCAACCCTGACAGCTCAGTTGTTTCCCATTATGTGCCAACAGACCAGGGGAAGAATAAATCCTCCCATGATCAAAGAATCCAAAGTTCCAATGGTGACACCAGCATTTCAGCCATAAATTAAGAGAATGGATCCTCCTATTCCTGTCAATATTTTCTTCAGCAACCATGGGAAGTGAGGAAAATATTACCTGAGCTCCTGATCCTTCTACTAAACAACCCAGGGCCCTGAACTCTTTTTTAATGGTCCTTAAGTTACTCACCTCCATATCATCAGATCCAGATTGGATAACTATAAGAGGATAATAATCTGTGCTCCTCACCAAACTAGGACGTTTACTTGCCCTATCTCTTACCTTGGACCCAGAAAGGCAGCAGACTTCCCTATGGGTTGGGTCCAGTCAGCTTATTGGGCCTTCCATTCCCCTCAGGGTAGAATCACCAATGACAATAACTCGTCTTTTCTTCCTTACAGAGGTAGTACTAATGCGAGATGCAGTCTGCCTTACCCTGGGAAACTCTTCTAGCCCAGAAGAACCTGTGTCTCTATCTTCCCCTGTTAACTTGTCTTGATCCAAGGCCTGATTTTTNTATCTTACCTGCACTTAGTCCCACAAACCTTGATGAGCCAATCTGTCCCTCCTCATGATCATGTCTCATACTATCCCCTACCCCACTCCAACCTACTTTAAAGCCCTATCTATCAACCCTGACAGCTCAGTTGTTTCCCATTATGTGCCAACAGACCAGGGGAAGAATAAATCCTCCCATGATCAAAGAATCCAAAGTTCCAATGGTGACACCAGCATTTCAGCCATAAATTAAGAGAATGGATCCTCCTATTCCTGTCAATATTTTCTTCAGCAACCATGGGAAGTGAGGAAAATATTACCTGAGCTCCTGATCCTTCTACTAAACAACCCAGGGCCCTGAACTCTTTTTTAATGGTCCTTAAGTTACTCACCTCCATATCATCAGATCCAGATTGGATAACTATAAGAGGATAATAATCTGTGCTCCTCACCAAACTAGGACGTTTACTTGCCCTATCTCTTACCTTGGACCCAGAAAGGCAGCAGACTTCCCTATGGGTTGGGTCCAGTCAGCTTATTGGGCCTTCCATTCCCCTCAGGGTAGAATCACCAATGACAATAACTCGTCTTTTCTTCCTTACAGAGGTAGTACTAATGCGAGATGCAGTCTGCCTTACCCTGGGAAACTCTTCTAGCCCAGAAGAACCTGTGTCTCTATCTTCCCCTGTTAACTTGTCTTGATCCAAGGCCTGATTTTTATTATATGTAGGCACTTGGGAAGAAGAGGCAGGCCGGAAGAGGGCATGTCTGCCACACCAAGCAGTGACCTGAATCCATTCTCCACTAACTTCTAATTCTTCACTGTCATCTAATCCTTCTGCCTGTTCCGCCTGTTGGTGAGAGGACAATGGGGTCCTTCTATCACAAGACGGAACCTCCCCCTGGCAGTGTCCAGGTAGTGACTCCACCAGTCAATCTCCCTCTCACAGTCCCTAATAGTTCTTAACCTTTCCATTTCATCCTTCAGGGCAGCAACCAGGCTGAGGAGATCATCCAGTTGCTCACACCTTACACAGCAACCCTCTGTAGTCAGCGACAGTCTCAGGCACTCACTACATCCAGACACCTGGGTGACAGCATGTGCCCTCCAGAGCCCTGTCTGGGTTGCAACTTCTAGACAATTTACAGCTTTCTTCCTAGTAGTAACCATTGCTATATATCTCTTAGGCTATCTCCAACCCTTTATGTATCACCTCTGAGACCTGTAGGGAACAGTACCCTCCTGCACAC
Organism: Bucco capensis; assembly: GCA_013396975.1. Classification (NCBI taxonomy): domain Eukaryota; kingdom Metazoa; phylum Chordata; class Aves; order Piciformes; family Bucconidae; genus Bucco; species Bucco capensis. The sequence continues at coordinate 15,328 of VWZO01002641.1, read as the reverse complement.
CCTCCCTTCACAAACTGCTTCACTAACTGCTCCGCTCCTGTTCGCCCTGCTCCCTAGGCTTGACTAATATAGGGGAGGGTTCATCGACCTTAAGTGTAGGACCAGCTCAGCTGAAATTCACTATACCCTGACTGGGGGGACTCTGGCTTCTAGGCCCAATCAGCACCCGGCAGGGGGGCATGTATCACGTGGGCTACGTGCAGGCTGTGCAATGAGCCAGAGTGTGTTATGCTCTAGCCCTGGAGCCAACCTGGCACTGCCCAGCAAGATCTAAAGGTGCAACCCCCGTCTTACCTCAGGCACAGATAGATGCTGGTGTTCAAAAAAAGCCATCTCACCGACAAGCAGTTTTTTTGATCCGTGTCCAATTAATTAATTAATTAGGCCAATCAAAATACAATCCCTGAATTGATTTACAATAATGTGGTAAAACAATGTGGGAGATAGTATGTTTATTATAGCACTAGCTTTGTGGTAATTTAACATAACCACTTGAAATATGATAAAATTTACAATCTAGTCCTACCTACTGTGAATCAGGGTTTGGACTAGATGAATTCCAGAGATTGCTTACAAACAAAATTATTCTCTGATGAGCAAAGTGATTTCAATACTAATTATGATTCCTAAAGGTATTTAATTATACAAACAGAATTTTACAAAGAAGGGCCAAGAAATTATTTTATTTAAGTTTTAAAGAATATTTAACAATAATAATGTGGCATTCTGCAGGAATTCTAATAACTCACTAAGCTGGGTTTGCCACTAGAATTTGCACTTTAATGTGGCTGGTCTTCTCCTTGTTCAAACAGATAAGAAACGAGTGTTTAAAATCCAAGAATATCTTTAAGATCCTAAATTAATTTCTTTTTTTTCTCTAGGAAACCATCATAGTAATATTTAAATTATTTTATCTACCAAAAACCCCAAGAAGAGTAAATTCAGTTTTCTTCCAAAATTCTGACAGCTTTAATAGACATAAGTAATTTTTAGATCTATGATTTAAATATTTAATTATAGTCTTCAACTTTTAAGTTCACTATTGGACAGTTTCATTATATGGGGATCAAAATCTTCCATAGTATTTTTTGCCCCTATCATGAATAGCTACATGTCAGTTTGAAACATAAATAATTGAGTTCACCTTCAACAAATCCCTTCCTTCTTGTTCTTCTTGAATAAGACATGTAGCTGAATTTTGCAGTAATAAATATGCAGTAAAATCTTTCATGAATTAATCCAGTGATACTCCTGTGATACTTTATTATTATTATTATAACTACTACTGCTCTATTATTTATAGAACTCTCTGGGTGTTAGCAGCTAAAACTTGTTAAAATTAGTCAGCAATTTTATCTCCCCGCAATGCTCTGTGTGAGTTAGAATTCGGAAAACCTGTTTCAAAAACTAATCTTCTAAACTCTGAAGGCCTGAGCAAAGAAGTTCCTTCTTCCTAGTTATGGTCTGAATCCTAGTGCCTCCACTCGAGGCAGAAAACTGATCAGCCTATATATGTCCTTGTAATTCATTGAATTTACCTTATATGGACAATTACAGAGTGGTATGATCTGAATCAGACACAATGAAGCAGGGAGACAGAAAAAAGATAAGGGATATTAGTGACATTCAGAGCATTCATCTCTCTAACAAAGTACAACATTTTTGGTGCTGTGGGAAAATGCTAATAATCACATACCGAAGGTCCCTGATGAGATGTAGTGGACAGAATTAATGAACACAAGCCATTTTCTGCATAGTCATATTTGCCTTTGGTTCACATTTTTAGATTAATTTTGCAATCATGCAATGAAAAATGTTTTTAATAAAAAGAGAGAAGTGCTATACTGTACAGAAACAGAGACAAACAAAATTCTACAACAAGTGTTTTTGACAGTAGCGCTTCCAAATACAGTTTTATAACAGTAGACAGTTTGTAATAATAGAAACAAAACTGATAAATGCTTGCACTATGATCTTCTAGACCGTATGAGATATATCGGAAAAAGAGTAAGTATTTTATGCTATCATGTCACACTTTTCTCTATGATATATTGCTGTGTTGCATATTTCTTAGAAAATAATGTTTAAATAACCCCCCTGAACATTAGTATCAGAATGATAAAATTAGTCTCTTACACAGCTGCCAGATGATCACCAGATTCAAATATATTTTTCATGCAAAATAATATGTAAGATCCCTAAAGAATTAATATGCTAGTAAAGCTTTTATTGAAATCATTAGACTAAATCTTAACACTCTAAACCTAGCTATAACCTTTTCATGGAGGCTCAGTATATCTATAAATGCAATTCAAGCATTATTTTATTTAGCTAATAAAAATGCCTACCAAATAGACACTGACAGTGATAAAGAGAGAATAAAGTAGTTTGGAAATGACATGAGATATCCACATTTAGAACTACTAACGTTAGAGTAGTCTCAGATATATTTTTTTTTAGTATGGTTATCTAGATTTGTAATTCATGAAGAATCTTATTTTTTCATTTAAAAAAATGATTAATGGGTAGGAATATAAGCAGAATAAATGTCATTTAATATGTCACATCTGCAGTTTGAAATGTTTCTTGAAAAAACTACAAAAGGAAATGCTGAACATTGAATTGGCAAGCATGTTTATTTCATTTCACTCAGTTTTTCTGTCAGCTTATGTTTCCTAACAACAGGCAAAAGAGAGTTGTGCAATAAGATGATCTTGGGCATGCTTTTAGCAAGTGTTAAGTCCTTCATTTACACACAAGCCAACTCTCAGTTAAAGCAATCAGTAGTAGAAACCAAACAGAAATAGCAGTAGTAGTGGAATCTAAACAAAATAACTTGACATTAACAATCTCCTCTATTTCTGCTTTTTAATTTTCTGTAAGTAGCTATTTAGTGAAAATCAGAGAGTAAACAGTTACTTGCCCTTAGAAATGAGATATAAATGTTTATAGTGTCTGTATTCTTTGTTCATATTTTAAAAAATATACAAAGGCTACCTATTTACTAAGACCCATTGGTACTTGACAGAAATCAGATACAGACTGAATTATTTTCTGATACTAAAGAAACTTGAATATTGTCTCAGGATTATTTTTGTTTGTTTGTTTGGAGTTTTTTAATGCAGTCTGTCCAATTCAAGATCACTTTGCTTTCTAAACCTCTCTGTGTACTTATAGTCCTTCCCAATACAAAAATATAAGACTTGCTACTTCAACATACAGTTTGTTTAAAGAAAATGCCCATGAAAAAAAATTGTAGAAGTTTTTATGCAGGTTTCAAATCTAAAGCCAAAAAGACTAACTACTTATACTGTCCAACCAGCTCTGACCCTACCCAATAATAATTTAAGTTAGTCAGCCATTTTCAGGGTTGCCTATGAGGCTTTCATACGTTGATGAACTTTACTAATATCAAAAGCCTTACTGAAGTCAAGATCTGTAGCTGCTCTATTGCATCTTTTAAACATTTTTTTGTATTTGAGAACCAAAGCTGCATACATATTCAGAATAAGATTTCATGCAGTAGAAAAATTATATTCTCTGTTTTATTTTCATTTGCTTCCCTCTTAATTCTTAATGTTTGTTTTACTTTTTGACTGTACTAAGTGCTCAGATTAAATTTTTGTGATTTTATCTTTCATGATTCTAGTCTTACCCTTATTTATGAGATTAGAATGCATAATTTCATTTGTGAAGTTAGAATCATTTTTGCCTTGTGGATCATTTAATATTTATCTACTTCAAATTCCATATGCGAGTCACTTCACTTTACAAGATCTTTCTCCATTTTTTCACAGTAGACTCTTTCCTTATCTATAATATTTTGAAAAAGATCACCGTCATTAATAATTTTTCTCACTTTACTGATACTACCACACTCCAGATTATCTATGAATGTGTTTGTCAGCATAGCTCATTCCAGAACTCTGCTGGTGACCGTCAATACTGCAACTAACAGTTTTCTTGTATTTTTAATTTCTGGGTTTTTTTAACTTTTTGTGTGTGTGTATGAAAGGTCTTTTGTGCCATGGCTGTGGATGTTATGGAGTCAAAAGTGACCTTGGAGATAGTAAAATGCACCGCAGAGCAGGGGTGTAGCAAAGCAGAGATGACTTGGCAATATGCAAATACTAATCAATGGTACCATATTATGGTTATATGTAACCAGTAGCAAAGAGACACATGTGCTAGAGAAAAGGTATATAAGGAGACACTTGTAGTTAATAAAGAGACTTGAATTTGCTGCTTCACCAAAAGATGAAACCTGTGTAGTGTATTTGACCACCCCGACCGCGATACATGGCTACCTAATTTCTGCACAGAGTTGGTGGCAGACTTTGAGAAAAGATCTTAGAAAGACCACATAGATGGTATCAAGTGAGTGATCATTGAGGAAACAATGTAATTACTCTTTCAATGTGTATGGCTAGGCTTCACGAACAAAGATCCAGGGAGGGCTCCACCCACGCTCCTCATCAGCGCCTTTTCCAAGTGCACTGATAAAAAGAGGATAGCAGATAGCACCCACGAGCCTGCGCTATGGATTTTTTTTTAGGTGAGACACAGCATGCGCAGAGCTGGACCCACCCTTTAGTCCTAAGGTTCATCTGCCAGGGCCTAGCAAGCTTGGACGCTGGCAGCCAAGTCCTTAGGACATTGGTTTTATTAGAGTGTCCTTCTCTTAGATGGAAGGCCTCACAGGGCTAAATGAGCTCCATCTGCCCGGCTTTGGAATCAGAGTTGTCCTTCTCCTAGGATGACTGCCAGAAGGCTAATGAGCTCATCCTACCCATACAAGGATTATAGGAACATGGGTATCACTCCCCACACTTTACTGTGGGCAATGAGTTTAATGCTCCCTCTGCTGTTGGCACAGTTATCGCACCAGGAGCCACAGAAGACCCCAAGTGATTTTCAGACTGTGCCTGGACTCTTTCAATGACTTTGAAAGTTTACTAAAGAATTTTTACTTTTTAAATTTGCTTAAAAAAAGCCACATTGACTTTCCCCAGGTATGGTATCACTATCATATTTGAAACTCTTTACAAAAATTGGAAACATTTAGGCCTCAGGTAACAAAGCAGTTTTAAAAAAACATGTTAAACACCACTCTTAGGTCAGGCGTTTTAGTCTTGCCTTCTTTAAGTCTTAATCACCTATATTATTCATTTTAGTCTGCTTGTTCAATAGTCATAGCCATTTCTAATCATATAATCACTTTTGTACTTACTCTCCTATTTCCTGTCTCGCTGTGCTTAATATTGCACGGATCTAAGTTACTTGGATTCACCTGTAAACTTCAGACTAAAAAGTATGGGTTGCCTACAGAGGGAAAGAACGAACAAGCAAACTCAGTTCTTTTCTTGCGAATAAATGGCTTGTCTGGGCAGAAGCCCTCAAAGCCCTCCCTCTCCGCACCTGTTTTCCTTACCTTCTAGCTGTCCTTTCCATTCAAAACCAGACTGGTCTAACATCTTGAAGAGAAGTAATATGTGATGATTTTACATTGAATTGTTTGCTTGTGAGTTCATGATACAATTCGTTTGCTGCTGCCGCATCACACTGTTGTTATGGGGTTTGTTCAGAGTTTAAGGGTCCCGTTAGGTTAAGACAGGCTCACATTAACCCCCAGGAACTTCATGTGTAGTGATTTCTATTGTGATTCTTCTCAGGTGCTAAAGGAAAAGGGTAGTTGATAAGCCGTAATAAACTTAAAGATATTGAAATCTTTTGGCTAGATATGTTACAGCTTAAAAAATGTATTCTATCTTGCTATTGTTAAAAACTCAAGCTGAATGCTTACATGATTTGTACTTTTCCTTCACTTATACTTCTGAGAACTAAATGATATTAACTATAAACTATTAATGTTTTTTACAGAAATAGTCTCTAGTTGTTTGATAACTTTGTTGAAGATTCAGATCAAAAATTTGCACAGCTTCGCAATTGAAGTGTCATAAGTGTTGATTAAAGAACTATCTCCCCATCTGCTGCAAACTAATATGTACACGTTTTTATGATGTCTGACTTTTTCAGAGAGGTGACTGATGATTTGTGTTCAATTTATGCCCTGGCATCCAGATCCCCTCTTAAAAGCTGTTACCTGGCTAGCTGTCATTCAGTTGGTAACTAAACAGTGCATTCCACCTTTCTAAATGTAGTGTCCTGTTTAATGACACATTTCTGGTTTGTTGCTGTTTTTTTAGGGGGGATTGGTTTGTCTTCATGACACTAATTATTACAGAGCCTCTCCCTTTTTGTATTTTACTTCAAAGGTATGTAGCGTATTTTGCCTAGACTATTTTCTCTTAGGTAAATACAGACTCAGGATACTGCACTTCCATTAATTCCCATGTACAGGAGTATTGGAGAGTTCACATCACAGATCTTTTATTATGCCTTATATAGTTTAAGAGTATACTTCCCTGAGGAGGGGAATTGGAGAGGGGTGTCCTGATCTTTTCTCCCTGATATCCAGTGATAGGATGTGTGAGAACGCTTCAGAGCTGTAGCAGAGGAGATTTACACTGGATATTAGGAAGCATTTCTTTACCTAGAGGGTGGTCAAACACTGAAACAGGCTTGTTTGATGCCCCAAGCCTGTCAGTGTTTAAGGGGCATTTGGACAATGCCCTTGATACATTATACTATACTTTAGCTTGGTAAGCCCTGAATTGGTCAGACAGTTAGACTAGATGACCATTGTAGATCCCTTCCAAATGAAATGTTCTAGTCTAGTCTAGTCTAGTCTAGTCTATTATATTCTACCCCATGACTGAGAATAAAAGCTGTATTACATGTGTATAATGAGTTTTTGTCTTCATGTAAAAAGGCCATCAATGTGTTATTAAAATAGATGTCAAATGACAACATTTATTACACTTCAAAATGTGTTTGTTTTAATTTATCTTGATCAAGTTATTTTTTCATTTCTATTTTAAGTTATAAAGACTTAATACCTTGCCTTGATCAGGTATTAAAAAGCAATTATAGCCTTCAAGGATATTTTGTGTTCTGCTTTTGTTATGAAGTGCTGGGACACAGTTTTATCAGTATTCTCAAGCTCTTTGATACAACACTGATACTTTTGTTCAAGGTAGATCCGTTTTAGTGAAGATTAAACCTGAACATTATCCAATTCAATGCCCCCTCCTAACTGCATTACAAAGTCAGCAGCTCTGTGAGATAAAATAATACCGTGCAAGAGTCAGAATTTATTCTAAATATGAATCCCTACAGTGCTTATATTTTGGGGGATATTCTGCAGTATTTTATGATATGTTTCATCTTTACACTTACTTATGTAAATGCATGGAAATTTGATAATAAAATATGGGAATGTATTACAGTGATCTTCCTTACAAATTCAAAATCAGAACTGATTTAATCGTCTGTATTTCTAAAATATTCAGTGATTATTCTTTGCTCTTAAGACTTTACAGGAAGACAAGAACATTATTAGTTAGCTAAAAAGGCAGAAGTAAATCTGTCATTTCACCTAAGGTTTCTTGCAGGTTTTATTGACATGGTCACATTGCGTGTTCCCTACTGATTCTTCCAGGAAGAATTTCCTTACAGAAATTTCTGTCAGTACAGCTCAGGTGCTGCCTTTCCCCATTACTTGCTATAGCAATTATACCAGCAGAAATATAAGGTGTGGAAGTGAGTAGGATAAAGGAGAATACTTCTAAGGAAAAAGTAATTATGACAGAAAATTCATTTGCAGAGCTTCCATATAGATGTCTCCTTAGCTTTCTCATTTTTTAAGCTTTTATGTTTTCACAGTCTACTTGTCTAATTGTAAGTAATCATTCTGAATTGCTTATAAGGAAATTTTGTCTCATACATTCCAGAAAGAAAACAGGATCATTCTTCTTAAGAGGTGTAATTGATCACCCAGAAACATACATAGTAGTGTTGTAATTAGTGTTTTCAGTTTTTCTTAATGAAAAAATTATTTTAATCAGTTCAGATTAAGCCTATTTGATGATGTTGTTCAGACTAGTACTTAATTGCAAAACAATGTTGAATCTGGAGCTGCCCTCTTTCACCTAGTATGGAAATCAGTATTATATAGCTGCATACAGGCATATTGTTCAATTCTTTGAAGTTTTTCCCATGCTGTAGTCATATCTATTTCCATACAAAACTGTCTTATATTCTTTCTCAAAAATAAACCAACAAGCAACCCCCTGTCATCTAAGAAATCTTAAAAATTATTCTGATGGTTCAAGCTTTATCTACAGGGCAACTAAATTTATCTAATATATCTGTGTAAACATTAGTCTCCTATAATTGTCCGAACTCACCATATAGTCAACTGAAACAGTAATGTCAGTTTGATCCACATTAGGAGAGGTAATATGACCCGTCTTCTGGGTGCTGTTTTCTGTCCTCTGACTGTAGAAGAAGCCATAATTAGACTGTGCCCTTAATATTTACATAGTAAAATTTAGAGTTTATGAATCAGAGTAAAGTAATTTAAGTTAGACAAATTAACTCTCAAGCATTTGAATGATTTTCCAACACCTTAGTTAACACAGAATTAACATAGAAGTGAAGATTTTTCTCTAGTGTCAAATATTTTTTCTCACAGCATATTTCTCATAAAGAAACTTTTTTGTGGCATTTCCTGTATGCTTAATGAGATCCTGAAATTTTTCATTTATGATTAATGTCCAATTACTTTTTTGTAACTTATTTTATTGTTAAAGAGGTGAACATTCACATTTGTTTTTAAATTGTAATGTAAAAAAATTTGTGAGTCTAATCAAATGAAGCATATTTAAATTCTCATGGAATATTCTATCAAGTTTTCTCCCCACACAAAAATTGCATTAAAATTAGAAGTCTTATATACATAGTTATTTTTTATCGCCAGAAACAACTCTGCTTTTATACTTCCACATACTTTTCTTGCTGTTCTTTGGCTTTATTATTCTTGATTTAGTAGTGAAATTTGCATATTAACCACTGTTGTAATCTAGCAATACTAGAATATACATCAAGGGCAGATAGAATTGTCCATTATTTTATCTACAGCATATTAACTGAAATTCTTGTGATTATTGAAACAATGTAGATAATGCAGTATACTCTTAAAATCAGACAGGTCTGTAAAATACACTGGAGAGGACCTGTAGAGATCACAAAACAATACCTCTGACCTATTGTCTAACTATACAGATATTTATGTTAATAGTCTTTTTAATTGCTATGGATATACTAGGGCTATTTAGCTTTTCCTTAAACCTCCTTCTCTCTTACATTTTAATGACTCTCCTGTAGATGCTAACTCCACTGGAAAACATACAAAAGACTCCATTTTGGCATAGTCTTAAAAACATAAACGTAAAAAAAACAGAGATGACAAAGGCAGATATGAAAAACAAGACATGAATTTATAGCAAGAGGCAATATATTATCTTAGATCAGTGGATATCGTAATAAAAACAGGTTATAGAAACTAAAGAAATATAGTTCAATGTAAACCTCATCTATTCCAGTAGTGCTAGTTCCTCTAAAGTTTATAGAGCTAGACTCTTATTCCAGCACAGAGAAATGAGATGTGCTGACTTTCTTTTCTAATACTGAAAACGTTTAGACATCTAGTTTAGTTTAGATGCTGCCTTTTTTCAGGACTAAATTTTGGATGAGATTAAATCTGCCTTAATGAATACATAGAAATAAATTTAAGTGGATGGAAACCATTGTTTTTTGCATGTTGCTGCATAATGAAGCTAATGCAGTAGGCCCAGACCTGATTCAGATATTGACTTCAGACACAAAGTATAAGAAAAGTTAATTGCATTTTCACGCTCTGGCTGAAGGTATGTGAAAGTCTGCCCACAGGTACCTGCAAAATTTAGTATAAAGATAAAATGAATAATTTTGTGAAAAGTCATTCTGATGCTACATTTCTATATCAAGTTTTATGCAGAATCTTAGTATCAAAATACAACAAGGTAGAGCATACATAGGTATGTATGTATGTATGTATGGCTAGGCTTCGCGAATGAAGATCCAGGGAGGGCTCCATCCACGCTCCTCATCAGCGCCTTTTACAAGTGCGCTGATAAAAAGAGGATAGCAGATAGCCCCCTCGAGCCTGCACAATGGATTTTTTTTTTTTAGGTGAGACACAGCATGCACAGAGCTGGACCTACCCTTTAGTCCTAAGGGTCATCTGCCAGGGCCTAGCAAGCTTGGATGCTGGCAGCCAAGTCCTTAGGACACAGGTTTTATTAGAGTGTCCTTCTCTTAGATGGAAAGCCTTACAGGGCTAAATGAGCTCCATCTGCCCGGCTTTGGAATCAGAGTTGTTGTTCTCCTAGGATGACTGCCAGAAGGCTAATGAGCTCGTCCTACCCATACAAGGATTATAGGAAGATGGGTATCACTCCCCACACTTTACCGTGGGCAATGAGTTTAATGCTCCCTCTGCTTTTGGCACAGTTATCGCACCAGGAGACCCCAAGTGATTTTCAGACTGTGCCTGACATAGGTATGTATACGTACATATAATTGCAACTACTTCTCATGAAGAATTCTAAAAAAGTGTTTGGCTTTCTGAGTTCTATTGTGCAAAATTAAATCCAGTTTCATACTTGATCTTGTAAAATTACAGCTTCTGTAAATTATAAATACTTTTTCAAAAAATTCAGAGAGACACCTTAATGGTTAGACATTGAATGAAATCATAGTTTAGTGTTAGTAATTTATGCAAGGAAATTTCTGCTTTTGTATTTCTGTGCACCAGCCTCCTCCACCTTCTTATGAATTGATAGCTAATATCTGCTGTCTTATTATTGTGTAATTAAAAATGAGAGGATTACTTCCAGTATTACACTGTGCCATCACTTGGGGTCTCCTGTGACCCCTGGTGCATGTTCCTATAATCCTTGTATGGGTAGGATGAGCTCATTAGCCTTCTGGCAGTCATCCTAGGAGAGAGACAACTCTGATTCCAAACCCAGGCAGATGGAGCTCGTTTAGCCCTGTAAGGCCTTCCATCTAAGAGGTTAAACCTCCATCCTAAGGACTTGGCTGCCAGCGTCCAAGCTTGCTAGGCCCTGGCAGATGACCCTTAGGACTAAAGGGTGGGTCCAGCTCTGCGCATGCTGTGTCTCACCTAAAAAAAAAATCCATTGCACAGGCTCGAGGGTGATATCCGCTATCCCCTTTTTATCAGCGCACTTGTAAAAGGCACTGATGAGGAGCGTGGATGGAGCCCTCCCTGGATCTTCGTTTGTGAAGCCTAGCCACCACGACGACGACGACGACGACACTATGCCATTTTAATATAATTATTATAGTGAAATAAAAAAAAAAAGTTTTATTGATGTTTATAATAGCTTTCCGATAATAAGAACAATTATCACCATTTAGAAGTGATAGACATCTTCAGTATATGATACCTCTAAAATACTACGGTAAAGGATGCCTTCTTCATATGACATAGTGTGTAATTTTCTCCACTTTTTCTATGCATCTGTCTCAAATCAAATCAGACTAACTGAAATCATGATTAAGTGCTTTGTGCCTTGACTTACAGTAGCCAATGAAACAGATCAGATAACTTGTGGGTGTGTTTTGAAAATAATGATTTATTTAATTTTGGTAGGTCATAAAGCTTGCTTTTGAAGAGTTTGAACTGGAAAGAGGGTATGATACTCTTACTGTTGGAGATGCTGGGAAAGTTGGTGATACCAGAACGGTGTTATATGTGTAAGTACAGAACCTCAAAAATTTTCCTTGGAAATTTGTTTGTTATATAATGTTTCTTCTGGGTCAGGAGATATTTATTTAACTTTTTAATTTTAAAGTATGTAATTTGTTTATGTAATGCAAGCTTGAAATTTAAGTACCACAAAAAGAAATATTTCATTACAAAATTCACTCCCGATCTTTATTAGATCTTTAAAAACTGCAGAGAACTGACATGAGATTTTTTTAAAAGCAAAAAAGTTTATTTTTAAAAACCAAGTTCTATCTGTATAAATATAGTTGTATTCACATGTAAATAAAGGTATAAAAAAAATGAGCTTGGTTCTCAGCACACAGAAAGTACACCTTGTGTAAACTAAAATTGATTCATTTCAAAACTTTTAGACTTAAAATTTGATTTGCAAACAAAATTTTCATGAAAGCACATAAGCCACTGTTCTGTAAAGTTAAAAGTACTTCATGGATTGATACAATACAATATGTAGAGATTTACATAACTTTGAAGGAAAATTCCAATCTAGATAGTTAATCTTAATGCACAGGTCTTTACTACTCTCTGGGCTAATGGAAAGAATCAAATCTTCTACAGATTGATTAATCTTATATACATTAACCAATTCATTTTGCATACATATGCTCATTTTCCTTCCCTCATAATAGGTGTTTCTGGTCACAAGATATATTAGTTGTAGCTTTTAGAGGATTAAGTTAGCATATGAATCCTGATCACTGAATACAAAATTATGGTATTAATAAATTAACAATGACTGAAAAAGAAACTGGCAGTATTTATTCTATAATACTGGGAAATTATTGGATTATTTTTGTGATGTGTGTTTCTTATGTTGAAATACCAAGTAGCTTCTATGGAAAAAAATTGAATTTCATGTTCTGAGTACCCAAAGAAGAAGATAAGGGAGAAAAGTCATTTTAAGAGCTTAGGCTTTAGGCCAACAAGAAAGAGCTTGAACCAAGAGAGAGGATTTCAACACCCATGTTTATTTTCTCTTGTATTTTGCAGACCAATTAAATATTGCAACAGTCTTTCTGGGGATGCTAATTTAACTGCTTGTGGCTTTCCTTTTTGTATTGGGATACATTTTGGCTTAGAGGGATCCCAAAACTCCTTCAGAGTCAAGATTTTGAAACTTAATAAATATTGTACCCTGAATTGTTCATTCAGTTTGTTACACTGTGAGTACTTCACATATGAAAGTTTGCCTTTTAAAAATTACTTACTCAGTAATTGTCAAATTTTTTTGGGGGGGGAGTCTTTCAATTTGAAGGGATTTAGTCTGTGACTCTCTACTCCACATTTGTTTTCCATGACTGCCTAGAAATACTTTTTTTACAATATCTGAAATAGTCTTAGCTCCTGTTCGTTGCTCTCAATAATGTTTGAGAAGTCCTGGCAGTCAGGTGAAGTCCCTAGTGATAGGAAGAAGGGGCATGTTACAGCCATTTTCAAAAAAGGTGTAAAGGAGGACCCTGGGAACTACCAACCTGTAAGCCTCACCTCTGTGCCTGGGAAAATCATGGAGCAGATTTTCCTAGAAGGTCTGATAAGACACATGGAGGATACGGAGGTGATCAGAGATCACCAGCATGGCTTCACTAAAGGCTTCACTGGTGGCCTTCTACGATAGTGTGACTACCTCAGTGGACAAGGGACGACCTGTGGATGTGATCTTATCTGGACTTCTGCAAGGCCTTTGACACAGTCCCTCACAACATTCTACTGGCCAAGTTAGAGAGCTATGGATTTGATGGGTGGACTGGTCAGTGGATAAGGAACTGGCTGGATAGTCGCACNGGAACACCTATCCTCTGAAGACAGGCTGAGGGAGCTGGGATTGTTCAGCCTGGAGAAAAGAAGGCTTCGGGAGGATCTACTAGTGACCTTCCAGTACCTAAAGGGAACCTACAAGAAGGCTGGAGAGGGCTTGTTTGCAAAGGCCTGTAGTGAAAGGACAAGGGGTAACTGTTTTAAATTGGAGAAGAGTAGATTTAGACCGGATATTAGAAAAAAATTCCTTACCATAAAGATAGTGGAATACTGGAACAGGTTCCCCAGGCAGGTGGTTTAGGCCCCATTCCTGGAGGTATTCAAGGTGAGGCTTGATGGGGCTCTAGGCAACCTGGTCTAGATGGGGATGTCCCTGCCCACTGGAGGGGGCTTGGACTAGATGACCTCCAGAGGTCCCTTCCAACCCAAGCTATTCTATGATTCTATGATTTTTGGTATCTTAAAAGTCAGGGCCCTGTAACCACATCATCTCCTGTAACTATTTTTCATTTTCATAACATTTTGATGATCTCTGTAGTAGACATCCACTTCAGAATCTATCACTGGCATTTCTAGCACTTGTACAATGTTCACTGTAGAGACATGCAGTACTTCTAGCCCTTCCTTCAGCGTAATTTCTGACTAAAATAGTGATTGTTTTATCCTTATTACTCTATCACTGAGGTTTTCAGTACAGTCTTGGTTCTTCCATCTTCACTGTAAATTGTAACTTTGACAAAAATGAGGTCTATGCAATTAAATTTATCTGCCCTTTGGGTTGCAATTCTTTACGTTTTAGCATTATACTGAAAATCATTTGCAAACATAAATATAACTTAAATACAGTGAAAATGCAGGAAGGCCCATGTATGAAACTAAAGTGTCACAATAATTAGTAATGATTCTGGATTTCTATTGTGACACTGCTTTTGCAGTTATTTAACACTGCATTACATCATACATTATGAAATACCTATCTTTTAAACTACATCGCAGATACAATCCATTTCACTTGCTTTTGAGAAAGGCATTCTGTGGATGCAAAGAAAGTTTCCTTACACAACACTAGGTGCACTTTTAGACTACATTATCGTTAGAAAGCTCATAACTAAATGTCAGAGTGATTTTCTTATCAAAACTTTCTCTTAATAGGTTTTAATAACTTCTAATGTATTTAATGAGGCTTGAGCAGCACCTTGTGGGATTTTTTTATTTGTCTCAGGAGAATGAAATTTATAACAAAGATCTTTTTTGCTAGATTTAATTTATCATTTCTCAGAATCATCTAAATATAGGTTTTCTTATGCTAAGCAAGTTTCTATTTGCACCATAAATGCCCGGATTTCTGCAGAAATTCTACAAAATATCACTATAGAAACTTGTGCATTTGATTGCAAAACATAGCTTTCATAATTTAATTTGAACTAAATATGAAAAATAAATACATTTCTAAATCTAAACCTTATTTCTAAGTGACTTGAACAGCTTTCGGTGACACCACTGCCGCCTTTGCAGGTGAGGAAGCAGTTTCACCCATCCCCCAAGAGACAGCTAAGAGACTGGATGGCCCAGCCCTGGGCATTTGAAACAGCTCTGCTGGCACCTTCAGCTTCAGCAGAGTTTGTTCCTGTAGCTTTCAGGTTTCGGGGACACCACTGCAGCCTCTGCAGGTGAGGAAGCAGTTTCACCCATCCCCCAAGAGACAGCTAAGAGACTGGATGGCCCAGCCCCGGGCATTTGAAACAGCTCTGCTGGCACCTTCAGCTTTAGCGGAGTTTGTTCCCGTAGCTTTCAGCTTTTGGGGACACCACTGCA
>VWZO01002638.1:25726-45222 GCA_013396975.1 Bucco capensis | reverse complement strand
ATAGATTCTGTTATCCCTCTCCTTCCCCTGGTTGGAGGGCCCCTCTTGTAGTTGGAATACCTGCGTCCACGGGAGGCTGGCACGGCACTCACCCTTGCCACTGCTCACTGCATGCCGCTGTGGGGTCTATGTTGCTGCCTGGACCCTGGTGGGGTGTGCACACTTCTGGCCTGGGGCCAAACCTGCTGCTGCCTCAGCTCCACTCCACTCCGCTCCAACCTGTGCGGCTCCGCGCTGGGCAGGTACCACCAGGCAGGGGTGTGGGTCCCTGTGCCGACCCGCCGCCATCGGTTCCGCTCCTACCTGCGCGGCCACGCAGCTTAGCCGATGGAAAGGGCTACTACTCACCAAGAATTTAGAAACAGACAAACACATTAACGGGTGGGGGGGTGAAGTGGAAAAGACGGATACCTCTGGCAATTCACATACCCTATAACAATTAGTCATGAGCTGCTCTTTTCCTGTGTTTTGCTGAGCACACCCACGAGTGCCTGTGGCCTTAGACTTCCCTGAGCTGGAGCAAACCAGTTCATCTTCCTGTAGGCATTCCCTAGGGTGTAGAAACAGTAACTGTGAAACTGTGGAGACAGGACAAGGAAAGATTTATTACTAAGAAGACAAACAGTTCATTATTATTTATTTCTATACTAACCTATTTCTAGCTTTATGACAGTCTATTTACTTGGAATCTAGCACCTTTGCTGTCTCTAGTGCTGGGGTCCAATACCAGGTAGCCCAGGGAGCCTGCGTAACTGCTGAATAAGGATACGCAAATGGAAAGGCAGGAAGCCCCAGTCCTGGTGTAAAAAACCCTGATGTTATAGGGTATGTAAATTATCAGAGGTATCTGTCTTTTCCCCCTTCCTCCCCCCCCCCCGACCGTTAATGTGTTTGTTTGTAAACTCTTGGTGGGGGTGGCATGGGTAGGAACGGAGCCGAGCCAGCAGCAGGTCGCCACGGCGACCCGCACCCCTGACTGGGTGGTGCCCGCCTGGCACCGCACAGGCTGTAGCAGCAGCATGGAGCAGCCCCTGGTGAGTGCAGTGGCAGGGGACCACCAGGGCCAGAAACAGCGCACACCCCACCAGGTTCCGGGCAGTGGCAGACCCTGAAGCGGCGAGCAGCGAGCAGCGGCAAACCCCGGAGCAGCGAGTGGCGACAGCCTGTGGCAGTCCGCACCTGCAAGTCCCAAAGCAGCAGTGGTGGCAGCAGCCCACAGCCCATGAGTCCTGAGACAGCTGCAAGCAGTAGTAGAAAAGTNCCTTCAGCATTTGCATCTGGCCCTGGGGGTTTTATTAACTGCTGGGAGAAGTATGAGGACAATAAAAAGAGGACAATAAGGACAATAGGTGTGAGCCTGAGAAGCACTGGAATAGTATGGGCAGAGCTAAGACCAGGTGGGAGTTTGGGCAGAGCAAGTTGCCTAAGCACCACTTAAGGCCTGGTCCAGGAAAAAACATGGAGCAAATCAGCTGGACTTTGCTATTCACCTTCAGGGAGAGGTTATGATGGAAAACAAAGGCTGTCCATGCACGCTGAGACACTGTGGCTGGGTCCAGCTGACCAAGGATCTGCAGACAAGCTTGTAACAACTACTACAACAAGAGTTAATACAGTAACTGTGTCCAAAGAATAGCTACTCATAGGAGCTAGTACAACTAAGGTACCTGTTGTGCTGGCTTTACTGATGTTCACCATGCAAATGTGACCATATGAAAACAGGAATGAGGTAAAAAGGCTTTAGCTAGTATTAGCTATTTATCTCAGTCTCTCTCTCTAATACAGAGCCAAGGCTATCAATGCAGTCCCAAGACCCAAGGGTGATTCCAGTGTGGGCTGGTGGGCAAGAGACCCTTTATTGCTCTCTCTGCTATCACTTGCCTGCATTGCCTCCGCCATTGTGCTGTCACTGCAATTGCCCTCCACTTTTTTACTTGTGCTGTGGGGAGGACTGGCCAAATGCTCAGAGCTCTTCCACTTGTAGCTGCAGAGAGCAACCTATTAATTCATCCTATTTGCATCACATCAGCTTGTTAAAAAGAAAGGCTGTCTGTATGCTTACTTTAAGTGTGGATAGAAAAACTATATCTACACAGTGGAAACCAATTTGAATTCAGTAGATCACTTAGTACCTTATATGTAAATCCTTGCTTTCAATTTCTGAATACTATGAGTGAAAATAGGAAATGTGGAAAAATGTACTTCCTTGGAGACACTGCTTTGAAAAGATTTTGAACTGAATTCTGAGAGAGAACTTGCTCAGCTCCTATCCCAGGGACAGCAGAATTTCTGATTAAGGTGTACAGAATAAGACCTGCTCCATAGTCTGTTCAAATCAGTAGATGTTTTTCTTTGGGCTTCACTGGTAACATATGCAGACTGTCATTTGTTTCCTGCTAAAGTTGTTAGCCTTTTGAGGATTTCCCATGAATTATCTAAATACCAGAGAAAGAGTCAAAATTTATTTCAGGTGTGATGTAATCCAGTTTATGGGAGTCTTTCCAGGGACTAATCTGTTTTATTATTCTCAAATGATTATGAATATTTCAAACATAACCATAATTAATTAAAGGATTTCAAACACTGCTAATACTCAGAATTCCTGCAACAATTTTGCATTTACTTATGAAAAGCTTCCATAATTGTAAATGCTTAAGCATATTAACAAAAAATATTTGACTATAATCAAATCCTTCTGTAATGATTCGGGAAATTGAGTGCTGTAATAGCTATTCTAAATCCACTTGCCTGCAATAAAACTAATGTCTCAAACAAAATCAACCCAAACTCAACAGCATTTATGATCACAGTGTGTTATATACACTCTGAGATGTTTGAAAATTAAAATGGAAAATAAACCATCAGAGTTATTCCAAAATCAAACCATCATGACTGCCTTCTCAAAGACAGCACTTATCACTGAGAACAGTTTAGACCATATGTGGGCTTTCTAAACTGATACACAGTTGGAGACAGAACTTGATGAAAGAACCCATAGCTTTTAGAAAATGCAAGGCCTCACCTTCCCCTTCTACAACTTACTCTACCAGGCAAATGCTCACTCCACACTTGAGAAAAAAACCTCTGAGAATCAGAGAGCATAGTTTCAACAAAGATGAGAGTCCTTAATCAGGTTTTTAACAGAAAACGAAGTGCAATATAGATTTCAGGCATTACCCTTTTCTGGGAAACATGGTAGTTGACAGATAATAATTACTGCAAATTTCGTCAACAGTAAAGTGTCCTGCATCCTTCCTGCAAAGATCATCATCCTTTTTTTACAGAGGTCAAAAGATGAGACATCTTTTTTTTTCATACGTAAATGCAATTGTAATGCTTGCTCCTGTTGACAGCTTGCATTTGAGCAACTCTATCCTCCTTCCATCCATCTTTTGTCTGAAATGAAAATCTGTTTGCCCAGTCACCTTGGGATGCTGAAGCTGCCCCAGCACTACTTTTTCTATGAGGGAAAAGGAATGAACCTCTGGTTTGGCAGAGCTGTAAGGACTCCTCTGGTCCTTTCAGTATGTCTTTCTTGGATACAGTGCAACTGTAGATGCTGGTCAGAGTCTTGCCATGGAAGGTAATTTTTCCATCAGAGAGCAAGCAAGCTGGGGAATATGGGAAAAGAGAGGCAAGGAGTGTTACAATTTTGTGCAGAGACTCAGCTGGCCACTAGCCAGAAAAACCATTGTTGCAGTTGTTTAGTTTAAAAAAAAAANGGATCTTCGTTCGCAAAGCCTAGCCACGACTATGCAGGACTGCATGTTTTTCAGTAAAGGGAAGATTTCATAGAGCACCTATAGGAGCCAGTGATTCTCTTCCCTTCAGCATTTGCATCTGGCCCTGGGGGTTTTATTAACTGCTGGGAGAAGTATGAGGACAATAAAAAGAGGACAATAAGGACAATAGGTGTGAGCCTGAGAAGCACTGGAATAGTATGGGCAGAGCTAAGACCAGGTGGGAGTTTGGGCAGAGCAAGTTGCCTAAGCACCACTTAAGGCCTGGTCCAGGAAAAAACATGGAGCAAATCAGCTGGACTTTGCTATTCACCTTCAGGGAGAGGTTATGATGGAAAACAAAGGCTGTCCATGCACGCTGAGACACTGTGGCTGGGTCCAGCTGACCAAGGATCTGCAGACAAGCTTGTAACAACTACTACAACAAGAGTTAATACAGTAACTGTGTCCAAAGAATAGCTACTCATAGGAGCTAGTACAACTAAGGTACCTGTTGTGCTGGCTTTACTGATGTTCACCATGCAAATGTGATCATATGAAAACAGGAATGAGGTAAAAAGGCTTTAGCTAGTATTAGCTATTTAGCTCAGTCTCTCTCTCTAATACAGAGCCAAGGCTATCAATGCAGTCCCAAGACCCAAGGGTGATTCTAGTGTGGGCTGGTGGGCAAGAGACCCTTTATTGCTCTCTCTGCTATCACTTGCCTGCATTGCCTCCGCCATTGTGCTGTCACTGCAATTGCCCTCCACTTTTTTACTTGTGCTGTGGGGAGGACTGGCCAAATGCTCAGAGCTCTTCCACTTGTAGCTGCAGAGAGCAACCTATTAATTCATCCTATTTGCATCACATCAGCTTGTTAAAAAGAAAGGCTGTCTGTATGCTTACTTTAAGTGTGGATAGAAAAACTATATCTACACAGTGGAAACCAATTTGAATTCAGTAGATCACTTAGTACCTTATATGTAAATCCTTGCTTTCAATTTCTGAATACTATGAGTGAAAATAGGAAATGTGGAAAAATGTACTTCCTTGGAGACACTGCTTTGAAAAGATTTTGAACTGAATTCTGAGAGAGAACTTGCTCAGCTCCTATCCCAGGGACAGCAGAATTTCTGATTAAGGTGTACAGAATAAGACCTGCTCCATAGTCTGTTCAAATCAGTAGATGTTTTTCTTTGGGCTTCACTGGTAACATATGCAGACTGTCATTTGTTTCCTGCTAAAGTTGTTAGCCTTTTGAGGATTTCCCATGAATTATCTAAATACCAGAGAAAGAGTCAAAATTTATTTCAGGTGTGATGTAATCCAGTTTATGGGAGTCTTTCCAGGGACTAATCTGTTTTATTATTCTCAAATGATTATGAATATTTCAAACATAACCATAATTAATTAAAGGATTTCAAACACTGCTAATACTCAGAATTCCTGCAACAATTTTGCATTTACTTATGAAAAGCTTCCATAATTGTAAATGCTTAAGCATATTAACAAAAAATATTTGACTATAATCAAATCCTTCTGTAATGATTCGGGAAATTGAGTGCTGTAATAGCTATTCTAAATCCACTTGCCTGCAATAAAACTAATGTCTCAAACAAAATCAACCCAAACTCAACAGCATTTATGATCACAGTGTGTTATATACACTCTGAGATGTTTGAAAATTAAAATGGAAAATAAACCATCAGAGTTATTCCAAAATCAAACCATCATGACTGCCTTCTCAAAGACAGCACTTATCACTGAGAACAGTTTAGACCATATGTGGGCTTTCTAAACTGATACACAGTTGGAGACAGAACTTGATGAAAGAACCCATAGCTTTTAGAAAATGCAAGGCCTCACCTTCCCCTTCTACAACTTACTCTACCAGGCAAATGCTCACTCCACACTTGAGAAAAAAACCTCTGAGAATCAGAGAGCATAGTTTCAACAAAGATGAGAGTCCTTAATCAGGTTTTTAACAGAAAACGAAGTGCAATATAGATTTCAGGCATTACCCTTTTCTGGGAAACATGGTAGTTGACAGATAATAATTACTGCAAATTTCGTCAACAGTAAAGTGTCCTGCATCCTTCCTGCAAAGATCATCATCCTTTTTTTACAGAGGTCAAAAGATGAGACATCTTTTTTTTTCATGTAAATGCAATTGTAATGCTTGCTCCTGTTGACAGCTTGCATTTGAGCAACTCTATCCTCCTTCCATCCATCTTTTGTCTGAAATGAAAATCTGTTTGCCCAGTCACCTTGGGATGCTGAAGCTGCCCCAGCACTACTTTTTCTATGAGGGAAAAGGAATGAACCTCTGGTTTGGCAGAGCTGTAAGGACTCCTCTGGTCCTTTCAGTATGTCTTTCTTGGATACAGTGCAACTGTAGATGCTGGTCAGAGTCTTGCCATGGAAGGTAATTTTTCCATCAGAGAGCAAGCAAGCTGGGGAATATGGGAAAAGAGAGGCAAGGAGTGTTACAATTTTGTGCAGAGACTCAGCTGGCCACTAGCCAGAAAAACCATTGTTGCAGTTGTTTAGTTTAAAAAAAAAAGAGAGAAAAGTAATATTTGATGACAATCTAATGTCAGAGTTCATCACATCACCAGCTCCCAGCTGGTGACAAATCATGTTAAAGGAATTAATTTGGACATGGAAGAGTATGAATGCAACTGCTGGGACAAATAACTGCATTCAGAAAGGAAGTAGGAGGGAAGAATTTATCAAGTGTTTGGTCAAATTAAATAATTTGTATTAGAACATCTCCAGCCCCCAATTCTGTCAATCCATGTCAGATTCATTACTAAATCCTCACAGCCTGATTGCACTCCTATATGGTTCAGTCTTTTGGCTTCCATAAAATTACTACAGGTTTCCTCATGAGCAGAACTGGCCATCAGCTTGATGGAGAGGAGATGAGAAATTGGCATGGAGGGAAAATAAAACCACTGACAATTTAGGAGTTTCAGTGAGGCTGAGCAGTGAAAGAGGCCCTGGCATGGATCTCAAGAACTTTGATGAGGCTTTCCAGGGCACTTACCACTTCCAGTAACATGGATGGTTTGAGTCTTTCACTCTCCTTATCTTAACTTTCAGAGATATTCCTAAGAGTTCACAAAATCTGTGTGTACTCATCCTTTCCTATCCAAGTTATTTTCCCTGGGAAAGTAAAGAGGATGGGAATATGACAGTGCAGGTCCTTCAGAGCTTTTGGGTCAAGGGTTGGGAGTTGTAAAATGCCACTTGAAAAACTCTGCAGCTGCGGTCACTGTTTATGCAGTAAATCTAAAGTTTGGCATTTTGTTAGTTGTTAGGAGTTCATCTCCTAGTCTCCAGTGGTCTCAAGTGTGCCAAGGAAACCCTGCATTTGGTGCAGCAAAATGCATACTGATTTGTAGAAGACTATGGTTTCACCTGTTTTTCTGAAGTCGCTTCCAGCAACTGTAATGGGATGACATCCAGGGGAAAACTGGGCCCAGCTTGCTGAGCAGGGCAGCTCTAATGAATTCCATTCTTCGGTTCATTACTAATGCACCACTTCCTTGATTGTTAAGGCAGCCTTCAACAGTCTTTCTGGGGCTTTCAAGTCTCAGTACAGTCATGTACCGTTCGCTACAAAAACAAGGCCTTACAAAGGGTCTGTTCCCACAAAAAATCCAAATTTCTATTTGTCTAATTTTAAAGTTTATTTCACCAATTGTAATAAATCTCAGCCTCCTCCATATCTCTTTTTGAAAATGGTAGATAATTCCCTGATGATTACTGTGGATGATGATGCAAATGGCATCTCATTTCTGTATCCTGTAAGACTTGTTCAGCCCCATCCATCACCTTCACAAGGAAGAAGATATGTTAAGCAAACTGTCTCTTAGCAATAGATAAGGCTGTAAGAAAGAAAAAGATTTCATTATTTCAGCATTTTGTTCCTTTTAGGAAATGTCAGAAATGCAAAGCAGAAGGAAACAAAGTGATTCGGGTTTTGCTGGGGGGGGGGTGTGTTTTAAATTTTTTTTTCATGCAAAATATACTAGCAATCCAGTCCAAAAATGACCCCGAGAAGAGGAGTTAAATGAATTTTTTTGTGTAGCTAAGTAATGAAGTATCTCTGCCTATAAATGATAGGTTTTTCCAGGATACTGTCTCTCCTATCAGAAAGAGTAATTCCAAGGCATTTCTCTATTAGCTTCTATTAATTTCTCTCCTTGAGCCAGAAGACAGGAAGATGTTAAATGGCTGAGCTCTGGTACTGTTTCCGTTCTTCTATTCAGGACAAGGCTGTCCTCAGCCAGCAGGAGAGAACATAATGGAACTGGCAAACCCTCAAACATTTTATCAGAGGGAGACACCCTTGTAAAGCTAAACCTTAACACTCTGTCCAGGTGCTCTCTTCCTGCTCCTCATAAAATAGCCCTGAAGAAAAACCGTTCCAGTCTGTTCTCAGTGGAAAGAAGACCACAACAGCTGCCAGCTCTTTCAGTGTCTTCAGCCAGGGATGAAGACTGTATTTACAAGGTGAGCCATCACCCTGCAGGCCTGGCTGTACCCTTGGGTAAAGAGATAACATCTCCACCAGCCTCAAGAAACCAGTCTCTGAGCCAACAAGAGACACACAAACTCTCCTGGTTCTCCTTCCTCTGTGTTATTTATGCTGGGGAAGGTGTCTCTCTGTTCCCCTCACCGGACAAGTCCTATTCTTCTCAAACAACAGAAGCCTGTGGGGAAAATGGCAGAAGTGTGGGTGCACAGAGGCCCAGCTGGAAGGAGACCTGGGAATTCCCCTCCAGGGAGAAGCTGAGCATTTTTGCCATGGTCTTCTGCAGAACCATCTTCTGCCAGCTCTGGCTGCCTTAGGCCAGCCTGAAGTCCTACATAACCTGATCAGTGCTACTGTCAAGGGTCATGGGAGAATCTAGTTCAGATAACAAGGGCTACAAGCGTTCATAGGTGTGTCCAGAAAGAAAGAGAGCAAAGGATTGAAAAGAATCAAAGAACAAATGGGAAGTAAACACCAAGATTCTGCTGAGGACCGGCAAGCCCCACACATCTCCTCTTCTGCCCTCAGTTTTGTATCTCATTAAGTTATTTAGGCAATTAGGTGAATCTTCCTGGGAAGAAGAAAGCAGCCAGCTGGAATCTGTGATATACATCGTCATCCAGCAGGAAGCAGGGAGCAAATATGTAACATTTAGGAATACATTAGTGCTGTAGTCTTGCTCATCAGCTCATATTCAGCAAGACTGGAAATGGATGATTAATGTCTCCTCTCTGAGCCAGATCTTCACCTTCCCCAGCTGTAATGGCTTTTTGAATATCTGATTTCAAGCAGCTGTTAGTACCTGCCAGACCATGAAAATATCTTTCACTTTTTCCAAAGGAAAAAGAATAGGGACTCCCTTCCTAAGAGCACAGATAGTTATGAATAGTGGTAAACTTCATGATAAGGTGAAGGACAGTCCCAGCTCTTGAAATCTGTCTTCTTAGGCACCTAAATGTAGGTTTAACTGCTTCGATTTAGTTACACAGAGGTGAAACTCCAGCCATAGGAACTTGCCCAGGGTTAGAGAGCACCTGGTAGTAAAGTGGGAAATGTCACTGATCTGAAGCTCTGTAGTCTGCAGCAGTGGTTTAAACCCTTACACATATGCCCTCTCAGAGATAAATAATTTTACAGATCCAGGAGCAACTTGAAAACACTTGGGGGCAAAGGAAGGGCAGTACAAAGCAGGGCCTTTTCCTGGACGTACCAGCCAAAGGAGATGGAAGTATAGTAAGGAAAACTATGCTGGACTAATGAATTTGCTACTCAAATCCAGAACTGGGGAGGGAGCTCAGAACCTAGTTCAAAGCTCCAAGAGTGGATGTCTCCAGGGCAGGGGGCAGCAGGGAGACAAAGCTCTGACTAGTACTAGTTGGGGATGGAGAATCTGTCCTTGGTAGTATTAAAATACACACTTGTGCCTGGTCTTGCATGTATGTATGCATGTGTGAATGTCTGGAAACCTGTGATAAGACTGAAAATTTTCCTAGGTGGAGATGGTGCTTTTTCCATAAGGGCTTGACTTACTTCTAGTTGTTCAAAGGAAAGCATGGTCCAGTGTGCAGATCTCAGTGTGTCTGGGAAAGATGTTCTTACTTGAGACAATATTATGTGCAAGGACTCGTGTTTTCCAGTGACTGCTATAGTACAGCTGCTTTTCAGGGTCAAGGTCTGCGGACCTTTGCCATTTGTTGCACAGCAATGAACAGTGCTACTCAGAGAAAATAGCACAGATAATACACTGTTGTCTGGCAACATCATTTAGGAAACTTTCATAGTTTTACTGCTTTAGCTGTTCAAAAATGTGAAGAATCAACCTAGATCTGCCAGTTTATTAAACTGTGCTGCGCTTACTCGAAGATTAGGTTTTTTCCTTTTACAGACAAAGGTACTACTGGCATATATGCAATTTCATCAAGAGGAAATGTAACAGCTTGTGCTAGGATTTGTAAACTTTCTTGCCTATCTTATATGTATATAATTCCTTGTCAGAGTACTTTGTTATGCATAATATTTTCCATATGTTATGGTTTGGATGAAATAACGAGACTTGTAGATTGGAAAAGGCAGAGTAACTTTAACTGTTTTAATAGAAAGCAGCGGCAGCAGACAAATATATATAAGCAAAGCTACAGAGCCAGCACCAAGATCCAAACCCCCCACCTTCCCTCCCGGTCGCTATACTACTGCAGCTGAACTGCCCCAGGGAGAGGGGAAGGAAGGGAGGAAGCTGGACCCTGGAGGCCTGGACTCAGAAGCGGGAAAGCAGCAAAGCTGGGGCACCAAGCAGGGCTGTAAGGGAGGCAAAGAAGAGAGAGAGAGAGCAGCNTAATTCTGCTCCAGCCCAAACCAGGACAACGTACATGCATTTTTAATCTCTCGTGCTCTGTAACAGTTCTCCAAAGTCCTGCTGCAAAACCTGGAGCCTGTGAGCCAACCCGATGTTCATAGCCCAGTGCTAATGCTCTGCATATGTGTGCTGTGCATGGATGTATAGGATGTATTCCACCCTTCCTCCAGGGACCCCAAGTGTATATGAAACTTCAGGAGGCTCACAGCCACAAACACCCTGGGAGGCAGAGGATGTCTTAGTACATACTGCCTCTTTCACAGTCAGGTAAAACAAAGCAGACAGGCAGTAAGGCACATTTCTAACACCACCCCCCTCCCCCCAGTGTGGCAGAGGCAGAGCCAGGAACTGACTGCCAAGACCTTTGGGTGGTTTTCTTGGCTGCATCGAGCCATATTACTTGGTGCAGTCTGGGGTGAGATGTGGGCAGGAGTGTATGGAGAAGGCTCTCAGAGAACAAAAGTGGTTCCTTTGTGCTCTTGGTGGATGCATGAGCTTAGGCAGACATGGATGTTGTACACAGGCTGCCCTAAATTACACTGACTTACTACAGGTGTCTCTGCAGCGCCCTATGTTCTTGCTCCCTGAACAGGTGCTGGCACAAAAAAACACCAGTCACTGCTTAATTCTGCCATTGTAGTTGTTCCTGTGGGATAACTGGAGGAAGCAAATGACCAGATAACCTGGCTCAGAGGTCACTGAAAACTGGGAAAACCAGCAGCTTTCTGACCTGTTTTACTACTGAAGCAATGCAGAAGGGCTGGTGCAAGATAAACATCCAGAGCACTTTTCTCAGGCATCCCCAGCTGGCCTCTCTGCCAACTCAGCCAGACCGGAAATTTGCTGTGTCGTGTAACAGTCACTTGCCTGAACATAGACAATTCTCAGCATATAATTCAGTGTTGTGTTTCCTCTTGAGTCTTCTGTGATGCTTTTCCTTGTAAAATATTAACTGGATTTATCCTTTGTCACATGGTCATAAGCATAGAGTAATTCTGCTGACTATAGAATTACTCTGTGTTTATCCATTTATTTCAATATTTTACATGATTGTAATATTCAACTCACTGGTGAGGAAATACCGTAAAATACTGACTTCCACTGCAAGGATGCTGATGGTCCTTTTGATGCTGAACTGGATGAACAGTTACAGTTCAGACAACTCATCTTTGAAACACAGTTAAGGCTGTCTTGTCCAACCATTACAAAAGAAGACAGTTATAATTTTAAAAAATGAAACTGATGATAAAGGAAAAATGGAAGGAGGAAGGTACTCTAGAATCTTAATTGTTATGATTTTTTCCATTTTGTTTTTACAGTTGGATTGATATTAAGTAGACTGTGATCCATTCTGTCCAGTTCTAGCTTTATAACGCAGCCCACGCCATATCAGTTGAGTGCCCCCAAGGATTTAAGTGTGTAGGATGACCAATCTCTATCATGCAAACTTTTCTCCTCACTCCATGGAAGCAAGAGTAGGTATTTCTGCCATCCAGTCTGCAGTCCAGCAGTCCAGGACCTTGTTTTGGTAAGGTGTTTTGTGTTATAGATTTTTTTTGTTGATTTGGGCTTTTTTTAATGTGTGGGTTTTTTTGTTTGGTTGGTTGTTTTTTCTTTTTGTGGTTTGGATTGGGGAGGGAGTTCTTCTTCAAATCAGTATATGTCTCTCTGAGTTTTCCCTAAGCAAAGCAGGTCAGGGAAGTGATATATCATGCATAGAGTGGAAAGTGCTGAGACTCTAGTCTTGGGGAGTCTGTTGCAAAGCCTTAGGCCCTCACATTGATGTCAATGGTGTGATCATCATTGTGCCAGAGGCCAGGGTCACTGTCTTCATCTTCAGGCTCTATCAACCTTTTAGGTACTATTCCAGGGAAAACCTAGAGATGTAGACAAGGACCTCAACTCCAGAGGAAGAGGGTGTCTAATGTCATGCTTGTGCTTGAGAAGGTCACCAGCACCTTACTGGAGGGCAGTGCCTGGGAGTAGGCTTTAGCAACAGTCAGAGCAAAACATAAGCTAGGGCCACGGCAGAGGCTGAAAGGAGTAAAACTACTGTCTGCTTTTCCTATCCACCATTTACTTCCTGTGCAGCAGATCTCCCCTCCTCCCTGAACAGACCAGTGGGATGTCAGGGCTCCTGCTGCAAAAGCCACAGCTCCCACCAGCAGCCAAACCTCCTCTTCCCCTTACACATTCACACACAGCTGGACCTGTCCTGGTGCCCCTACAAACAGCCACCACCCTGCAGCACTTGGCAGTCCCAGACTCAGGAGTGCAGCAGCCATAGCCCACCTGAGCCACACACACTGCTCACTGGGCATAGCGAGCATATTTGGGACAACTATTTTTAAATAAGACATGATAATTAACCTGTCTCTCTTCAAGTGCACAAAAGTCCTGGAAATATCATGACTGTGATATTTGTTTCCCCAAACACTTATAGTCAGTGTGTCAGCAGGAGATGTTACATATTTAGGACCACTCCATGTCCTTCTGTAAGTGTCTATCCTCCATTTGTTTCAGAACTAAATATATCCTGCAGTAGATATATGCCCTTCCTAAATGGAAGATACTGTTCATTTTAATGGCCCCACTCTCTTGAATGAGGACAAGTTGCCCACACAAAAGTTGGCCAGATCAACTGTTTGCCCTAATCCAGCTTGCTTCAGTATCCTCAGGCACTGCAAGGATTTTCTTTGGAAGCAGGAAGTATAAATTCAAATGAAGAATATGGCTTAAGTGGAAGCAAGATCTTTTAATACATAGCATTGGACTTTTACTTGAAGAATATATGAGAGTTTGCAAGAGGTTTGTGTACCTATCCATTCTGAAAAGTCAGAGAATTATCCTTAGACTTCTTTTTCCTCTCTCCACCTTTATTAGCCCCATTCTTCATAAAGAAAAGCTTATCACAGAACAGCTCTGGCTCTGGATGCCACCTATTTCTGTTACACAACAGAAGTACTGCTATGTTTTAAGGCCAAGTCTCCCTTATGGAGTTTGTATCAGTAAATGTGTTGCAGCAAATTCACTACTCCTTCATCCTATTCTGCAGGGTAAATATCTGATGGTGCTTGAATTTGTGGAACTATAAGAAGGGACTTTAAGCACCTGTTGGGGTTATACTGGTGTAATTTCTTTTAAACAACCCCAAAGAATGGTCAAAACATCCACATACAGGTGTGCAGTAGTACTTGCAAGTACACACAGATGCTATTAGCATAGTGTAGTATTGCTGTTTTAAAAAAATAAGATGCCTGCTGTGATATATGTATATCTGATTCGTGTAACAATATGGAGACAAGAGGATAGAATATGACCTTTCCTTGTATAACCACAGATTGTACGTAGTTTTTATATCTTGTGAGAGACATTGGGTGTGTGTCTTGGTGGATCTACTGGGGCCAGTTTTTTGGTTGTTGGTTGCGTCGTGTTGTGAGGGGGGGATGTCTGGAGCGCCTGAGCCAAGGTCATCCCAGGGGCAGACAGGAGGATGTCTGGACAGAAGAAGCTACCCGACAGCCCCCCTGCTGCTGCTGGCACCCCTGCCCCTTCGCCACTGCATAGCTCTACAGCCCACAGGGAGAGGCACGGAAAATTACTAGCTCAGAAGATGAGAAGAGCATGTGCTGAAGAGAACACGCCCATTTATGAATATGTACTATTATAGAGAATATAAACTGAGAAGGAAAGCCGTACCGTGTGCATGTGTTGGTAGGGCAGAGACTCCCCCGCGCACTCAGTGCTATTTGTTTGTCTTAATTCACTTAAATAAATTGAAATTGATTGTTTAGGATTTTATCCTTGCTCAATTATCACACCTGCTTAGCTGCATGTATTCCTGGATTTGTTGTCTTTCAAACATTCCTTCTTTTTGATCTGTGTGTGGAGACACGAGGGAATGGGAAGAACAGATGAGCAGACTCTGCAGATATTTGCACACAAGAGGAAGCTTATGCCCATGAATAGTGCTGTAATACTCAGTGGGGTCACCGTTCTGAGAAAGATTGATCATATAATTTATTTCATGAAAGACCAGTTCCTGACTGAGCACAGACACTGAGGAGAAGGGCTGGAATGAAAAGTGTTTAAAGATCACTTTTCCTGCACTAAATTCAAAATAGCATTTCTCTTACTGGAAAAACAAACATAAGCTCATTTTGGGTGTCACATTTTGGGGGCCACAGGAACTGAGAAAGTGCTGTCTCAGGCCTACTTGGGATCAAACAGTGAACAGTGTCCTGGACATGTCAGCTGTGGCCCTGCCTAAGCCTGGGGCAACGCCACAGTGAGTGTGCTACAACCCACATATTTGGCTTCTGGAGATGGGGAGGTCATCTCCCCTCCATGGGACACACTCACCTAAAGCCACACAACCCAGCCAGGGGAGCTCAGCATCAGCCTTGGTCTGGGGCGAATGACCAGTATGCTGAAAAACAGCAGGACTGAACTGCAGTGACTGAAAGAAAGAGGATGCCACCCGAAATGGTTGGCTAGTCCGTGCTTTCGCGTGGGGATGTCGGTGGCCTTTATCTCCGCATTCCTAAAGGTGTAGGCATCACCTTTGCCTTGACCGCTGTGCCCAGGGTAGGAACACGAAAGCTGGCCGGCATAGGGACGCTGAGATGTAAAGGAAACGCGGATGTCGCCGTCCCAGGCCCCGCTGAGGGACGTGCACCGCAGTGATTGGTGTGTCTTTAACCTACAGCGGCCAAAACGTGGCGTGTTTCTTTTTTTTTAGTTAACAATGGAAACTTTTTTCCAGTATTTCCGTCCAGCCGAGTAGCGCCGAGCTACAAACAAACAAAACGAGGACAAAAAAAAAAAAAAAAANAAACAAAAAAAAGAAAAAAAAAAAAAAAAAAAGAAAAAAAAGAAAAAAAAAGAAACTTGTTCCGCTGAGTTCAACCCCAGACAGGCTCACAACTTCCTTCCTGCTCTCCTACCCCCCTCCCTCCGCTCTCCTCCTCCTCCTTCTCTTCCTCGTCCTCCGCGCTCCTCTCCGTCTTCTCCTCCTTCTCCTCACCCCGCCTTTCCAGCTGCACCGGGAGCGGGAGCCGAGGCCGCGGTGCGGACCTGGCCGGAGCGCGGATCTCCCGCGCAGCCTCCGCCGCCGAAAACGCCGGACACACTTCCATCCCCCCACTCTCCACCCCACGGAGCGAAGAAAGAAGCTTGGATCCGCAAAAAGAGCGGGAGTCCCGGCCGTGGTCCGCGCCCGCGGAGATGGTTCTTGCAGCGCCCTGCGGTCGCCGGCGCCGGCGGGCGCTGCCGGGCGGCGCGCGCTGAGGGCGGGCGCGGATCCTGCTCCCAGGTAAGCGCCAGAGGGTGGTGGGGGTCGCGGCCGGCGACCCACCGTTACCCACCCCCCGAGCAGCCCCGCCGGGGACCGGTGCACGGTGCCAGCCGGACCCCGCAGCGAGGAAGGGGCGAGGTGAGGGGCTGGGTCCTGCCCCGGGGCCGGGTGAACTGTCCCGCAGCCTATCCTGGGCCAAGGCAGGCCGTCTCGCACCCAAAATCTGTCCGAGTACCTTGTACTCGAGCCAGAATGCTGGGATCGTTGAGGTGCCGGGGATCCCCTCCAAAGCGGGGTGCCCTAGGCTCTGCTGATCCTCATGCTGCCTCCAAGTAGCACCTGAAGGGATGAGAAGCCTTTTGGTCACACAGTCACCCGGGACTGTGCTGAGACCTGTGGGCATTTACCTTCCAGGACCCTCACAGGAGGACACATAGGGGCACCACTGACAGCATCACACATAAGTGCCTCCAACATGTACACCCATAACCAGAGTTGGCACCCATGTGTGTAAACAAGACTGCACACTCATGTAGACAGTGTGTTTGTGTAGATTTCTTGGCTTCCCATGCTCCAGTGTGGGATGGGGATTGCAGCTTCAATGGCACATGGAGCAAACAGACATGAGGGAAGGCATGGTACAGAAGGGCACAGAGAGCCACCTACAAAAGCAGTCTCTTTCTCATGTGCATACACAACAGGTCAAACAACACCACAAACAACACCGTATATCTCTGTGTGTGGGATCTGGGCAGCAACTTGGCAGCAGTGATGCCCTAGAAGGCAGATGTGCACAGAGGAGGCACGTTTAGACAGAGCACACATGAAGATGTGCAAAGCCACATTGTTGCACGCGGTAGGTTAATGGAGTAGTGCAGACACAGTCTCACACCATACAAAGCTGTGCAAGCAGGAAGCCTTCATGTGCATCATTGAACAGAAATCCATGCCTGAGACTTGATCTCAGTTGTAGGTGACAAGGCAGAATGTGGCAAATTTGAGCTGCTTGGAGTTTTTGCCTTACTTCCAAAAATGACAGCTTCTGGGATCAAAACTTGAAAGCTGCCAACTTTCAGCTTATACCAGTTGATAATTCTTAAGTCTGTTGTGGGAGTGGTGACTTGACTGTCCTCTTGGACACTGCTGCTGTAGCTGCATCAACAGGCAACCTGGAAGGCGGGAGAGAGGCAAAAGAGCCCCAAACCTGATTTCCCATTGGTTCAAACCCTTCTGACACCCAGGCTTGGGCCTTCTCTCTGGGCGTGGTGCACTGAGGGTGAATGCAGGTGTGTTAGGGACTAGATGGGGCACACAGGAAGGGAAGAGTCTGGCCAACTCTATGCACAATTGGAGGATGAGCTTATTCGGGGCACAGAACTACTCTAATCACTTGTCTCTCTCTCTCTCTCCCCAGCCGTCCCAATTTTATGGAGCTGCAGGCCAGGGCCAGTCCAGCTCGCCTGCTGCCTCGTGGTGATGCTGCTGGTCCCAGCGTGGAGAGACCCTTGGCAGCTCCACAGAGCCTGAGTGTCGAGGTGGCAGCAGCAGTGGCCCCCCTTGTATGTCCTAGCTGACTACTATGGCCGTGTACTGCTATGCGCTCAACAGCTTGGTGATGATGAATAGCAACAGTGAGATGACAAGCAGTGGGAGCAAGACGCCACCTTCTCCCAGACAAGTGTTGCCCAGGGGCCCAGAGAAACCCCGCAGCTGCCAGTCATACCCTGTCTTCAGCCCAGCCCCTGTGCTGCCCCACTCCCCGCGCTGTGGCCCTGCTTTCCTCTTCCCACCACTCGAGGAGCTCCCCCAGCAGCCAGGCAGCCCCAGAGGGCAGCGGGGCAGCAAGAGTGAAGAGGGGCAGCCAGGATCCCCCAGGGCGTGGCAACTTCAGCGGGAGCTGCACAGTGTCCAGGTGAATCAGAAAGTGGGGCTCTTTGAGGCACATATCCAGGCGCACAGCTCTGCAGCCCAGCTGCAGAGCCCCTGGCCATCCCAGCCCTGGCCAGCCAGCCCCATAGTGCCAGTGGTGGGACTTGAAACCATACCTCGGCTGCCGGCCTATGGGGACAGTGAGGCCCCCAATGCATGTGGAGTGCAGGTCTGTCCAAGCACTGCAGAGCCCTCAGGGAGGCCAATGACAATGGCAGTCACAACTTTGGAGGTGGTGAAGAGCAGCAGCCTGGAGCCATTAGGGCCTGCACCACAGCAGGGTGAGATAGTGGTGGCCCCCACAGGACTTGAGGGCCAGCATGCAGTTGTTGGTGGAAGCATCCCTGCTGTCATCGTCACAGACCTGGGGGGCCCAGAGGAGGAGAAGGGCACTGTGCCCCCCAGTAGCCTGCTCATCCGGAAGCTGTCGTCATCCTCGGCCTCCTCCACTGGCTTCTCCTCATCCTGGGAGGAGTCTGAGGAGGACATCTCCAGTGACCCCGAACGCACTCTAGACCAGTCACCGGCCTTCCTGCAGACCCTGGACCAGCAGAAGCCCCGAGTGGTGAGTCTTGTGCCAGCCTCAGGGAGGTGGAGCAAGGTCTGAAAGCATACCTCCTCTGAGGCATAGCTGCAGTGGAAAGGAAGAGAGATGTCTGTCACAGCAGAGGTCTGCAGAGACTTTCCGTTTACTCAGCAGTGCTTGCTTTCCCTCACATGAAAAGCTTATCCCTGTTTCTAGTATGAAAATCCCTTGCTTGCAGGACAGAGCAGTCGTACCTGTTTCACAGTGCATGATTCTTGCAGAGCCTCTCCGGTGCTGCAAGCTGCCCTCCACTATGCCTTTTGCCAACATGTGGTTATGAGCCTCTGTTTCCCCTTGTAACAGCTTCCCTGAGTGCTGGATGTTTCCTATGATTTGCATGAGCCCAAGGGAGAATATATTTCCTCCTTGAAGTTGTAACTGTATGGGGCCAACTGTCTTAAAATTCATACTGATGCCTGTCACCATAGTGTCTGTATGGCTTTCACTTGGGAGAAAAATCCTCTAGAATTTCTGGTAATTCCCTTTTGAGTAAAACTTTGCATATGGGGTATCTTATATTTTAGGTAAGCATCCGCAAGTCCATGGGTCCGGATGGGAGGCACCCAAGAGTGCTGAGGGAAATGGCAGAGGTCATTGCTAGACCGCTCTCCATAATCTTTGAGAGGTTTTGGAGAACGGGAGAGGTGCCTGAGGACTGGAGGAAGGCCAATGTTATCCCGCTCTTTAAAAAGGGCAAGAAAGACAACCCGGGTAACTATAGGCCAGTCAGCCTCACCTCCATCCCTGGAAAGGTGATGGAACAGTTTGTACTTGCCACCATCTCCAAGCATTTGGAGGAAAGGAGGCTTATCACGAGTACTCAACATGGATTCCGTAAGGGGAAGTTCTGCTTGACTAATCTGATAGCCTTTTATGATGGCATAACTAGATGGATAGATGAGGGGAAGGCAGTGGATGTGGTTTTTCTCAACTTTAGCAAAGCTTTTGATACTGTCTCCCATGATATCCTCATGGCCAAACCTCAGAAGTATGGATTGGGAGACTGTGAAGTGAGATGGATTGAGAACTGGCTGAAGGACAGAGCCCAGAGAGTTGTGGT
This sequence comes from Bucco capensis, assembly GCA_013396975.1. Lineage (NCBI taxonomy): Eukaryota > Metazoa > Chordata > Aves > Piciformes > Bucconidae > Bucco > Bucco capensis. Next base: position 25,736 of record VWZO01002638.1, on the reverse strand, counting down.
CGGTGGAGCA
>VWZO01002638.1:1363-25677 GCA_013396975.1 Bucco capensis | reverse complement strand
CCTATGAGGACAGGCTGAGAGAGCTGGGTCTCTTCAGCCTGGAGAAGAGGAGAGTAAGAGGGGACCTCATTAATGCTTATAAATATGTTAAGGGCGAGTGTCGGGAGGAGGGACCCAGGCTCTTCTCAATGTCATCCAATGTTAGGACAAGAGGGACTGGGAGCAAGTTGGACCACAGGAGGTTTAGTATTAACACGAGGAGGAACTTCTTTCCCGTAAGGGTGACGGAGCACTGAAAGAGGCTGCCCAGGAGGGCTGTGGAGTCTCCTTCTCTGGAGACATTCAAGAGCTGCCTGGACACATTCCTGTGTGACCTCATCTAGGTGATCCTTCTCTGGCAGGGCGGTTAGACTAGATGATCTTTCTAGGTCCCTTCCAACCCCTGACATACTGTGATACTGTGATGTTTTATTGGGTATTTATATTAAGTTCATTTGTTTCTGGATGTTTCTTTGTTGTGGGGCTGGTTTGGAAGCTTCAAGCAAGAGAAAGCATCAGTGTTGTGTTACCCTTAGAGCAGAAAGTTATCCTCAGAGAGGAGGGCTTTGAGGTGCTCTCCAAAGGTAGACACCCATGAGATTTCTTCTATTACATGGGGAGTTTGTTCCATATCTGAATGCCCCATACACAGTGTGCTTTGCTCTGAGCTGTTACACCCTTTATCCAGAGACCTTTGTACCACTTCATCCAAGTGCAGGGTGCCCATCACGAGGTTCTTCAACCAGCGTGTGGGCTCTCCCTTCATCTGGCTGTGAGACATTACATTGATTGGAGCTCAGCATTGGAGCCTTACACTGAAAAACTCTGAAAAACGCAGGGCAACCCAGTGGCTCCTTTTAAAGAGTTTGGCAAAGCTCTTCAGCTTTGACTGATGTGGTTCACTATGTTTAACTTCCCGTAGACACGTGATAGTGAAACTCTTGCTAAGCTTAGTGACATGAGGCAGGCAAATGCAGGGAAACATCTAAGTGAATTGAAGGTATCAAATTCCTGAAGAACTGACAGACTGTTAGTTTTGGAGCACTAAAACTTTTGTTTTAGTAAAGCACTCAGCAGGATGAAATAAATATCTTTGCTTTTCTACTTGTTTTGTCCTGTTGCAAGAACTCAGGCTCAGTTCTGCTTAGAACTGAGCAGCAGTTCAGTAAAAGCACTTAATGAAACTACGAGTGTGTGGCTTATCATGTTTGCAGTTTGTATTTTGGGACTCCCTTTGGGGAGCAATCTCTGCTGATTAAATTTGACTGGTTTTGTGTGCATGAGCTATAGTAATTTCTGCTCTATTCTTTGTACTGATGAGTGGTCCTATTGACAGATCCCACTGATTTGCTGCTGAAAACAGTTTGCTTATTGGCAAAATTGTGCCTGATGCTTTTGTGGTAATCTTCATGGAGCCTCCAGCTGAGTCTGCAGCCTTCTTTGGCCTCCAGCAAGCTCAGCTGGGCTGGTGGCTCAGCAGCGAACAGGCAAGGCTGATTTTGCTTGCCAAAATATCTGGATTGGAGCAAGCTCAGATCACATCTAAGATCAGAGTAACTTTTCTGGGCTCAGTGAGACTACTACAAGCTAAATGAGATGAAGATCTCATCAAAAGCATGTTAGACAGCCTGAGGAGGTACACTTGATTTTGTGTTTCATTGCTGGAGTTGTCTCAGGAGGAGTGACTGGGCTAATTTACAATGATACTTTCTGCTGGGTTCCACAGGTTGCATGCAGGGCTGATCACTAGCTTTGGCAGGTTATAGTCAACTTCCCAGCAGGATCATGCGCAAATGCCCAGTAATTCAGAGGTGATTCATAAAAATTACACCCAAATTTGCGTACCAGTTGGCAACATCTTTTAAATCCATAATGACAGCAGAAGGCAGCTACTGAAGCAGTCTCAAGTTGCACACTCATTTGTTTTCATGAACTCATTATTTCCTTTTAACAATGCACACAGTCTGGAAATGAGTTGTGTAATGAGGGAGAATGTGTGAGAAGCTCTCTCAGCAACTTGTGCTTTTCTCTTATTATAAATCCTGTGAGACCTTGCCCAACAGAAACCAACACCATACCTCTGGGTTGAGTAGATAAAATGCTGGGCAGGCAGAGAACCGTGCTGTCCTGGTTTGGGCTGGAGCAGAATTAATTCTGCTAAGATGGTATTGCTTCTAGCCAGGGTTCCTTTAAAAGTGACTGTATTCCTCTGAAAGCTGGCAGTATGTTTTCAAAACACATTATCATCTTCTAATAGCCTAAGCCTAAATGTTTGGGTTACAGCCTGAGAATTGGAATGTAAACTTTTCTGTGACTTTACTGAGAAGTCAGGGGTTGTGCAGGGTGAGAGCGTACACCTATAGGAAGGAGACAGGCAAGGCAGGTGACCCCAAACTGACCAACTGAGTATTCCATTTCATACACGTCATGCTCGGTATAAATTTAGGGGGGCCGCCCCCCCTTCTCTCTCTCTTCTTCACCTCTCTGGCAGCCCTGCTTGGTTCCCCAGCTTTGCTGATTCCACGCTTCTGAGTCCAGGCCTCCAGGGTCCAGCTTCCTCCCTTTCTTCCCCCCCACCCCCACCGGGGGAGTTCGGCTGCGGTAATATAGCAACCGGGAGAGAAGGTGGGAGGTTTGGATCTTGGTGCTGGCTCTGTATCTTTGCTTGTATATATATTTGCCTGCTGTTGTTGTTTTCTATTAAAATAGTTAAAGTTACTCAGCCTTTTCCAATCCACAAGTCTCATTATTTCATCCAAACCATAACACGTGCCTATCTGTACTGGATACTATTGGCACAGGGGGGGCTGTTGTACCTAGAGGAGAGGTAATGATGAGCGACAGGAAAGCAGTTCTTGCTGCAGATATGATCTATGCCACACATCTCACGTAGCGTATTTATAGATTTGATAAACAGCAGGCTTCTGCGCTTACTTTCTGGAGGCTGTCTGTCTTAGCAAATCTGTTAGGGATGATTGTCTGTCTATTGGAGTTCCTCCTGGTGTTCCTGGGGAATGGACAGATCCCTCTGGCTGGCACAGACTCATCCTATATTTGTACTTCAGGTAGGAAACTTCATTTGTGGTCGGGTCCACAAATTGGCCAGTAAGACAATGATGTTGCCTCACAAATGGGAGGGAGGGAGTGTGGCCATGGTTTTAGACACTGTGACCTGGAGCAGCTCGGTGGCTGGTAAGGGCTTTACCTTTGTTTATTGAAACAGTTTACTCAGTACATTGCATGTCCACGGAGTGCTCTGGTGCCTGGTGGGCTGTGCAGCACTGGGTTACAGTGACCCTGTCATGATTATTCCAGACTTCTGAAGTGCCCTGGCAGTAAGAACAATTTGATGTTTTGCTGTTATCTAATTGCAAGTCCACTTAAGGTCTGAGTAAATCTCCACGTAAGGGCTTTTGCAGCTGTGGCTTTCCCCAGACTGTAGGCTGCTGCTAAAGAAACTCCACTCTTGCTTATTGATGCTTGCAAGGTTCCGAGACACTTAAGCAATGACACTTCTCAGTCTATGTGGGAGGTACAGCCTGTCCAGGCAGAATGCTGGCATAGGGATACTGCAGTTTGACAGTGCTGCAGGGCAGCGACAGTGACAGGAGTGGTTTGAGGAAGGAGCAGGTGGTGCCTCTGCTCACCCACCACCCAAGCCAGGGGGACTCAATGGCTGTTGGAAGGCAACTGTCTCCATCACGGCACATCTTGTACTGAGGGAAGATTTCTCCCCTCCTAGCTGATGACACAGGTTGGATGTGTAGGGGAGTGAGAAGGTGCACTGTGTCTCAGGCTCTGAGATGGCGTCTTTGCTCATGGGGGGAATTTACACCCAAAATAAGCCCTGTTCTAGCTATGACTCCCATTTTCTTCAATGGAAAGATAGGAGTCTGTGAGTTTTGCTGTTCCTGGGGGGTGCTGTGTGCACTTCCCAAGGAAGAGCTGGTAGACCAAGGTGTGCCCAGCAGCAGGAGGTTTGGCTCTAGTCTTGGAAGCTGGCTTAGCCCCTTAAGCAAAAGATATTCCAGTGCTGGTTATTACGGTGGGTTGCTGTCATTGACCTAAATCCTGTAGCTTGTCAATTCCTTGGCAACTGGAGACAAAGCAATAGACAAGTGAGGGGAAAGGCAGAAATTGTATAAGTACTTACTATAGAGAAATGACACATCATGGGGAGAAATAATCACCCTTCTGGAAAAACAGTGTAAGACACTGCAGTTTTCCTCTTCCTGCCTTTTCCGCAGCTGCTGTGGAAACACAAGGACATACAGCAGAATAGTGATCAAGCGACTCTTGGTACATTTGTGGAACCTCTGCTCCTTTCAACAGGCAAAGTACCTTGCTCAGACTAGGAGACTTCCTGGCAAGAGCTTTTAGAAAAAGCAAATGGCATTGCTGCTAACAGACAATTTTTTAATTGATTTCTTAGTTTGACTTACAATAACTGTAACACATTTCTGAAAGGAGCCAAGTTTAGATAGGGTTAGTGTCAGCCAAGGGCCTGTGGGACCATTGCTTATTTCTCTTTCAGATGTTCCAAGGCATGAGCTGGCAACAGCACTTCAGATTTGTTCCTATAAAAATCAATCAAATTAATATGCTTTCATTCATTTTCCTGTGATCAGAAGTCTCCATGTAACAGAAACCATGACCACACAGCTATGGTGATGCATGCAAGCCCCATGAATGTATTTTTTTGCTGACAGTGTTTATGTATTATACTCCTTCCCCCTGCCATGTTTGTCTTAAAAGTTTCTAAGCTTATGAGCTTGTGAGTGGTAATACCAATTTAGTATCAATATAATGTCAAGCATATTAGGGCCCTGTTTGCTTGCTCTGAAGAGCGACTGTTACTCTAGCAATGTGTATCATTGCCCAGGGAAGGTGCTTAGCACACTGAGTAAGCTACCAAAGGATAGCCCTGCTGTAGGAAGACTAGGAGGGAAGAGGAGAATAAGGTGGACACCTCTGCATTTCCACTTTCAGAGTACTATACTCAGCAGACCTGACAGCATAGCATGTTTTGTTTGCTGGGACAGAATTGGAACCTCACTGATACTTGGCAGGCTGAGCAGAGCTTCATGCTCTTTGTAGATGGAGGCTGCATGCTCCAGCGAGTTCACAAAGAACCCCACTCTGTTTGGTAGCTTATTTCCTACTTACTCATGTGGCCTTCTCTGGTAATAGGCAGTTTTTCATGGGCTCCCATGAAAAAGCTTCAGAGAGGCTAAGTGAAGATGCTGCCATAACCCAACAAGGAACAAACAGTGCTATTTCAAGTCCATTTTCATCAGTACCTTTTAGTGCATTGGGAAGGTTTTCTTCTCTGCTTACATCCTCCATAAATGACAGTGCAAGAATTACACGGACTCACTTGCTAGCACAGCTACTCTCTCTTGCATATTTTGTTTGTCAAAGAATTTCACACTGAAAGCATTCACAAAAAATGGGAAAAAGCCAAAAGTATTTCCAAAGTGCAGGAAGAATAAACATTAGGCCCATCATCCTTAGGGTCCCCAGCTCTGGGAACAGCAAAGTTTTCTCACCTTCTGGTGGGAAGCACAGGATGCCAGGATCTTGGCTGATTGGACCCTTTGAATATTAAGCTGAATGCCTGCAGAGGAGGTTCCCAGATCAGCGGAAACTTTACAGTTTTGTCTTTACCTTTTTGAAGTATTGCAATGACAAAACCCAATCAAACTCTAGTCAGCACCTGTCTCATGTTTTCCATATTATTTCTATAATGTGTTAGGACAGATCTGTGTGTGAAGAAAATATTAGTGTGGCACTGAGCTTTCGTAAGCCATGTGGTGACTGAAAGCCAGTGCTGAGCTAATGTCTTCTTTACATGTAAATCTGTTCTAACTCGCTAGAGAAATAATAGCATCTGTGTATGATGTCAAATGTCGCTTCAGCTAAGAGTAGTCTTCTGTAATTGTTTGAGATTATTTTGTTTATACCAGTAGGTAAATTTCTGCAGCAAATTTGACCTGTTTTCTTCTAATGAAGCCCGGACAAGCTTTCTAAGAAAGATCTGTCAATATTTAGCAAACAGTGAAAACTAAATGTTAACATTTTCAAATCAGTGGGTAACTTTGCAGACTAATCTGTATTCTCAAATATGAGTTTTTGAAGAATGAGGGTTTCCACGTTTGCTGGGTCACTTGAAATGCCATTTTATGAAATTCATCTTGCTCAGCCTTGCTTCCACAGCCGGAGTTCACCACCACAGACCTACTATCACAGCTATGTGCCTGTACAGATCCTCACTGCTGTAGGCAGCCATGGGTTGCATTGACTGAGTGCTGGTGTTTCTCAGAGATAGGTAGTGGTATTTGAAGCTGCTGCAAGCTGCTAAGACCCATATTAGCCTTTTCCCTGTCATGATATTTATTCCAGTGTTATCATACATTTCAGCCATGAGAAGAAATGTTTTTTTTTAATGGTAAAGAATGTTGTTTTCATTAATGACATGGAAAAAGGGACAGCCTAGTAGAAAGAATTCAATTCTTCCTTTCAGAGCTAAGATTCATTGCTAGCCAAAACACAAGAATTGCTTTTGGACAGAGGACTAGGGGGTAAAACAAAAAGTGCTTACCACTCACAACTTCTTGTAAGCAGTACAATGTATTATCAGATCAACACTACACACCAGGAACTGCATTAGCATTCACCACTGTTGTGGTTTTAAGTAATAGTAAAGAATCGCTTATCTCCCTGAAAGAAATATATGGGCTCTGGAGAGACATACTGATGGATATTTTAATGAGTTTGAGTGAAAGGACGGAATCAGATTGTCTCTTCACTGTTTGCTTCACACATTTGGTTTGCAGAGAGGTCAGCATCTGCGTTTGCTGTGGTGTGGACCTCGCTGAATTGATGCAAGTTTTGCCTAGGGTTTCATCCTTGGCTTTTGGGTTTTCACCCTTGACTTTAAGTCTTGTACTTGGGCTTTTGGAAGATAGGGCTCTTGGACTGTGTGAAACAGAGGGAGGTCTCAGCCTGCAGTTTTGACTGTCACAAATCTCCCCTCAGCCTGAAGGCTTTGCACTTTGCCTGAGTGAAGACCAATAAATCAGCACTAGGAATAACCACCACAATGTCTTGATAGGGTGCCAGGGACCAGGTCCAGCCCTCTCCCAGCACTAGCATTTGTAGAAGGGACCTTCAGAAATATGGCACCAAGTGGAAGTTAGCAGAGGGCTGAACAACAGCAACACCTACCTTCAGTATCACCTCCCCCTCTTCCCCCTTCGCTTCCTGTCCCTTTGCCCTTGCTTGAGCAATTTGTCTGCAGCAAGATAGAATCAAAGAACCCTCTTCCTTTGCTAAACAATTTTTTTGCTTTTGTTAGGGTCAGATAAAATGCTGATAAAAGCTGTTGTAGCTCTCCTGAAGCTAGCTCCTGCATGCTGCAGATTTGGTCCTTGATCATTTTTCACCTTGCTTTCCCCTGCATATATCTAGTTACATTTTGTGGTAAATCCAACATGAAACTGGATTAATGAAGCAGAGAGATGCAGTCCACACAAGGATTTTGCTTATTGATAGGTTCAGTGCTTCAGAGCATTTGGAGACGGGAGTTTTATAAACTGAAAGATCCACAGTGTGACTTTTTGGAAAGTGCATTTTAGATTAAGTGTTTTTTTTTCTCATTTCTCTCTAAACAATCTCCAATCTCTGCTGCCTGGGGAAATGGCAGGAGTGGAACCTGGCCTTCAGCTCACCCCTGAGCCTTGTTCATTGCAGCTGTACCTTGACAAGGATTTTGGAGAGGCATAGGAATAGCTAAACACATTCAAACCATTTTTGCTAAATGCGTACTTAAATACAGTGGTCAAGGGGGCCCATGTGTACCCTTCAAAGAGAAAAGACCATGGCACCGAGGAGGGGTGGAATAGGGCAGTGGGGGCAGGGTGTGGGCAGGCTCCTTGTCACCATGTGGGCTGTGGGAATTGCTCTGCTGGCATCTGCAAGTCCCATTAGACATCCAGGGCCATCCTCCCACTGCAAGCAAGGTACAGAGCAGCTGGGGGAGAATTAGCAACATGTCCAAATGTAATATGTTTGCTATTTAACACTCTGCAGGGACTATTCAAACCTGCATCTCTATGATGGGGAAAAAGTCAGGTTTGCTTCTTTGGCAGACCAGAGATCAGAGAGGCCAATCTGCAATCTCTTTTGGTATGTTTTATATAGGCGGGTTTTGTTAAATGTTTCTCCAATTTTAGCAACATTCTTTCCAGGCTCAGCTACATTTGTTTTTATCTTCTCTATGAAAATTGATGATGTAAGTGTAAAATGTCTAACTCCACAGGATCTCCTGTTATATATTTCTTCCGCAGCTATAGAAGGACAATACAATCCAGCATGTTGTAATGCCTAATGCTTTCTTAATACATTCCAGATTAAAGGAGTCACCAAAGTTTACGTATCCAAAGTAATAAATTTAAATTATAATAATGACAAATCCCAAACCATGATTATATCTTGAGCGTATTGGGGATTTTTTTTCCTCCTATCTTCTCTGGTCTGGCTAAAGTCTGTAGGAAACTTGACAGGACAGATAAAATATGATGAGACAAACAACTTAATCCCATAATAATGTCAAGTGGAAAATCCAACAACAGATCAACAAGGGGCTCAAATAACAATTGCAAAGTGGCCTTAACTGAGGACTGGAGACCTAGTTTGAAAGACTGAGCTTGGGATATAATTAAAGATGAGCCTGAATCAGTGCCCACTGGTTCAAACATTTCTGTGAACTCTGAAATGGAGCCAAATTCCGTTTTTTTATCCATGCCTGTGTAACATCAGCTTAGCTCCATTACAGCCAGTTTAGCATTGCCTCACACCTCGTGCTGCCCTTGGCACCAACACAAAGTGACCATGAGAGGTTCCAGAGTGGTATTTTCACCTCTGGGTGCCATTGCAGATGGGAGCATGGGATAGCAGCAAGTGTGCACTGCCCAGGTAGGTGCCTGTCATAGCAGCATGAGGAGGAAGAGGTGGCCACTACTTGCTGGCACGACACTGGCCTCTGAGATGCATGCATTGTTTTAAAATTCTCCTAAGAATTTGTGTATAAAATATTCCCAATCCAGTTTATTTCTTTCTGCTTAACAAATCCTGTGTTTCCCTTCTGTACTTTTAGCAGAGTGGGAACTAACCTTGATCTTTTTGCAAAGCCTTATTGAATGTCATGTTGCTACCTTGCAGTGGATGTCACAGTTTTTGAGCCACCACTGAAAAAAGTCTATGTAAAGCTTGGACTTTCAAGATGAACTTTTGGTAAAGCTTCTCTGAACTTGAACTAGGCTCTCTCAGAGGAAAGAACAACTAATGTCACCTGGCTGTCCTGGAAGCCCCCTTGCACAGAAGGTTAAAACAGATGGTCTGAAGCCAGGAATACAGCTCAACTCCACAGTCATTAGCAGCTCCTCATTTATGTCTTGTCTCAAGGAGAAAAGACTTGGCCTTTCTTCCCAGGTCTCTGTTTTGTCATGTTGCCCTTCATTGCTGGCATGCCTTTTTTTGAGCCAAGGAAGGCAGTGTGGGAGTTCAGGTGGTCAAAAAGTACCAGGTGGAGGGCCAGTAGTGAGAGGGAAATGCAGAGGTAGCATGATGCTACCTTTGCTGTTCTTGACTGTTACTGTATTGTAAAACCTGACCAGCTCTAATATTGTGTGTTTGAGCTTTTGGGTGGCTTAGAGGCAGTTCCAGATCCCAGGTTTGTTCTTGTGGATGGGAACCCTTCCTGGAAGGGAGAAAGCTCAGAGGAGCCTGTTTAATATAGGTTGATCTCATGCTTGAGAACATGCTGGAGTTGACCTTTCAGCACTGATATAAGAAGTGATGGGGGTAGAATAAATCACAACCTTGAAGGAAAAGCCAATTAGCTTAGACTTGCACCTCACCAGAAGGATCAAAGTAGAAAGGCTGAAAGAGCTGCAGAGGGGCCAAATGACAGATTCAAAAAGTGATCTTTCAGCAGTGGGTTTTGTGGATCTTCACAGAGCAAGCTGTTAGAGGAAAGGCCATTGAGATGTGAAATTGAGATATGAGGTGATGAATCCTGGAGGTGAATTTTAATTGGGCAGGTAGATTGGACAGACTCTGTTAGGGATGTTATCCTGAAAAAATCTGCAAGACTAACAGATAGATTGGATGTGAGGACTGAGAGAAAGAATTCCAAATTTTCCATCTGATAAAAAAGTTTCAGGGTAGGAGCAAAACACATCTCAATGGCCTTTCCTCTAAAGGCTTGCCTTTGTGGTAACATTTACACTTGAATTGCAAAGGCATAAATTGTTCTATGAATTGCCAGGCTGTGAAGAATCAAACATCTATATTGAATTGCAAGCCTCAGAGCTATCATGTTTCCATCAAAGCCAAAGCCAAAATTTCCATAAACTTGATAGGAGGCAGCTCTGAGCCCCCATGGTACACCCCCTTAGCCTCCAGGGCCCTGGTGTTGAATGCAAGAATTGTCCAGGAGAACCGAAACTCAAAGCACTCCCCTGATATGTAGAAGCTGCAGCCTGATGAGGAACTCCCTCTGTGCAGTGGCCTCTGTCTAAGCCCTACTCTCTCTTTGGTCTCGAGAGAGGGCATCTCAGGGCTTTACCAGGGCAGCCACAGTGGAGGTTTGGGCTGCGCTGTGCCACAGAGCCCATCGCTGCCTGGAGAGGTGCTGGAGTTTTCCCTCCTGTCCTACTCTTCCTCTGGACCACCTGTGCTATATCCCCAAGACAGCCAAACCCCCAGCCCCATCCGGACAAATCCTGTCAGGAGGGAAGATTGTAGGAGCTGGCTAAAGCTGCAAGAACAGTTTTTTGGCACAGAGTAAATTTTCCAGCAAATGTCAAGGGGGAGGGGGATTCAAAATGATTCACAAATTCAAACACATTTTCTGGATAGTTCTGGTGTAGAAAAAAATGCGGAGGTGGGGGAAGAAGGAGAGATGTTAAAAATAGCAATGCTTGTCATTATGACACTTTCAGAATGAATTGTTTAATTTTGGGAATGGTTTGTTTATGTTTTGCAAGTATTTGAAATGTAGCTTAGATTCAGAATGGCATTTCTCACTTAAAAGTTGACCTTATTGCTAAAACACATTGAAAGAAGAAAATAGAAAAGGTTGCTTAGAACTTATATAACCTGAAGTGAGCTCCTCCTTTTGCCTTGGCTCCAGATAAGACATTTTGGAGTTTTCCTTCCACAGCCCCATGATATTAGCTGTGTTCAGCCCAACCTGAACATCTCTTCTCCCTTATTTTTTCAGTTGAGGTCTGATGTAAAAAAAAATCAGTGCTTTGTCCATCTCCTCTGTGCTGCCCAGCCTTTAAGTGTAATGCCATGGAGCAAGTACTTCAGTTTAATCTGAGGTCAACCACATGTTGTTGTGATTCAAACTGAAACCTGTGGTATCAAATGAATACGAGCTGTTGGTTTTGTAGATAACTGGACACTACAAGAGGTAGTGTTGAACCTCATTTAGAAAACAACCCAAACTCCTGGGACCCTGAAATCTGATCTAGAAATCTTTAGAGATGCCGGAGTTTCCAGACAGCTGAATGGCAGACTTTCACTCCTCCAGCACTCACACTGGTCTCATTCAACTGATGCATTAAAGGGAAACAAGTAAAGAGCTAGTAATTACTTTGCTGTAGCCAAAATGTGCCCGACTTTCCCCAGGAAGAGGGAAAGGAACATGCATGTGTGGTTATGATGAACTATCATCAAGGTTACTGTTGCCTACTGTGTTTTCTGCTTTGTTGGGACATGTTGTGCTGTCCCTTGGTGTCTGGAGTGGAGCCTCCTTTGCTGAGATTTACTTGACTCTTCTGAGCCCCTTCTCTCTGGGCCTTGGAAGAGTTGAGGCACAAAAGAGGAAGAAATAAAAATGCTGTGATGTGGGAGGACAAACTTTTTAGCAGCAACTGCTCTTGGGTACAGGCCATAGGAAAGACCTTCTCCATTCATGGGAAGATCCTGGGTTTTACTTGCGTTAGGAAGGTATTTAATCATTTTTCTGGCCCCCTCTGTTTAATGTTACTGAAGGGTGAATCTTATGGTGTGGAGAGGTTACAGACATTTTTATCACCACAGCATGAAGAGGCGAGGGACTGACAGTGGCTGAGTGGCGGAGCAAGCTGCAGCAGAAAAAGAGATTGAGGCCATGTACCAGCTGTGCAGCTCCTTTGACCATGCATTTACTGTTAAAACACTGCCAACTCAAGATTTTCCCTAAACAGTGAGGAATGTCTTAAAAATACCAAATATTTCAGGGTTTTTTTTGGAAGTGCTGGGTTTGTTTGATGGTTTTCCCAGTTTTTATGCCTTTTGCTCACATTCAGGACAATCTTTCATCTATTGTCTACAAGTCAGAAGGCTAGAAATGTGCTTTCTTTTTGGAAATGAAAGCTCAGCATCTCAGCAACGTGCCTGCAAGAGCTGGGGGCTGTGAGAACAGGGCAAAGCTCATTCTTAACCTGCAGGATGGGCTAACGGACTATTGAAATAGCTGCTTCTCTCGATTGAGAAATGGCCTGGATGGAAATAAGGGCCAGAAGAGCAGAGCATGTAAGCCAATTCAGCTTTCCAAAAATCTCAGCTTTCCAAACGCAGAATGCCAACTCTTCCTCCCTCCCTACCCGAAATAAAAAGCCCATACACAAGTAAAGTGAAAGCTGCCTTCTTGTTTGTACATGTGTTGTGAGACTTGGGATAGCAGGTGGAATTCTACTCTCACATCTCTGATGAAATTCAAACTCATCTCCCAGGAGAAATCTGGATGTAGGAGTGCAGATAGAGATGCAGGTGATCATCAATGAACAAGGACCATACAAACTGCACAGAGAGGCTCACACTGCTTCTCTGTTGATTTTTATGTAACACACAAAAAACCCTAATCACATTTTCTACAGATGAAGATGATTCAGAGGTCTTTGATACAAGCATATGCTAGGAGATGGGAAAACAGTTCTGCTGATGTTCATCTTAACATGCAGATTGTAAGGCAGTGCTCAGAAAATACTGAGCAGGGCTGTTGAACTATCTTAAACCACCATGTCATTGAATGGTACAGAGGAGTGGTGTGAAGTGATGCCAAGTGTTCTCTACTGGCTCTAAGGATATTTGGATTTCGGTCTACTCTCAGCAGACATGCTGACATCTTCTCCAGTTTGCCTTTTAATTTAAGATGCTACAGTGTTCACTTTTCTCCTTTCCGGCTGATAGGTATGTATCTTTGCTTCTTCAAGGGGAATGAGGTAGGGATATTCTTTTTAGCATGTCTTAGAGCTATTACATGTTTAAAGGGAGTTAATTCTCAAAGCAAAGGGATGTTGGATGTATCCCATTTTCAGTTGGTGGGTTGTGCACTTTTCTCAGGTACTCCATACACAGGGTTAACGTCAGTGAAATATCACCAGGAGGGCAGTTTTGAAGATCATATACAATATGCACATGGTCTTCTGGAGAGCAGTTGCTTTTGGAAAACTAGCTTAAACTATTGTTGTCATAACAAGCAGAATTAGAGTATTTCCAGGATATAAAATTAAGGGAGGAAAGCAGCTTTATTGGTTGTTGTCAGAAAATAGAGGCTTGTGTAACAGCAACGTTTTCAATATATTATGCAATCAAGTCACTTGCTTGGAAATTAAATTGCAAGTCAATTTAGACAGCATGGCCAGCTGTAACATAACACATGTTACAACACACATACTGAATGTTATTACTTGGTGTCAGTGTTTATTGAACCGAGTGGAGATTTGAGAAACAAGCTTTGGCCCAGAAACATTAACAATATGATGGCACTTATCTCTAAAGCAGCACAGCTAGTGTTAGATATTTTTGGAATAAATTCTCCAAATATAATATACTTTGGAAAACACCTGCTAATCCCTTTAAATCCCTATGTTATATTAATTCTCATAGTGGATAATGAAAAGCCACAGATTTCACCACTAATCTTGAAAATACCCTGTGGTTTTTTTATAAGTAAGGGAGACTCCAGGTGTAGGCTCAAGTGGCTGATTTTGCAGCAGCAGTTCTATCTTATCTCACTGTAAAGTGTTTATTTGCTACTGTCTGCTGGTCCCTTGCTGTCTTCTTTTGCTACTGCAGGAACCAGGGCCAGTGAACAGCACTCACTGACTCAAGCTACGCTTCCCTCTTATTTTTATGGAGGAGAATTGACGCTCTAGAACATTGCTTTGTTTTGGTTGCAAGACTGGAATGAGATTGGGCCAAATCACAGAATCACAGAACATTCATGGCTGGAAATGACCTCTCAGATCACCGAGTCCAAACAAAAAAAACCAACCAACCAACCAAAAAACTTCACCACAAACAAACAAACAAAAAACCCCAAACAAAACAAACCACACAACCTGTGCCCTCACTACAGCATGTCCTGGAGCACCACATCCACACGTTTCTTAAACACCTCCAGGGATGGAGACTCAACCACCTCCCTGGGAAGGCTGTTCCAGTGTCTCACCACTCTTTCTGTAAAGAATTTCTTCCTAACATCCAATCTAATCCCACCCTCTCTCAACTTCAGACCATTCCCTCTGGTTCTGTCATTAGTTACTAAGGAGAAGAGGCCAACACCCACCTCTCTACAACCTCCTTTCAGGTAGTTGTAGAGGGTATCATCTATGTCATAGCTACATAGAGACTGGTGGGCTTGCACGAGGGCTAGATGTGATCCAGAGTAAGAGTAACATGAAATACAAATGGGCTGAGTTAGTACATTGTTCCTATAAATGGCTAGACCATGGCCTGCATTACAAAATCCCACCCCTCCCAGCTGGGTCCATCAGGGATCCTTTGGAAAGCACAGCACAGGCAGACCAGCAACAAAATATGGCACAAAGTCTGAATTTCTCCTTTCTTTCTACAGTAAGTCTCTTGTGCTCAGAGTTGAGGACCATGTTGGCAGTGGGGCGTGGACTCGGCTCACCAACTATTCTGAACTGGCATCCAGGAGAGCAGGACAGGTCAGATTGCCGTGCCCTCTGATGAGAGTAAAGTTATACATACATTTTTTTAACAAAAATGGGAGCCATCCACCAGAGCTATATCTGATAGCCTCAAAATAAAGTGAGAATTTGGTGTTTTTCTCTCTTAGTGGGGCGGCTAAGCTCTCCAGCAGAACAGGAAGTAGGCTGAGGAGCTGTTTGAGTAACCAGAGTTGTCAAATCAATGGAAAAACTGGTTTGAGTACATTTTCTGAAAATGCAGCCAACAATTTTGAAATTACTGCAGTTTTTCTTCCTAGATCAGGGCTCTTGTTCATGCCTAGGGGACTTACGTCTACCGCTGCTGTGTCTGTAAGCCAATAGAATGTTTCTTTTTGATGACATACATGATGTGCACCAGTGGGTGAAGCAGAAATCTCTCTCTTTTTGTCCTCGGATCAGATTCCAGATGAGTTAATTTCTCAACATGATCAGGATCCTGCATAATTTTGAAATGCCTGCCATGCCATTTGGAAAAAAAATAAGGTTGCTTTTATTGGGAGTTAGGCATGGGGAGGTCAGGGTAGGTGAGGAGGGAGGGAAAGGAATAAGAGACACCATTTTGCTGTTAAGGAGGAAGATTCAGTTTTCAATCTCAGAACTGAGACTGGTCCTACATTTTAGTGACACTTGCAGCTTCTTTCCATGGTTTGCAAGCTCATCCGAGAATTGAATGCATGCCAAATTAATCTTACAAGGGAAATCGAGCTGGTTTGAAAATATCTCCAGCACAGATAATTCAAAGGAAATGCAACTTATAATAAAATCATGTGAAGTACCTCTAAGAATCTACCTGGATTTTCATGTTTTGTTTGTTTGTAGTTCTTTTCTTTTTTGTTTCTTCCCCTTAGACCCACTTCTGGCGTCTTTGCTCTCTCATCATATCATCGTTTCCTTTTTTTCCCGCTGTTAGTTGTTCTCACAGAGGCATACAAAGAGTTTTCAATCCCGTCACATGCTCCAGCTTGATCTAGAGCACGATCCTTTTCTGACTACTTTCTCCAGGATTTTGTCAAGTGTAGCTGCAGACGCGCTCCAGATTTTCTCTGATTGTCTTTTCAGCTGTCCTCTGCTTGCGACACTCATGTTGCAGCCAGGCAAAGGCTGACTCAAGCTGCAAAGAGGAGGCGATGCTGTGAGTGCGGGGAGAGTGAGGGGCTGCATGGGTGTCCATCGTGAGTGGGATGGGGTGGCTGTGGGGAGGGAGTGGGATGGCGTGGGTGAGCAGGGCCAGAAGAGGAAGATAAGATGGACAGGAAGGGAGCAAAGCAGAAAGGCAGGTGGAAAAGGGAAGTGACCACAGAGGCCAGGAAGACTAAAGAGAATACAAGGGAAGCTGTGAAGCCATCTGGGAATCTGCTATAGCCACATCTAAACCACATACATCCTTGTGCCTTCCCCCTCTGTGCAGAGCACAGCAGTGCTCAGAGGAGGCCAGGTAGAGGTGGGATGGCAACGTGCAGCTCTATGGGGTGAGCCTGTGTGGGAGTGGGGCCGGGTCAGCACATGAGGAGACATGGGATCCAGCCTGGCATAGGTGTGAGGACAGCCCAGTGCAGGTGTGGGGCACAGTGGTGGCAGGCATGGGAGCAAGGAGAAATGAGTAGGTACCCTGAGGTGGGACCCAGGAGCAGGCAGAGCGAGGTTGCACAAAGATGAGGGAGGAGGTTGATGCAGCTACTGCTGTGTAGGCATGTGGATGTTGGTGGGGATGGAGCAGGATGAGAGACGGATGCTGTGAAGTGGAGGCAGAGCGGGAAGTTGGGGAGAAACCAGAGTGCAAGAGCTGCTAAGGGGATGGAAGAGGAGAAAACTGGAAGGAAAAATCATAAGAAAAGTTGCAGGTAGTGGAAAAAAGCATCATAGAAGGCTGACGTGGAAAGGCAGGAGAAAGTGAGGAGAGCTTGGATAAGAAGATTTTAAAAGCTCTTAATGATGTCTGAAGTGGAATTTGTGGCAAATGGATCTGAGCCAGACTCCCTATGTGGGGAGAAACAGGCCCCTGCAGAGCAGAGTGTATGTGACCTGCCTGCACAGCACGAGAGGAGCAGTGCCGTGACTGTAAAAGGAGTTCACTAGCATAGATGCAGTCATCTACACTGAGCATGTCTAAAAACAGGTGAGATGAATTGCAGTCCCAAGGACAAAATGTTACAGTGAACTAGAACAAAAAATCTCATGTTGTCTAGCAGGGCACATTCATGCCTCCTTCATGCATGCACATACTGGAAGTGTGCAGGGTTTTTGAACATTTAGGTGCACATGTGAACACCAGCATGTACCTGGCAGGGACATTCATGTCTAATATCTTCTATGCGAAAGTCCTCTGCATCTCCAGCACTGAAAAATGGGGCTATGATGCTGAGGCAGCTTGTAGTTCCTCAGGTGTCTGCAGTTTTTATTGTTAACCATTCCTAACAGTCTCAAGGAAGAGCAGGGAGATGTGCTGCTGTGGAGGGAGAGGTTCAGGAGTTCCTGCTGCTGACCGCATCACTCTCTACTTTGCCACAGAAGGATCTGCATGGTTAATCCAGACCCTCACCTGCTGCTCTGCAGCCTACCTTCACTGGCAGCAGGGCTCCTGGCTGCCCCCACCAGAAGCGTAGGCGTTACTTTGCTTTAACTCGGTCAGGAGGCACCAGCATGACAGGGAGGAAAGGTGCATTGTTCTCAATGGTTCTGTTTGACCCATGCCACCTTAGTGACTGTCCTGAAGGAGAGATAATTTATCTTCCCCCAGTGGGAGAACCAGATAGGAAAGAATAACACCACATCTCCACCAGGACACCCACAGGACATGAGAAGAGAAACCAAGGCATACAGGATTATTTCATGGGATCCCTCACAAATGGACTGGGCTGGTGTGGATGGTCTGAGCAGGGCATGGAGCTGGAGCCTTTTTGCACTGGAGGTGTCCTCTGGCCATCCCAGCCAGGACCCTGCAGCCCTGCTCTCCTTCCTTGTCCCAGTCCCTGAGCTCATCCCAATCTCCAAAATTAAGTCTGCAGGTCCCTCATCTCATTTTTAAAAATCTCTGTGCAATTAATGTGCAAAAGCTTGTCCTTGGCCAAAAATGCCCCCAAAGGATGGGCAACAAGAGGATGCACACAGTTTGACTCTAGCTAGATCTCATGTTATTTGTAGCAAAAGCTGTCTCTGCATCACTAAGTGGCAGGTTGCTCTTGGAGGTGGTGAGTCTGTGGTGCTATCTGAGCTTGCTTAACAGCTGTGGAAGAGAACGGTTTTAATCTAGGGAGGGTGACACCAGGCAAACACTTTTAGTGCTTGAGTCTGATTAGTCATAATTGAACTCCTCTTTCACTTTAGTCCATTACTGAGGCTGCTCATTCTCGTGCTGTGGATTTCCTCTGGCTGCAAAAGCACCTAGGGGAAGCTTGGATCCCCAAGCCAGGTTTTCTCAATATTTATGCCTCCTGGATGATTTTCCAGAGAAGCTCTTATTCTTAAAAGTCAAGAAAAGATGCATTTGTCAGAACTAACACTAGCAAAGTGTGGAGTTCATACTCAAGCAGCAAGTGGGTTAGAAAATCTTATTTTTGTGCAGTTAATTTTGTAGGAGCTCCTTCCCCTCTCCTCTATGCTTCTTTTTTGCTTCTCTGTCCTGGGGTCTCAGAAGACAAGGCTTTCTAAGTGCCAATGGCTGTCTTGGGTTCACTTGCTGGCAGCACTTGCAGAAGCAACACAAAGGTGGCTGTCCCTGGATTTCCACATTCGTCTTAGCTGTTGAAACATGTTGTCTCACAAGAGCTATAGGGTACCACCCCACTAAGTTCTCTAAGTAGAAACTCAGTAAGCCAATTTCTGTTTCCTGTAGTAGTTTCCAGATTATTTTGTTTAGAAGCCTATGTGAAATACCACTTCGTACCTTCCTCTGTCAGCCCTTGGGCTGAAAGTGAAAAGGACCTAGCAAAGAAGACTGAGGTCAGGGGATACACAAAGTTTATATGTGGAATTATTTAGCCTGCAAACCAATAGGCTTCAAGTGCACTATTTAAGATCATTGAGAAAACTCTTCCCTGCCTTCCTTTCTACTTACGCTGTCAGGTTATAAGACATACAGTTTGTGTGATGAAGTTGCAAGGATGTGCACATGGACTTGGAGAAGAAATTAGTAGTTGGCTCTGCACAGAGCCATGCTGGGGAACTCTTTGCTGCAGGATGCTCCAAGCCCACCTTCACTAAGGGGAGAAGGGACTAGAGGGGTGCCTGAGCCACCCACTACCAACTTTGCAGGTTGAGGTATGCATCCACATGTGGGATTTCAGCAGTGACCATATGCTCATCATGTGGAAGGAGCCAGATGGGATTTCTGCGCTGCATGGGTGGCATTGCACAACAGTCTCCATGTCTGATGGTCTGGGGCTGGCTTCACACCGAGGCTCCTCTCTGTGCTCTGCCAGTGGGAAGGGCGTGCAGAGGCATGGCCCATAGCAAAGGCCCATGGCTTTCTGCAGTGATGAAATGCTCCAGTCCAAATGAGAAGACAGCTGTTCATGCTGCTTCATCTTCCTGTGAAATAGAGGTACAGCTTGGAACAAATACACCAAATGGCATTGGCTCGAATCTGGGCCACATACACTGTACTGCTGTCACAGCTGAAACTCAGAGTGAGAGCATTTGCCCAGTTTTCTACTAAATAGAGAACCTGAGAAAATGAAAGCCTTATGTTTTGTAACTTGTTAGACCTAATATCACAAATGATGAGCCTCAGGTGCCCCACAGACTAACACTAGCCCCATGTCAGTGTCAGACATGGCAGGAGCAGGACCCATAAGGATGTGTTTTTGCCTCAAATCTGGTGTGAGCCCAGGTGCATGCTGTGCAAGACTTTCAGTGATGCTGGGTGGCTGCTCCCAGGAGGGTGCTATCAGTGGGGCATCTCTAAGCACCCTGCACTAATAGGCTTGAGGGGCAAAGTCTTCCCCTAGTGTGAAGTCCCTGATCTACCGGAACTTCAGCTCAGCTCTCACATTTACACCAGCTGAGGATCTGGCCTCTGTCTCAAACCAGTTATATAAATAACGCACAACTTGAGCTATGTTAGAAAGCCCCACCCTTTTCCTGCAGTTTTAGTTAGAGAGGTGGTGCTCCTTGTGATGCTTTATTTTTAGCAGAAAATGAAGAGAAATGTGGAAAAATAGGGTAATAGGATATTTGTTTTAAGGTATGCAGCTGAGCCCTTTGTCTAGGGAGGACAAGAAGATACACTTTCTTAAGTAGGTGGTTTTATGTTGTATTTGTTTAATCAAGGAGGAGTGAAGTAGACACGGAAATTGTTATATATAACCTTAATTGTGGTTGTATCTAAGGAAGAGTTTAATTGGAAGAGATTATGTGTGCACTGTCCAAATATTGCCTCATTCCTGGATGGCATAATCAAATCAAAATAGTTTTGTATGCATATGGCAGCTGACTAACTGGTAGCCTGATGTTTCAGCAGGGCTGATACTGATATTTGCACACCTCCCTGGCCCAGGTGTGCACTTCAGCAGCATCCAGACACTGTCATTGAATAATTAAGCTTCTAAAGAATGAGCTCAGCACAACTGGGTTGACATGATGAGGCCAAGTGTGGGTCGTAAGGGAGCAGCAAGAAGAGCCATGGGGGTCATGTGGACCTCACACGGGTGACGAAACAGCAGCCTCTCTTGGTGGCTTCTCAAGACTCCTTAAGAAGCAGTGTGGCATGATTGCTTAGGTCATTGTCCCATTTTGAAGTTTGCATTAGCTGGCTGTCCTCTCTTCTTACATATGTTGGAATTTTTAAATCCATCTATTTCTGCTCTTGAACTTCTGTACTTGCTCCGGTAACATCAAACACTGCTACAGCAAAGCCTTTAATGGTGTGTTTAGGAGCATAGATATCTGCTTACTACATGGATGTCACTTGAAAACTGAGGTCCTGTGCCCTCAGGTGGTTTGTGCACGGCTGCTTGTTGCCCTCTTAGTGCAGGGACTTGAATCCTGCTCTTTGTAAGGAGTGAAAGTGTGCTACAGCATCCCCAACTCCGAGATTGCTATGAAGTCTTTACAGAAATTTGGTTGAGCCCTAGCTACTGGGAAAGACTCAAGACTGGAATAAGAATGTTGTATGGGATAGGCCTGAGGCACATCAGCAGGGCTTTCAGGCATAGTTAGCCGTCATATGCCCTCACATGGGAGCTGTGCAGTTGAGGTGCTGGAGCTCTGCCCCAGTTTCCAAACTACAGGCCTGCATGCTTCATGTGTCTGGCCTGGAACAAGCAGGATTTCAGGTATAGCTGGGTGACCGATATGTGTTGGTGCAGGAGACATTTTGAAGGGTGAAACTAATGTACCAGCACCAGAACAGAGAGCTGATGGGCTAAAAATAGCAGGTGACACAGTCAGCTTGCAGCCCCAAGAAATCTTGGAGACCAACATGCATCATTATTTACCAGGGGAAAGCCTTACTGGGACCACAGGACCTCCTTTCTGAGACTTGTGCATTCACTGTTGTTCCTGACATTTTTTGCTCAAGCTGGGTAGTCCACACAGCCCTGTCGGATGCTACTGCATATTGTGTACCAATGGTACATGACCGCGTGGGAAGGTATCTCCACCCTCAGCTTTTCCTCTGCTGGAGTTCAGGCAGGCGGTTGTCTTGCTTCCATGGTCCAGCAAAATGTTTCTCCCTGGTGGGCTCTCTGACCTGTGGGTTGACAGCCCTGATGTTTCTGTCTGTGCTGGGGTTTCCATGGAAATCTCCTACTCATCCTGAACTGAGGTTTTTCTCCTCCAGCTGGTGGGACTGGCTTCTTTCAGCATCCCATCAGGCTGGGAGCTCTGCCAGTTCCTGGCCAGGCTCAGCTGCCTGCAAACAGCCAGTGCAGAATAATAGAGGCTGTCTCCAATGCCAGGCTGTTTGCTGCTGGGATAGCCAGCCCCTAGGCTCTACTCTGGGGAGAAGCAGCATTTCTAATCCCTGAAACAGTTTCATGTTGACTGTTGTTTCAGTCAACAGTCTATACAGCTCCTGGCAACAGCTAGCTCTGTGAGTCAAAATAATCTATAATTTGACTAATGCTGGGTCTTCTCTTTCAAGGATCACCTTCCAGAGTAACTGCTGTTGGAGCAGACAGGTGAAGTGGGACATAAAAGCAGATGTTACAAGGGTACGTGACTGCAGAGATGGAAATTTTCCTCATGGCTGAGGGCAGTCCTTAACCTCTAATGCGAGAAGAAAGAAGCAGTGTATTTCCTTCTTCTGGTGGTAGCTTGCCAAGGTGAGCAGGTTAGGACTAAGAAAAAACATCTCTCTTCTGCAACCCTCAAAGTGGGGCATATGGTTTTCCTCTTCGGATTTGCATTTCTCTTGCAGCCCCTTTGAGCTAGCCTGAGGTGCAGTAAGATGCAGATGGAAGAGGCTGTTTTTAAGTGACTTGAGGAGCAGCAGAAGCCTGGGTGCACATAGCCAGGCACACACACACACAAAACCCAGAAACTTCACCTTCTGTTAGGGAAGATGAGCATGTTTATCAGCATAGTGTTGCTCTCACCACACAGCTGCTTCATGTGCTGTAGCCATAGAGAGTGTCAGGAATAGCTCACCAACATGTGTGGCATACACATGCTGCAGCATACATGTACACACAAGCAGCACACCTGCACATGTGGTGGCCAATGTTGTTGCCAGTGCTTGGACCTTCAGAGCCAAAAATGTAAACTTTTCATTTGGAATGAAGAACATGATTTGAGAAGGGATTTACATGCGCTTTATGCCATGGCAAAGGGTGCAGATAGGGACAGGAGTTTTTGCATCCGAACGATGAGAAGAGAAATCTTCCCATCAGCTCCTACTTTGTGCAGTGAGTGCTTCCACCCATGCATCCACAGTGCCTGTGTCATAGTTACACCATGTGGACTCAATTCCAAAACCTCTTTCAGTTTTCTCTCTATCCTTATGGGAAAGCAAAGCTCCTACCAAAATTTAAGTGAAGTTTTTCCAAGAAAAGAATTCAGAATTTGGTACAGTATGAAGGTTACTTTTGCTTTCAGTTTCACAGAAAATGCAGACATCTCTAGTTGCTCTGATAGCTGAGGCTGGGAATAGAAAAAAGGCTGTTCATGGGGTGGAGGAAGTGAGAAAGAGCTGGTAAATCTTTAAACTCACATCACGTTTGTGGCTCTCACCAACAAAATCTGACAGAAAAAGCCTGCTCATTAAGATAACTAGTCATGGACCAACTTCACAGAAGCGTGGGTGGCATTAATTACAAACCCCAGAGCTAGTCAGTGTGTCCTGCATTGTCATAGAATCATAGAACCATTTAGGTTGGAAAATACCTCTAAGTTCATGAGTCCAACCCATAAATCCTTCCAGCGGTTTCACAGGCTTCTCACTTCGTTTCAGAACAGTACCCAGTTCCGCTTAATGTCTCACCATGGCCTAGGGTAGGCTAGCATGCTGGGTGCACCGGGATCCTCTTTCGCAGGGATCTTCCATGTGGGAGGAGAGAAAGTAACAACCAGTAGTCCTAGAGCAATAAAAAGAGACTTTAGGGCCTTGGGACGAGTGGTGAAAGATTCTGGAGCACAAGTTATCTTTTCATCTATTCTTCCTGTCACAGGCAATGAAATAGGAAAGAACACCACGTCCAGTCCATTAACACATGGCTCCGTGGCTGGTGTCACTGCCACAAATTTGGGTTATTCAACAATGGTTTGGACTATACAGCACCAGGACTATTGACACTAAACAGAAGAAATCTTTCTCAAAGGGGAAAGAGGGTCTTTGCTCAGGAGATTGCAGGACTAATTGACAGGGCTTTAAACTAAGTATGATGGGGGAGGGGGATAATAATACCACCAGTCCATTAACACATGGCTCCGTGGCTGGTGTCACTGCCACAAATTTGGGTTATTCAACAATGGTTTGGACTATACAGCACCAGGACTATTGACACTAAACAGAAGAAATCTTTCTCAAAGGGGAAAGAGGGTCTTTGCTCAGGAGATTGCAGGGCTAATTGACAGGGCTTTAAACTAAGTATGATGGGGGAGGGGGATAATAATACCACCAGTCTTTCATATGACAAGCTGTGGGAGGATACACCATATAGCCAAACTTCAGAAGTATGGATTGGGAGACTGTGATGTGAGATGGATTGAGAACTGGCTGAAGGACAGAGCCCAGAGAGTTGTGGTCGGTGGAGCAGAGTCTAACTGGAGGCCTGTGACTAGTGGCGTCCCCCAGGGGTCAGTGCTGGGTCCAGTACTGTTCAATATATTCATTAATGATCTGGATGAATGGGTAGAGTGTAC
>VWZO01002634.1:20106-34450 GCA_013396975.1 Bucco capensis | reverse complement strand
ACCTTTCCATGGATGGAGGTGAGGCTGACCGGCCTATAGTTACCCAGGTAGTCTTTTTGAAGATAGATAAATCATAGATCAGATAAATCAAAATATTCTCCTATGAATACAGAAACTTGGAACTGCTTGAAAAATTCCATCACACCTCCAAATTCCCCACACAAAGCTTCGCCCTGGTGTTTCCAATGCTGGATTAATTTTCTTGTATCAAAGAAGCTCTCTGTGTAAAAAAAGCTTTGTAATTAATAAAAGATCTAGGCACAGCAAACAATAATTCATCTTCTGAATTTCATCATAAATATATTTGTAATGGTGCCCACCTTAGTTGTTCTACTCTTCCATCCTTCTATAAAGGTAATTTTCATTCTGCAACAAGCCACTGATGCATTTATTTCCACAGCTGCTGAGGACATTGGGGAGAAAAAAAACATCAAACAGGAAACAGCTGGTCAAAGCTATCATGTGATGAAACAAAAAAACAAGGGGAAAACAAACAAACAAAAACAGAAAAAAAAACCCAACCAACAACAGATCTATTTCTGGACAGCCAGAGAGTAAGAAAAATTAATATACTAGTTTTTAATATGATCCTCGTTGTATTTCATGCTTGTTGATAACCTCTACCTCTATTTTTACAGCCTCAAACTGTTGAGTGACTAAATAGACGAAAACCTCTTTATGCTGATGGCAAATCACTAAATGACAATGAAATGTTCAGGTAGCAAAATTATTTTTTTTTATTTTTTTTTGTTACACTGACTGTATTTTAAGTAAGGTAAGCTTCAAAAGGACAAACAGGTGAGCCAGAAAACAAGTTAGTTTCATAAAAGGAGAACATTCTGGATGTTCATGAAATCATATTTTTCCCTTTAAAATATATATATTTACATTGACACTCAAAAGCCACCTAGTGCAATCACAAGATTATAAAGGACAGGAATTCCAGTGTTATGGTTCCCACAGCAACTGTAATATGCTTATATGAAGTAATATATTTACATACACACAGGTTTACAACAGTAATAGCCTCAAGTTTGTAGTAATATGCTTTTAAGTCTGCAAAGTTACTCAAGATAAATTCCTCATTTAAACCAGAGAAGAGTGATGACAGATTTATCTCAGGGGTCTCTTTCTTGATCCAACTCACAATCAGATTTAAAAAATTCTCCACAGCTCAGATACATCCTTATGTTTTTGCTGAAAGATAAGCTATTCACAATTATCATCTGGACCTTTATTCAGCATAGAAGTATTTCAGTGTTGATTGGTGGTACGATTTGAGCGAAATAACAAGACTTGTGGATTGGAAAAGGCTTTCAGAACTGGCATCATTATGCAGTTTCCAATCCCCAAGGACTTGCAGAGAAAAAGATCTGATACTTCCCTGAAAAGAGCAGGCTGGAATTTGAGCTATTTGGAGCAATTTGCCAAAACTGTTGACATCCCGGATGAGCCCCCAAAAGGTTGTTATGGTTTGACTGAAACAACGAGACTTGTGGATTGGAAAAGGCAGAGTAGATTTAACTACTTTTAATAGAAAGCAGCAACAGCAGACAAATATATACAAATATAGATAAAGAGCCAGCACCAAGATTTAAACCTCCCGCTCTCCCTCCCAATCGCTATGTTACCACAGCAAAGCTGGGCCCCAAAGCAGGACTGCAAGGGAAGTGAAGAAAGAGAGCACAGAGGGAATTGCCCCCTTATTTTATACTGAGCATGACATGTATGAAATCGAATACTCAGTTGGTCAGTTTGGGGTCACCTGTCTTGCTTGTTCCTTCCCTATATCTATTAAATGTCTGATATAAAATCATGGTTCCCGTGACATCAACAGCTCCATTCTGCACATGCTTGTTTTTCTCCCTCCAAGCAACATTACCTCAATAGGAGATTTTTGATAGATTACAATATGACCAGGATTTCACCCATTCTCTAATACTTGAAGGGAATTCCTAAATACTTTAAGAACTAAGACTGCTTTAACATGAAACTAGAGCAGCTAATAATACATCCTTTGTTTTTGCCCACACTTCACTAATGAAGGTCTGTATCTGTTGTGATCTTTTGAAAACCACTTTTACAGTGTCAGGAGACTAAAAAAGTTCATGAAGAATACATAAGAATCACTTGTAATCATGTTAAAAGACGCTCACATTATATTACTCTGGATTCAAAGTCCAAATGGTAGCTGGCAAAAGTCAACAGGCATTACAGTTACTGGAAACGCTAAAGGAAAGGAAAAAAAAATCTATTCTCACAAGAGTTAATTAGATCATTCAGAGTACTGAAACATGTGCATGTTGATAAAAACAAAGTTCTTCATTACTTTTTCATGTTTCCACACTATGACAACAAAGTTATCTTTAGGTATTTATCTTTGAGTATCTGCCATACTAAGGAAATCTTAAGTTTTTAAAACAACTCCAGACACAAAGACTCTTCTGAACTTCATACCAATGGGAAGACAAGAATATTATCTGTAAAGTAAGAATCATCACAAGCTAATCCGACATACTGTTCTCGCTCAGCTAGGGGATTGATGAGTGCATCTCAAAAGTAAGTGTTCAACCTCAGTACAAAAATTGTTGTATCTGGTTACATTTAAAAGTATTTTAAAACCTGATACTTTCACAGAATTTGCAGGCAAATACAAGCACTAGCTGATAACATGTGTTTTCCAGGTAAGGAACAGCTTCTAACTATGCAATTTTCTAGTGAAATTATTAGGAGAATGAAAAAAGAAAAAAGTTATTACAAATGCCAGGGCTGACTGTTTATGTTTCCAGCACTACCCCACTTCCGACATTCCTGATGAAAGCTGTATGTTGTCACGCTGCCTTGAGTCACACTCGTTCCAACTGCTACACTGATGTAATTAGCTTTGGTTGGTGTGGGAGCACTCTCAAAGCTCTCCTGTCCCTTGATACTCCAGCTCATATGTACTTGAACAGTCCCTAACAGCTGTACTATGTTCAACTGTTATTCCTTGTTTAAGCTATCACCAGCTTTTATTTTCAAGCAAAATTCTTCACGACCATAGGCTCATAACCATACTACATCAAATCACTTTTCACAAGTAGAGAAACCAAATATCCTCCTATCTTATGGAGGATGCCTTATATATTGTGGCAAGTATAATTTTACAGTAGAGATTTTTCCTGTATATCCTTCTTGAAATTTCATGCCCATATGATAGATGCCTAGCAATTATTGTCAACCCAAGATTATTCCATTTTGGAAAACTTTCTTTCCAGACTGTAGAAAAGCAAGATATATTAAAAGGTAAACAAAATCTCATAAATTCAAATTTTAATTCTTCACTCATCAACAGAGTGATCTTTGTACAGCACAGCTTTTATTAACTCATACCAGAGTAAACAACTCAAACATTTCAACAGTTCATATAGGTAATCGAGATAACTTAGTTTCTACTGAGAAAGAATTTAGAAGTGTCCAACTCTATAACACTGTAAAATGAACTATTTAATGTGCTACAGGGAGATTTTCTAAAACAGATTTTCATGCTTCTTTACAGTTAATGAACAGTCACTAGAAGGAAAGTCAGAAAATGTGGAAAAACTGAAGGCATAATATATTGCTCTTGCCAAGACTCCCACACTATTGGCTCTAAATACCTAAGTGTGCTCACAGCTAAAACTAATTTTGTGCCACATTGTGAACAATAGTTAAAGCTATAAGGCAACTACAAAACAATACAAAGTATTCAAATTTATCTTTAACTCTATCACACATTATGGTAATAAAAAGGACTACTTCTACAGACAGAGGGTAGAGTTTCTATTTTTAAAGCTAGCCTTTAAAAGTGAAGTAACTCAACCCAAAGTAAATACAAGTATAGAGCTTCATTTAATAAAGTTCAATTTATTTTTGTAGCACTTACTGAAGGGAAAACATAATTTGATACCTATTCTGCTTCTCTTTTGCTTCCCTGATTTTTTTCCAAATAGTCAATTTCACTTATGAACTTTTTTCTTTAAACAGAAGACTGCAACTTTTACTCAAAAAAACCTAAAAACACAGGGTCCAGGTAGAACAAAAACCAGCTCATCCATACCTACTAATTACTTTAACATATGAATATAAAACTTTATGTCTAAAAATATTAGTAACAGGCAAAATACTCATGCACAGTCAGATAAAAAATTGTTAGAGTGGGGGAGAATCCCAACCACTTGCAGATTATTCGCTTTATGTCATTTTTTCCTGTAAATTCGTGTCAGTGTGTTGAACAAGAAATTTCATTTCAAAATGGAAAAACGAAAACAAACAAACAAAAAAATACTCAAACTTGAAATCTGTTTGTAATCCACAATATAGAATCCAAACTGCCTTTCAACTTTAGCATAGAGAATAGTGTTACATTTCATATAGGCATGCAAAACTGGGAGGGAAGAGAGTTAAAGTCTACTTAAAGAATTCCATCTTTTATATATGACACAAGAAGGAAAAACCCGTGGGAAAACCACATAATCCTAACAAAAGATATCACAATAAATCTAGACCAGAAATTCCTATAGAAAAAATTAAACAGAAACAAGAAGTGAAAGTCTGTAAGAATTTTGGTCTTTAGGCTGCCTCGTGGGTTGCGAATCTCACAGAGATTGGCAAAATAACGTCACTAATAAGACTCCTATTGCCAGGTGATTTCATGTGGCCATTCCAACAAGCTTTGTTTGTTTTACTAAATCAGAGCAGTCAACTGAGTGAAATACAGCACATACACAAAGGACTGTTATGCTGCTTATTATCATTAGCACAGACAACAAGTCAGATGCTAAGAGGTTTTGTTTCACTTTTTAAGAATCAACATTGGCCTTTTCATTATATAAATTAAGTTTTGAATGCACATCTTCCAAGACACCACTAGATAAAAAAAGAGGGTTATACTATCCATTCTGACAAAATAGTCACAATAAAAAGTTCCAATTAACCCAGCACCTCAAAAAAGCAACCAAAAAATGCTCTTCTGAACATTAGTAACTCTTTCTTTGTTCGTAAACATATGTTAGCATCTGATGTAAAGTTCTCCTGTATTAGTTAGTGGAAGTTGTTTTTGAAACAGTCAAAGCAGAATTTATTTCCATGACTGACAGTTAAATAATCTATCTGTATTTTCAGAAATGCCAGAAAAGCATTATACACTGACTAGAATTGCTGATACACCTCTGGCCATGTTGGGAGGGTAAAAATATTATGTAAGATCACTACTTTAGATATAAATAAAATCAAGATAAAATGTTATTTTTTACCTCCAAATCCTTTTTCTCTCTTTAAATTTTTGTTAATAGATGCCACCAACTGACTATAGCTCAACTTTAAAATCTTAATACAAGACTTGTATTAGCCATGCACAATCAAAAATCCTTGCATTACATTGATCTTACACATGGATCATAAAAACACTAAATGGATAATGCCCTTAATGCTAACAAATGCTCAACTACTATACCAAATCATTAAATTAACTATGAAACACTCCTACAAGATAAATCTATAATGAAATCATTACTCTTTCTGGAAACGGATGTGGAGGCAATTTTTTTAATTATTACCTTATTACTATCTGGTAGTTCAGCAGTGCCTTAGCAGCTATGCAGAGCAGAAGATACATTACTGTGCTAACTTCTATCTGTGAATAAGCAATTAAGCAAGCCCACAGAATTCTTGCTTCTTAAAGGTCTAACTACTGGCATCAGGAATGTAATGACACAGCAAAGATGGTACTGACACCTACAAAATAAGCTTAACTAAAGAATTTAGGTATTATGCATTGCAACTATGTTGTTGCAGCTGTCACTTGGAGATCTTGAGGTCACTTACCTGGTTTGAGAATCACCCTGAGGTACTATAGTGAACTGCTCATCAGTGGTGGACCTGGCTACCTTTGTTGTATTACGCTACCACCACTGCAGAAACACCATCAGAACAGGAAAAAAGCAGTGTGCTTCAGCACTATGCACCTACCATCTCACAGACACAGATAGCTCAGTGATTGCAGAAACTCTGACTTTTGTAATTGGTCAGATTGCTAATTTGATGCAGCTGGGCAGAACCCAAGTGGTGGGTACAACTGTGCCAGGCCAAGCAAAGCCTACCCCAAAGCTTGCACACTCATTATTTGTTTCTATGGCAAATTCCTTGCACTTGTGACATCTTTAATATGTACTAATGTGAGGGGTTTGCACTCTTCCAACACAGACAAGCAAGTTTCTCATGAATAGACACAACAGTCATGTTACACACATCCACCTGACAAGGGTAAATACTGCAGTGTACATAGCTGGAGAAACTATAGGCAAAACTAAAGAAAATATTCAATATTAAAATCTTCTCTCTTCATACAACACATACATTAAATGCAGAACAGAGGAGTCTGGATATAAAATATCTATAATCAGTAACCATATTCTAGATTTTAAAAATATATCATTGCATGTATTTTCCATAAAATGCAAAGCTTCAGTTCCACCTTCTTATGTAGGGAAATCAAAACGAAAAAATATTCAGAAGGACAACAGGTCAGTGCCTTTCCTTTATTAGCACTAGAATTTTTATGTAAGGAATATGCACAAATAAGAGCCACATTTTCCTTCTTAAAACATAAAGGTCTCTATTGTTCCATGCTACACCAGTGCTGCTATGAAAACTTAATTTCTCCAGCTTTTTTTTCTCCCTGAAGAACAGAACTACTGTTCACTTAGCTGTTCCAAACAGAATGCATGCTCAAAGGGTGAGATAAGGCAAAAGAAAGAACAAATTACCACATTCATTTAGTACGTTCTCCTTCTTCCTTTGATTATTAGCATGAAAGTTTCCTACTAATATTCATAATTCATTAAATTATTTTAACCCAGTGCATATGTTCAACAAGTCCATATATTTATCACAACCACTGAGTTAACTTCTGTATTCATGTAAAAACCATCTACAATTCTATCAATATAAGCCCATAAACACGCAGAAATATTATTGCAGAAATAATATTTGACAATAACAGAAAAATAATGCTAAAAATGCTTGATGCATATTATACACAAAGAGATCAAATACAGAGGTTGCTAAGAAGAAAAATATTTGTAGTCACTACTTGGAAGCAGAAAGACTTAGAATCATGCAGTTTTAAGCTTATTCTGACCATGAAAAATATTCTGTGCATTGCAGTTACACAGAGTGCTTTATTGTGCCTGTTAATTTTTTGTCCATGTATAGATAAAACCTTTCCTATTTAAATAATTATTCAGTGATACTTATTACATTTAATTCTAAGTCTCAACATGTACTACAAAAAAAACCCAAACCAAAAAACCTCAAATTCAAGCCCTCACAGCCCAAAATGCTATATATTCAGTTCTATGAAGCAGTGGCGGGAAGTGTTGAAACAGGCATGCATATTGAAAGTTAAGGAACTCGAGTGAAATTGGAAATGCCCAGTGATGAAACCTAAACACATCCTTCCCTTTTCATGTCTATATAAAAGAAATTTTGCTAGACCACAGCCACAAAACATTCTCTCTTCCATCTCCAAAAAAACCTTACAACAATGCAAATGTACTTGAGCAGATATCATGTTAGGTAATGCATGGCTCATATTCATCCCTTCATGGCAGTATGACCATGCACCATGCAGGGCATGTGCCATACCAGCAAGTCTGTGCTTCCACTGATTAGGATAGCGAGTGTCACAATAATGAACAGCATCACAAAGCTTTACAAAACCTGGCATACACATGTTCATAGAACTCATCAATCAGCTATTTAAACAGAAAAAATACTAGTTTCTAGAAGGACATGAGGGTATGACTGGATGGCACAACTGTCATGGAGCCCCTGAAGCACCAAGTTCACTCTTCTGTTATCACTGATAAAATTTTATATAATCTGTTTTGTCAATTTTATGGTTGGACTCAAGGAACTTAAAAGTGTTTTACAACCTAAAAGAATTCTATGACTCTATAGAAGTAGTAAGCTTTCCTCCATTTTAGTCCTATTGAAAGCTGTTGCAGAGTCTGAGCACTAACTTAAACATTTCTTCCAGTTTTCAACCTATATTTATTCAAGACCAGTTTGTAAGAATAGCTTATCTGACCACTCTTCTTTATGTTGGGTTCTTTTCCCCTCCCTAGAGCTTACTCACACCTTTTAATAGTGAAAAATGACACCTTTTTTTGCTAAGCTCAGTAAACCTCTCTTCTCTCACCTTTTTTGAAAGAGTTTCTCTTGCTGTGATCATCCTGCTGGCCTTTCCTTCTTAGTAGTCACATTTCAGATCAATCCTTGAGAATCAGTGGTCAAAATCTTTTATAGGATTCCATCAACAACTATTTAATTTCTACCACCACAGAAAACTTCTACTGCCTAAAAGAAGTTATTAAGGATGTGCTACGTCATTTCTACAATAATAATTCATGTATTCATTATTTTGTTTTAAACTTACGATCATTTGTGTTACCTAATTTAAGAGAATATAAATCAGGGCAATATCAGCACATTACTATAACTTATTCAACTATTACATATTTTTTAACCATTATTTGCAAGTGTAGAAGCATGAATACCTGAAACTTGGAGAAAATACTATGATTTCTTTTTTAAAGCAACAAAATTTTTCACTGTGATCTATTACTGCCACGTACCATTTTATACAATTTATTCCATAGAAGAATTATATCTTCAATACATCCATTAAATGTTTATATACGCATATAGATATACATAGTCCAATATATATGGCATATAATATATAAATACATTTATTTTACTATATATGTTTAAACACAAGTGCATTCTATTTAAAATATTATCTGTAAAATGTGTATATATTTTGTATCTGCATATAGGTATAGTAATTTTTACATTTAAATAACATATATCAAGATACAAATTTATACATACATCTATGTACAAATACGTGCCTATATACATTCTATACAGGCATACATGTATATGGATACATATATATATACATACATATAAATTTTATGCAGATACAAAATTATACATTTTACCCCTTGCTTATTTTAAATCAAAGTTAATTTTAAAGGATGAGACTACATTCTTCTAAAAAACACTGTTCGGCATAAGGTTCAGTGTGGTTAAGTGAAGCATCTTGTTCAGTGTTACTGTTTTCTAGTTTAAGGCTTTTTTTGGAATGAAAAGGTCATCAGGTTATCAAAAACTTTATGGGAAAAACAAAAGAAAAACAACAAACAAACAAGACCATGAAAAGCTTACCTCATACCATAGAGACTTCTCAGGAAAGGAATTAAATTCCCATTTTATTAAGGACTGAATTACAGTTAGCTGTTCCGTTGTAATCCTAGAAAGCTTCAAGCCACTGTTGTTTCTCCTTTGCTCAATATAATTCCAAGCAACTGTTCCTATGTGCCCTGAAGGTAAAGTCCTAACAATTGCTCTTGTTCCAGTATAAACTGATTTTTTAACTTCTTTATCATTTTTACAGAAACGTCTTATTAATAAAGTAGAACGTTCCTTTTTGTTTCTAAAAAAATCCTCTTCCATCTCTTCTTCACAGTTATCATTACAGTCTTCAAAATGGCTCAGAAAGGGCTTTGAGGGCATTCTTCCAGTAAAGTTATTTCCACAGAAGTTGTGGCCTGAGCATGCCACTTTAACCTTTTGTGGTGCTCTTTCCAGACATAAATATTTATCCCTTAAAGTGTCTTCATACAAGTACTGCCTATTTTCATTCTCACAATTATTTGTTAGCTCCATTAATCTGCAAGTACAAGGTGAGGAACCAGTGGTGTTACCATTGCCAACACTTGCTGGCTGCAAGCAGTCATCCAAAATGAAACCACTGTGTAAATTGCACAAAGCCTTTGATATATTCCTTTCACTAGCACAATGAAAGTGAAAAAAGGCCACTTTATCGGTATCATTGCTGTCATTCTTATTTACTGCTTTCTGACTTCTTAACGAAGGTCCTTTCATTTTCACCTGAATTTCAGCAAGCATGGCTCTTTCCAGTGAAACAGGAATTCCAGTTTCCAGGCATGCCTCTCCCCCTGCTAATGGATCACAAGATTTATACAGCTGGCTACACAGGCTATTGCTCTTGTAGTGTTTCTGTACAATGTTACAGTTAATGTTAAGAAATTCCACTGAATCAGGGATGGAGCTGTTTCTCTCCCAGAAATTTTCACTCCTATTGTCATCAGTCAGTTGTTGTTTTGCCAGAGAGAGTATTTTGGGCACTGAGCCCTGAAGACTTTCTTTTTCAAGTCTGTGTAAGTATGAGAGAGCAGGTGTAGTTTGCCTTCCTGGACTGGCAGCATGTCTTTTTATATCACTGGTGTCCAAAGCATTTTCAGTATTTTCACCTCCAGCTGACTGAGCAGGTATCACTTTACCCTGCACCACAGAGACGAGAACAGGCGGTGTCATCTCCTCAGAAGTCATCTTGACACAGTCTTTTAGTTATTGGATGTGTTTGGGGGTGGGGGAGACCAGGGGGTTGTTGCCTACCAGTCTTTACACCAAGATTTCACTGTAACAAAAGATTCAGTGCTATATAATCATGGGACACATAGTAAAATATATGTTAACTACTACTACTTTTTGAACTGGGTTTTTTAAAAAAAAAAAAAAAACAGTAAATTTTTTGACTGTTGAGCTACTAGGCTTTCCCAGCCTTGGATTACTGACATGAAATAAAAATATTTTTAAACCAGCTTTTTATTGTGATGTAGCTATTTGGCTTTTCTCTTCCCATAATTAATTTTCCTATCATATGTAGCACACACACTGTTGCCTCAGGTTGTAGAAGACAGTCAAACAAATAATCCATGTCAAAGATGCATCTCCCCATACAGCATCCAGAAAGTTGGTTTTCTGAAAAGAGAAAAATATATATATACTGAACAAAATCCATGGCACAAAGTCCACCATTAGAACTAAAACAGATTTTTTTTTTTCCATGTGAAGATAAGGGACACAAAACAACATAAATTAACTATACTGAGACCTGGAGAATTCCAAAACACGTATTTAAATCTGTCTTAAGTGTCAGTTTGGGGACATCACAGTCATGTTTTACATATTTAAATAGCTGTCTTCACTTCACTATGGAAAGCTATGTCACCACAGAAAACTAATTTTACTGAGGCTGCAACACTGAAATTGAACATACAAGATATACACAAAGAGAAAAATGAAATATCTTCTCTATAATTTTCCTGACTCATAACCAGCATAAGTTAAAACATTTTTAAGAACAAAATCACTTTACAACTACACTGCCTTTTAAGGCTAATTATTTTTCTGTTCAGAAATGAACTCTATCACAACTACAACTGTTTCAGTGTTACGTGGGTTTTATTTCATTAAAGTTTATATTGTTACCATGAAATCATGAAGAAAACTATTTTTGCCAGAAGTTTATGACTGAAAAAGCATGAAGCTGGACAGTAAAAGATTGGAATATTATCAATAATCTTTTTGACTCCTTTATGTATATGTCTTAAGGTAATAAGTTGAACCTGCCCCTCAATACTGCCATTAATTCACAGGGTCTTTCCTGTAAGCAGCATGATAGAAGTTAATCTTGGAATCAGAAAATAAGAGGTTACACATAGTTCAACAACAGAAACAGAAAACTAGAAGAGACACACCCAAATAAATCATGGCAAATTAAAATTAAACAAATACACACTTATCTTTCAATGTATCATATTTAATGTTTAAAAACATTAAGCATGTTACTAAAAATCTGGAAAATGTAAAAAGTTATACTAAGGCCTAACTTTACTAAAACAATTTAATTCAATAGACACAAGGGGGGGAAAAAAGTTGAAACTTCGGTAGTAAAACACATCACAAAACTGAGGAAAATCACTGGCTAAGTACAACAACTTCGTAACTGTTCAAACCAATGTTGATCCAGGTGCTACCTGCACAAGTAGAAGGGATACCTTCTTTAATTCAGTTCATGCAGTTCAGCTAAACATAATAATTATATCATCTGTAGTGGATAAAGCAACTAGGAATGATGGGAAAAATAAAAATCAGGAAAGCTAAATAATGAAAGTAGTTCAAAGTGCACTCTCCTCGGGTAACTATGGTTAACAATTTTATTCAAAACCATTTTAGAGCACTGGCTTTCAATTTTATTGATTACTGATTTTCACCCAAAAGGAGTTTGGCACAAACCAAAAGGTAAAACACATTCTTTAGTTGATAAGCTCACATAATGAAATGCAAAAGTGTAACTAAATATATCATTTTTCATGGAGGAAGGGTGCTGCTCATCGAAAATGAAAAACAAACTTCGGAAAAGTAACATTTTGCTACAAATCCAGGGGTGAAAAGTTTGCTAGCCAGTAAACAGCATTCTTTCTTCAGGTAGTAACTACCATAAATGTAAGGTGGTAAAAAATTGCAATTTAGTATTTCATTCAAGATTTCACTTTTATTGGTTTAACAAGTGAAGAAAGATCAGAGAGGGTTGCAAAGGAAAGTGACAGAGATAGAACAAAGAGCCACAAGTTCTACATTCTCAGTGCATTACAAAATGCCTGTGCATGCCAGAACAGCAGAGGAGTCAAGATGGGAAACTCAGACTCCGTACAAGAGAGATTTAGCACTAGAAGAGAAAATAAAAGCTACAGTTCATAGAAAAGTTGTGTAGAAGGAGATAGCAGTAGTTGGATAGAGTGGTGTGGACAGGACTTAAACTGGGGTCATGTTACCAATACAGTTCACAAAGCACCCTATAAAATACTGTGACAGCACAACTGTTGAGGAGACATAATGAGAAACCAAGACATAAGCAATCCTTTAAATTTCCTGATAGTCTCTATATCAATAAATTGTACCCTGGAATTCATGGGGGTTCACTTTCTTCTTACCTATTTTACTTAAAAAAAAAAAAACAACAACAAAAAAACAAAAACACCCCACACTTAAGAACGCACACATAAGGGTAAAGTACTTCAGCAATTATCTTACTCAAGCATTTCCTATCCCTCTTCCATGTCCTTCTACCTCTTCAAATCTCCAAGTAACAGCTTTCATAACTTTTTGATGCTATACACTTGAACAAAACTGCAAGCAATCCATGTAGAAATATCCCATCTTATTTCTTCTGGCAACCATTACGCACCTTTGAGCCTAAATTAATGATGCTGATCAAAGGAGAAAGATCTAGGAGCTAGCCTCTTGTTTTCTCTTGATCTCTCTCACTCTTAAGTTTCTGTCTTGCTATATCACGTACCAATAATAGATTGTAAAAGGTATAAAACACATACGTGTATTAGTAATACTCTTCAGTACTGATTTTTTAAGGATTTCTTTCATCTGTCAAAACATCTCACTGCACTGATTCATCTTTCCTGTCTGCATCAGGATCCTGTCAGCATCACCTGTTTTCAATTGAATGAAAACACAAGACAGCAAAATATATTCATAAATGTATTCCTTGTAATATTGCTAAGCCAGGAATAAGAATTAAACCCAACATCATTATGCATCTTTAACACCACACGATGAAGCTGAGATTACAAAACTGACCACATATGTTAACTTGAAATTTTTTACATCAGCCTTTATGGAGAAACTTTAAAAAAGAAAAAAAAAATTGCTTCTGTAAACAGAAAGCTGCTAAAACTAGAGGTGCATCTATATCCCAGGCTCTGTCTAAAAAGCTCCTTCAGAGAGACCAGGACTAGTTTTCCACAGTTACTTAACATTCTCTCACCTCTCCCTTATGCCAAAGTGTCTCTGCACATGTCCTCCCCAAACTGCTTCCTCAGATCTTTTTCTTTTCTCTAGAATCTTTCTCTGAAATCTTTCCCAACAGCAGTTATTGTTGGTCACCTCTCTCAAATTCAGGGGCTACATCTCTGCACATTTCTCTCTACCAGCATCACTCTATCTATCCATCCATTCCCATGTTTGATATCCATCTATGACACAGTCTCCCATAGCATCCTAATGAGAAAGTTAGTAGCTCATGGCTTGGACAGGTTCACTCTTCGCTGGATTAAAAACTGGCTAGATGATCGAGCACAGAGAGTGGTTGTGAATGGTGCCACTTCCAGCTGGTGTCCAGTGACCAGTGGTGTCCCCCAGGGTTCAGTCCTGGGCCCAGTCCTGTTCAACATCTTTATTGATGATCTGGATGAGGGGATCGAGTCTACCATCAGTAAATTTGCGGATGACACCAAGTTGGGAGGGAGTGTCCACCTCCTGGAAGGAAGGAAGGCTCTGCAGAGGGACCTGGACAGGCTAGGTAAATGGGCAATGACCAATGGCATGAAATTCAACCAAGCCAAGTGCAGAGTCTTACACTTTGGCCACAACA
>VWZO01002634.1:0-19951 GCA_013396975.1 Bucco capensis | reverse complement strand
AATATCTGCTTAAGAAGCTCCCTGTCTATGTCCAGCTGTTCCCAAGCTCTAATGACCATTGAAACATGATAGCGAACTGATCCAGCTCAATAATAATAATTTGCTCAAGTTACATCACAGCTAGATCATTTTCTCAATTCAGTTCATATATGGTTGTGCCACCATGTATGCTATAACACAGCACAACAGAGAACACGTGAGTAGCATGGGGAAGTGAGGAAAACTCTGCTTGAGGTACTTCAAATATTTCTGCAATCTGCAAATGTAATTCGATGTTTCATCTGTGTCAATCTACTACAAGGCTGCCACCAAAGCTGGCAGACTCATTCCTCTCACTTTGGTCCCCATTTTGTTCATCTAGAGATGATGAGGCCACAGAATTAAGTTGACTGAGTTGGTTGATAGGAAACTATTCTCTTCTCTTCTACTATTCTCCAGCCACATGATCATTACATTCCACAGATAGGAAATATTAGCAACACCTAGTAGGGACTACATGCCTCAAGTAGGAGCTTCAGTTTAAATCATGTTTGCTATGAAGTCTAAATGCACTCTGAATGTAACAGACTAAGAGAAAAGTTAGCTAGTGTATAGGTATGCTAAAATCTCATGAAACAAAAAGTAAAAACCACAATGGCAGAGTCTCTCATGTATGGACAACTGTAAAAATATCTGAAGCTGCAGCCCTGTTGAACAGATGACAAAGGTTTCATATGTCCCTCATAACACTCTTCTCAGTCTCTGCTTTTCACTCTAATCAACAAATTTCAACTCACTGTGTCCAGCAAATTCCTTAAACTGTTGGAATTCATTAGGCATGTTCTGATGTGTGTTAACACAATGTTGTAAGTGCTATCAAGTGTAAAACTCACAAGCTCAACCAATAGAACAGTATTTTGTAATTTACTGTAGAATTGCAGAATTATCATTCCCTGTGGCCTCCCTTACTTGCCTGTCTGCATATGGGTGGCCAAAGCCTAGATTCTCACATATAATTCTCATACAAACATATACATGTATTTGCACATAAAAACAACGCTGAAATTATTCAAAATCATATTCTTCCTGGCACACATTCAACTCAAAACATAGTGAATCACAGTTAAATTGAATATGAAAGCACATGAAGTAGGCAGCTAAACCTGCACTGTATTCAACACACACTGACATTTTCTGAAGCCAGTAGATTAGTTGATGAAATCCATTAATAACTACATTGCTTCATTTTACAAGGATTAAGTTATGTCAGAAATGTAATGTGCTCCTTCTATCAGTAAAGGAAAGTAAAAATATAAGAAACTAGATCCAGCATTAGTGAGTCATCCTGGATATAGAGGTCAGCCAAAAAAGACAAATGAATAATGAATATAAAAAAATCTGGCAACCTTTCAGCACACATTCACAGAATGTATTAAGTCTGAAAACATGTGATACAAAACTGATTTGTCTACTTGGTTTTTTTACACTGCTACATATACTTGAAGACTTAAAGTGCACACTAGTTCTAGTTAGTATTAATAATAATAATACTGTTCAATAATTCGTTATTCCCCAGCCATCTGGGATTAAAGTCTACAACAGTCTACATAAAACATCCAATATAATCAAAGACTATAAAACTGTATTAATTTAGTATCAATTTAACCTATAATTCATTACTCAAGCTAATTGCCTTTTCAAGTCAGCAGGAATTCTGGTTCAGGGAAAAAAAATAAAAACAACAAACAAAAAACCAACACAGAATATGTTAAGACATGTCCTATTATTTAGTCTAAGGAAAGGCATATGAAGGATCAGAATCATCACAGGATATGTTAAGTTAGAAAACCTTTCAACTCTAGGTAGTCAAGGAAAAGATAATTAGATAAATGTTTGATGATGCTGCTTGGACTGTGGGAAGACTCAGCAACTGTATGACAGGCAAGTAAGGAATGGATGTCATGGTAAAGATGGGGATTATTTAGAACAATTGCACAGTGCCAGAGACACCAAATGTAATTCAGTACACAGGATGCTGTGGGAGTTTCACAGGGAACTCAGGTGAGTGTCTGGTAGGGGCCAAGATTATGGGTGCAAAGAATGAGGTAGACTGACAAACACATATGTAACATTACTAAATACATACTGGTAGTTTCCATGGGCAAACTGCTATTGCACTGACACAGAAGGTAATTCACAACAGCTAAAGGGCAAACGAAGGCAGCTTGACAACATTCCTCTTCTTCCCTGTCTGTGCTGGGGCACCTACAGCTAATTCTCCAGCTTTCCTCCCACATATAAATAGTGACTATCTATGGTAAACAAAAAAACATGTCAGTTTAGTTTCAGTTAATAAATACTTACACAGCATCTAAGGCATAAGAAATCAATGAGTAAGAGACTCTTGGAAAACACTGAAGTACAGAAATATTTTCACACAATAACTGGATAAAAAAGTATTGATCATCTCACTCACCTCACCCCAACAATTGTGTTTAAACAATATAATCCAAGTTCAAGCTCTTAAGGAAACAACTAGTTCACAAGGAAAGTTTTTTGTATACTACAACTATCTATTTACTTTTTTTTAAAAAAAGATACCTTTTTTTAGTAAATAAGCTACAGATTGTTTAAGACCAATTTCTTGAATAGAATAAGAAACACACACTTCGTAACTCCTCTTTAATTTACACTGTATCATGCACACTGTTAGTTTTCATTACAGTGCCATATCTCAGACACAAGCAGCAGATACTAGTATAAGAACAGGGCACAACACAACGCCATCAGTTCTCTAAACCTTTCTTCTGCCCAGGGAACCACAGGAAAACACTAAGGAGGAAAGAGCCAGACTCTTAAGAATCACTCAAGATCTGCACAAACCCTATTTGAACAGTTGGAAGCAAGTTATAACAACATTTTATTTGGCACAGAGCATCTTGCAGAACCTCAGATTTACCACCAGTGTCTGTGTTTCAACAACAAAAAATCCTTCAGAAAACTACAGTATTTATATATCCTGTCAAGTTAGAGTCTCTTTTTTTAATTTCTAGTATACTTATCTAAACACAATCAAGTATTAGATGTCTCAAACTAAGCAAATGGCTGCCAGATGGTGAACCCTCTCAATTGCCTCATCACTCATCACTGCATCATGCAGAATCTGAAGCTACTGCGAGATACCAGCTCAACTCTTCATTTCTTTACAGAAATTCCTGTTCTTTATGAGGAGGCACAAAGAGAACTAAAACTATCTTCCTGTCTGGGTCATTTCTTTATTTCTTTCTAGATCTCATCTGCAATATGCTTTTTAAATAAGCTTTCTGTTTAGTGATTACTTGAATTCATGCTAAGTGGCCTTGTCTGAAAGCTGTAATTTCATCATCAAAACTGTATGACTCTAACCATTAAAGGCAGGATTATCCTTCCCCATCCTTGAACAAGTACTTCTTGAATAATTTCCTTAACTTTCTGAAGAACTGTGAAAACAATCTCAAATGAGTAAAAAGACTCTGGAGCACTGAGACTCACACTCATAGGAAAATGGAGCGCAGTAGATTTAAAACAAAATCTTCAAGTGGCAGAATTCAACAAAC
Organism: Bucco capensis; assembly: GCA_013396975.1. NCBI lineage: Eukaryota > Metazoa > Chordata > Aves > Piciformes > Bucconidae > Bucco > Bucco capensis. Next base: position 16,376 of record VWZO01002634.1, on the reverse strand, counting down.
TTGACACTGGTAAGTGGAATCTCTTGGAAAGATTAGACAAACTATAAAGGAATACAAAATAACTGACAATTAATAAAAGATATTATATAAAACAAATATGCACCACAGTGATCTTGAAAACCAGGAGTATCAACCCAATACTCCAGAGTTATAGTCATCAGAGTTGTTAATTATAGTTACTAAATGAATCAATTCTTTCTCTGCCCCTTACCAGATCATCAAATCAGAGCTAAATCTGTTAAATGCTAATACAAAGAATTACACGTCTTAACCACTCTCTTGATTTTTAATCATCAAAATTTCTCTAGTTCAACTGCTGCACAGACTTGAGAGTGCCTGGTTACCTAGACAAAGACAGTATGTCCTCAAAAGGAAGAGCTTAATTCTTTCTTACAAGATCGCATTTTCACTGAAATTGAGCTGAAAATGTAGCAAAGCAGACATGTCAATAACACAACCACAAAAAACGTAAAAGATAATGAACCAGCGAGTGCATGCTGAAACACTCAAGGTTACTTCTGTTGTAACAGTTAAAGAAGATGAAACTACCCCGTTTTTTGTAATGTACTTGGCCATGATAACAATAAACCAATGCCGCAACTAGCACAATGATATGTGATGTTAATCTAGCACGGGATCATCGCGCATGTCTGTCAGAGCCCCAAAGACATCAAGTCCTTAAATGCCATAACCAGCCTCACCTGCAACCCCCACCAACAGGCCCAGGAGTCATTTCAGCTCAGGACTGTCCCCCCAGTCCTGGGCTGAGCTATATTATTGGCAGCTCTGGGCTGTTTCTAACCTTTCAACCAGACTCATCAGATTGACATTGGATCTGACTCATCCACTAGTGTCAGTCTTGGGACAGTAGGTTATGGCAGAGCCTGAGTCCCAGCTCATTGTCTCGCTGACCCCTCCTGTGGCTCCCCAATAAGGGAGGTCTTTGGCCTCACCATCAGCCACAACCACATTCTCATTGCAAATAACAAAAAAACTGAGATCATTCATGATCAAGTAACACCCAAACAGCACAATGAATATAGACTTTTGCATATTGCCAGCAAGACCAAGAGCAGTGCTTGAGGAGGTTACTCTGAAACACCGAATCAAACACTATCAGGCCAGTACTGAGGCAGCAAACCAAAAGATAAGAAACAGCCAAGGCCTTTTTGCGCAAGATGACAACACTGACTTCATCCTGCTAAGGAAAAAACCTTTACACTAGATGCAGGAATCTCACCTGCAGGACTCACTGTGCAACAATGACCTTAGCAGGCAGCTGAGTGCATTATGAAGTAATAAAGAGCATAAGAAAAGATCCCTGAGGCGAGGTGAAGCTGCAATGAAAACAGCCTGTGCAATCTACAGAGTTTTGAACAAAACAAGGGCTGATGCTAGCAACAGCACTCTTCATACAACAAAAGCCTATCTAATGTTTCAAAACAGTGGAAAAGCAAAACACTCTTTCAAGATAGTTTGTAAGGTGACACATATCAGTGGCTTGGCACAACTGCTCAAGCTCACTGATAATACATAGAGAAAGTGGTTTTAAACAGTAAGTCAGAGAGGTTATCATCACCTGTACCAGTACTCACAAGGTGCAACAGACAGTGTGAAGCTTTCAATTTTCCCAACTAATACCTTGCATACTATATGTAGTTCTTTGTTTAAGAACAGTTTCTAATGTGGATGGTATTGCTTTCCTATATGTCACTTACTGGTTGTTAGGAAGCCAACAAGAAGCAAGAAAATCATGTGTGAAAGCTACGTGAAGAGAAGAAAAAAAAATAGCACCACTACATCTAGAATAAAGTTCACAGACAGATGACCTATGAAAAAACAACTTATAAAACCAGCACACATAAATGAAAGTAGACTAACCTGTCCTTTGAGATTTCAAATCAAATATTGTTCATCTGTCTTCTTAGTCACACTACTGCCACACCTCAAAACAGTTACTTCTTGCTCCTGCAGATCTTTTTCGTTTCCATCCTTTCCAAATTAATTAGTACCTCTTAAGCTGTGTAGCTTTTTATTTTTAAAATCAATAGTCCTCTTATTTTATCATGAACTTACCTTGCAAACTATTAAATGCCTCCTTAGACCTGCTGCTGTTAATTTTGCAGGGATTACATCACACTCAGACCCCCTATATATTCAAGAGATCTTTTTATTGTCTTCCAAAACTATTTATTGAATACTGCTTTCCCTTTTAACCTCCTTTTCAGAAAAATAAAATCAGTAGAATGAAATTTAGTTTAGGAAAGGCAAGCTCTACCTTTAAGACTAAAATCCACTGTAGACCTCTCAAAGTATCTGACAAACTTAGAATAGTTCTTGAGAAATATGAGAACAGGCTAAATTAGAAACAGACACTGTACTCCCAACACTAAGGTCTTCATGGATTCTGTAAAGCTTTCTGGCTTTATTAACTGTTCGTTAATGCTGGCTCTTTTTATTTAAGCATTCTAACTCTGCTATGAATGTGGAAACAGCTATGGAAGTAATATTTTAACATAGTTTTCAAAACAGAATTTATGTATTTCATCACTTCTTATTTTACATGTGACTTCTTTGAAAAATAAAGACTATACCTACTACAAAACTACAGGAAAAAACAGTCAGGTGTACATTATTTATATGACGGTATAACAGTTGCACATAATTCAGGTGTGCATAATTATTGCCTATAATAACCATAAAAATCAAAACGCTTGGTTTTCATGATTCGTTCATCAGAATAACATAGTAACCTCTATTTAGTCTTAGATACAGTTACGGTAAGAAGTATGTGCAAGAGGTATCATTACTGCACTACTTTTAAATGCAAGATCCTGATTTTTTTAATGCTTTACATTCAAATATTTGAAATAATGAATTAGATATTTTCAAACCATACCAGTACATATTAAAAATAAGCCAAAATTTTACTCATAATTAACTTTGTAACTTAATATTCTTACTTTATTTTATATAGTTGCATGTCATTCAATCAATTGTCATATGTCTGAACACTCAGAATTTTAAAGCCCTGTATGAAAGAGAACCAGGTACTGGAAGTGTCTACATCCAAACACACAATAAATAGTACAATACTAGGTGACAACAACATCTATGCTCTTTTAATTATACACTTATATGTACATTCAGTATTTAAAAAAATGAAGAAGCAAGCAGGTCTTCAGATTTAGCACAGACAAGCCACATGCATAAAAACAGTATTACTACAGAGATGTTATCTTTTGTTGATATTTAAGACTAATTACAGGGCCTAAAAAAAAAAAGGTACAAACTGCTAATCAGAGGAAAAAGCCCAGCTTGATCTAAAGAAGTTCACTGTAGACTGGAGGTCTTTTCCTGCAGGCTTTGGGCCATATCCAGCAAGCATTAGACACACAAAGTCCTACCAAGAATAGGTCAGGGACTCAATACTTTCAGAAATCTTTATGTAGAAAGATCAGAGCTTCCCTTTTTCTTTGGCAAAGGAAGGGCCTCAGCTTTCATGCTTTTCTGGCAAGCAAGGGAATATGGCCAACTTTCTTTGCATTTGCTGGCCAACAGCTGAGACAATCTCTGCCTCAATGCAAACTTTAAAATCTTTATTGGGATGCACAGAGTTGCCAATAGAATAGAGGTTTACTGTAAGCAAGATGGGTAAGGCAGGAAAAACAGGAAATGGAGGCTATTGTTGTTTCCTTTTAATTATCAATTGATTTCATCAAGTCAAATGGACCTGAAATGTTTGGGAGAGTTTTGGTAAGTGTAAATTCAAACAGGAATAGCAAGTGAAGGGTGTGGGGCATTTTGTTGTGGAGTTTGGCTTTGTTTTGTTTTTCTTGGTTTAGGGCTTTCTGCTTTTCTCAATAGTCTCCTCAGAGCTCTAGGGAACATAGAAAAAGCTGATAAAAGACTGAGAATGGCATTAGAAAAAGTAAAAATAATTAGAACAGAGGAAGGCATAAGAGTTTAGGGTAGAGTGACTCATGTACAGATTATATTCTTCACTGGCCATCACAGCCTCAATTCTGTTATACTGAACAATTCTTCCTTCTTTTAAATCTGTGGACACACCTTCCTCAAATATTTTTACAGCTCTCCCACTAACTCGTAAGTCAATTCCATGCAGTTTTCTGTAAGTCACACAGCTGAGGTGAAATTCAGGGGTGCATGGCTGTTGTTATGCAAGATAATACTGTGCTGTAGTGTTAGAACTGTGGTATATTTTGTCTTCAGAAATTTTAGTCTCAGTAACAGCCTTATGTACCTAGCCAACAGGACAACTATTACAGATAAACATTTCCATTATCAACTTACATAACAGAATAAAGAGTATACAGAACAAAATGAGGGAATGACACAAACATGGAAGTAAGCTTCTGACAAAGTAGAATGACATTTGCAAATTTTAAGAGAACACACAAACTTGAATGGAGTAGTGCATTTGGGGATTCAACTATATTCCCAAACAAGTTTAAACTCTTAATCTTCATCGAAAAATGTTTTCTAGTTAAGTATCAAGAAAGCTAGCAAAACCAAAACAAGTCCTTCTACTTCAACTTCACATATTAAAAAACAAAAACACCAAAAAACCCTAAAATCAATAAACATTTCTGTTTCATACTGTAAGTTAGTTCAACCACATAGAATAATCTTGTAATACAGTCTCTGAAAAGGCAACTGGATAGCAAAAACTGTATTTTTACACATATATTTCTGCTAACATGGAATAAGTAACACAATCAAAACAAGAGCATCCAGTGTTACATGGATTTGGGCTAAGCTAACATAATTTTCAGTAAAGGCAAGAAGAATCTATTTTCAATAGAGGCAGAAATACCCTGACAGATACACTACAGATCCAAGGTTTACTATTCCTTAAGAGAAGAATTATATAAAGTCAACATCACAACTTTCCTAGAGTTAGGAAATCTCTCAAACTTTCAGCTCTGAGTTAACACTCCATATGCAGCTGGCATTTTTAAAGAGCTGATTAATCAGTTGCATGGTAACATCTTTATGTTAACTATTCCATAATTTTATCTGTAACAGAGGCATATTACATAAAACACATAGCCAAAATGTAGGAAAGGTATATAGGCTTCAGGAGAGCCTGAATTTTCAAAGACACAGAAGGCAAAGGCAAAAAACACAGATATGAGTCAGGAGTACAGACAGCAGTTTTAATGCTCAGCAAAGAAAAACTGTTAACTTTTCCCTTCTCAGAAAATTATAATAATTCGCCTTTTTCAGAAACACTGTAGACTTCATATAACACTCTGTGCTAAGGCATGACTGAGCTGTTCTGCTAGATATTGGCTCACTGAGAAGTCTGTGGGGAGAAAGGGAACAGTGTTCAATAATACACTTGGATGAGTACACTTTGATGTATGCAAACACACAGTCAATGATTTGACCCTTTCGGCCAGTACATAGCTTCTGCAGGTGTCCATCCGAGGAATACACAGTATTCTCACTGAGATAAGTATCTCCAGTAGGGACACATTCTGAAAATAGAGATATTACTTGTTTCCATGCACATAAACTTGCACTACAGGGAACTGAAAGCATGCAAACACTGAATTTTCTCTTGTGGAAAGCAATCTGTAACTCCACATATCAAAGCATGAGGTAGCAACTGGCAATATGCTAATACCATATCATGCTTACGTCAAACCAAAAGTATCAAAGACAGATGAATTAAATGGTACCACCCTGCCCAAGTATCAACCACTCCCTCTTACAACCTGACTCTCAGTAACAAGACGGAAGACTCAGTATTAAGGAGAGGGGAAACTGGAAAACATCTAGAGCAAGAGCAAAATTCAAAATTGGATTAATTACTGATGGGCTCGTAGCACTGGTAGTAATTCCCTCCCTCCAATAGTGTCCTCCAACAGCCATAGCTCACAAAAAGTAAAGTTCATTGTATTAGGTTTGGCTGAGATGGAGTTAATGTCCCCATACAGTTTTCAGAAACGCTGTGCCTCAGATTGAAGATAACATGTGATGTTGTGACTGCTATAAGGCTGGCATAGCACCAAAGCAATGGGGTGGACAAGGTCCTGGGAAGGGGCGTAATCAAGACAGCTGACCCAAACTGACCAAAGAGGTATTCCATACCATATGACATCAGCTCAGGGATAAAGGGCAGACGGGGGGAAGGAAGGGGGTGGGAAGAAGACGTCTGCCCCCCAAGCAACCACTACGCCTTCTGGAGCCCTGCTTCCCAGGAAAGGGCCAGACATCGCCTATTATGGGAAGTAGAGACTAAAGCTCAATTTTGCTTTGCTTTGCTTCATGCGCGTGGCTTTGCCTTTCTTTATTTTGCTTATTAAACTGCCTTTACTAAAACCCATGGGCTGTTTCCATCCGTTCTCTCCCTCTTGTTGTGCCGTGGGAGGTGTGGGGCGAGAACGTGATAGAGAACCTTGGTGGGTACCTGGCGCTCGGCCCAGGTCAACCCACCACACTCATCTAAACACAAGCAAAACAAACACACAAAACTGAACTGTTAAGTGTACCTATTACATATTGGTAGACATATCGAGTCTATTCACTTTGTTCTTTGGGGGAAAAATGCCAAAAAGAGACTATTCACAAAAGTAACAGCTACACTGAAAAATTTCAAGGGCTCTAAAGGAGCCACATGAAGAAATATTTTTCATCTATAAATTGCAGAAGTACTACAGTAATGCAGAAGTATCACAGTAGAAAAGATTCCAAGAAGCATTATGTTCCTGGTACTCTTTGACACCTTTGCACTTGAGACACCTTTTGCCACTTTGACACCTTTGCCACAACCAGAGTTGTGGTCAATGGCTCTTTGTCTAGGTGGAGAGCAGTGACTGAGTGGTGTCCCTCAGGGCTCTGTCTTGGGAACAGTGCTCTTCAGTATCTTCATTAACGACCTAGGACATGGATATCGAGTGCACCCTCAGCAAGTTTGTGGATGACACGAAGCTGAGTGGTGTGGTTGATGGGCCAGAAGGGCAGGATGCCATCCAGAGGGATCTGGATAAACTTGAAGAGTGGGCCCATGAGAATAAAATGAAGTTTAACAAGTCAAAATGTAAGGTCCTGAATCTAGGTAGGAGTAATCCTAGATACGAGTGCAGACTGGGTGAGGAACTCATTGAAAGCAGCCCTGCAGAGAAGGGCTTGGGGGTCGAGATTGATGGAAAGCTGGATATGAGCCAGCAATGTATATTCACAGCCCAGAGAGCCAACCGCATCCTGGGCTGCATCAGGAGAGGCATGACCAGCAGGTCTAGGGAGGTAATCCTGCCTCTCTACTCTGCTCTCGTGAGGCCCCACCTGGAATACTGCATCCAGTTCTGGGGTCCTCAGCATAAAAAAGATGTGGACCTGTTGGAGCAAGCCCAGAGGAAGACCACAAAGATGATTAAAGGATTGGAAAACTTCCCCTACAAAGATAGACTAAGAGAGTTAGGGTTATTCAGCCTGGAGAAGAGAAGGCTTTGAGGGGATCTTATAGCAGCTTTCCAGTACCTAAAGGGAGATTATAAGATATAAGGGGAGAAACTTTTTAGATGGTCAGATTGTAATAGGATGAGGGGGAATGGTTATAAGCTGAAGGAGGGGAAATTTAGATTGGAGATTAAGAGGAAGTTCTTTACCTGGAGGGTGGTTAGGCACTGGAACAGGTTGCCTAGAGAGGTTGTGGATGCCCCATCCCTGGCAGTGTTCAAGGCCAGGCTGCACGTGGCCCTGGGCAACCTGGTCTAGTGACTGGCATCCCTGCCCATAGCAGGGGGGGTTGGAACTAGATGATCTTTAAGGTCCTTTCCAACCTGGCCATTCTATGAATCTTCAGTGTAGCTGAAGACTCAAGTGACTCAATGTCATTTACTGAACCAAACAGGGAGGTAGCCTGTTTGTCAGCTTCTCCTGTCATCAGAAATCTAGGGGGTTGCAACCTTGCATGGGTATTCCTCTACTCTTTCTGCTTCTCATAGGCCCATTGAACTAAAACGGGTGCACAAAATGAGCAGAAACTTAAAGCTGTCACAAGAAATACCTGCAACTAGACTATCTTCCCACGGCTTCAGTAGAAACAATGCATATGCTCACAGAACACTGATATATTTGAAAGCCACTGAAAGTGTGAATTCTTCCAGTAACAGTTAGAAAGATACTAACCAATTCTTAGAAATCTCTGCCCGCTGATGAAACAATCTAATTACAAATGCATTTTAACGTACTTGTCCAAACTGAACAATAACTATCTAGCTGAAAATAAATCTTCGAAAAATGTCAGACTATGAAAATCACCTAAAATTAGACCAGAATCAGAATACAGTCTTCAGCAGGCAATTCAGCCTCTATATTAAAACACTGAGTTTTATTTTTCTCTTGCAATTTCATACACAGCTGCAATCCAGAACACTTGTAGCAACCCTAAAGGAATTAAAAATGAGGCATTCATGACAAGAAAGCTCCTCAAGAGGAAGACTGCAGGTTGCTCTTTAATGCCAAGTGTTGGTAGTTCACAAAGAAGTAGCTGCTCTGCTACATGACTCCTTTTCCTCTTGCTAAATTCCAAAGGGAAATCAAGTTGGGTTTCCCTGAATACTGCTGAAAGATATTTGCACTGCTACAGAAATTAACCTAGTCTGAGCAACAGAGTTTTGTACTTGGAGTAAAGGAATGCATTATGAGAACGCTAGAAAGAAGATGCAGTGAAACAAAACCCTCAAATACCAGAGACCACTGCTGCAGAATTCTTGCTGTAAGCTGTAGCACAGACAGAGAAAAATACTGTGGAAGGAGATGTCTCATATCAGAGCATTGTCTGAAACAGCAGACAGCAAGGTCCTACTACACAAGGCAAGGTCAATGAAACTTGAGAGTCATCTGTTTAAGTAAACATACTATTATTAGATGCAAGTTATGCAGCACTTGTGCATACTAATAAAACCATTACCACAAAAATAAATGTTTTCAAATGGTAGCTTCAACTTCGCACTCAATATTTCTGTTTTCTGCGTTTCATTTAAAACATTCAGGGGTCAGTGCTGGGTCCAGTACTGTTCAATATATTCATCAATGATCTGGATGAAGGGGTAGAGTGTACCCTCAGCAAGTCTGCAGATGATACCAAGCTTGGAGGAGTGGCTGCCACACCAGAAGACTGTGCTGCCATCCAGTGTGACCTGGACAGGCTAGAGAGATGGGCAGGGAGAAAATGCAATTTAACAAGGGCAAGTGTAAAGTACTGCATCTTGGAAAGAACAACCCCATGTATCAGTACAGACTAGGAACTGATCTGTTGGAGAACAGCCCTGGGGAAAAAGATCTAGGAGTCCTGGTGCATAGGAGGATGACCATGAGCCAGCAATGTGCCCTTGCATGCCAATGGCATCCTGGGATGTATTAAGAGGAGTGTGGCCAGCAGATCGAGAGAAGTTATTCTCCCCCTCTACTCTGCCTCGTGAGACCTCACCTGAAATCCTGTGTCCAGTTATGGGCCCCCCCAGCTCAAGAAGGATAGGGAGCTGCTGGAGAGAGTGCAGCACAGGGCCACCAAGATCATTAAAGGAGTGGAGCCTGTCCTATGAAGACAGGCTGAGAGAGCTAGGTCTCTTCAGCCTGGAGAAGAGGAGACTGAGAGGGGACTTCATTAATGTTTACAAACATGTTAAGGGTGAACGTCAGGAGGAGAGAGAGAGACAGGCTCTTCTCAATGTCATCCAATGTTAGGATAAGAGGGAACAGGAGCAAGTTGGACCACAGGAGGTTTAGTGTTAACATGAGGAAAAACGTTTTTACAGTAAGGGTGACAGAGCACTGGAACAGGCTGCCCAGGAGGGCTGTGGAGTCTCCTTCTCTGGAGACATTCAAGATCTGCCTGGATGCATTCCTGTGTGACCTCGTCTAGGTGATCCAGCTATGGCAGGGGGGTTGGACTAGATGATCTTTCTAGTTCCCTTCCAACTCCTAACATCCTGTGATTCTGTGATTCAGATAAGTAACATAAACAATATTGAAAATACCTGGGTATTTAGTTTTTAATCACTGAAAATGTCACAACAAATTATTAATCAGCAATGTAGAATAAAAAGTACTGCAGAGTCAACAGCCTACTTAAACTATTGTGATATGCCTCAGACTACTGAGAATAAAATATTACAATAAATATACTGGCCTACAGGATACACTTCATTGCACAGGACTCAAGCCTGTCTCCATACCCAGAAGTTACTCTGGAGTATGTAAGAGTTTTGAATGTAAAGAACATGGAAGGCAGCTCCCTAAGGCATGTCACATATTCCACAATGTGTTGTGTGTGTCTCTGCTGCTTTAAATCATTCCCTGAAAGAGCTAGTATTACCTGTGGCACTGTTATTGACACTCGATAAATTGGAGAGATATAGTGGGTTGTGGAAGAAGGATAATTCTGGTGGAGAGTTGAGCTCATTCCTTCTAGCTTTTGTAGTTTACCAGTTTTCAGTAACTGACAGCACATCTAGCTTTTGTTTGAACATGCTGAGTTAATTATGAATGGCTGGACAGTTAAGAAGAGAGTATTGTGGATGGCCTACTTTAAAATCAGTGACATTAATTAAAGTCTTACACAGAATTGTCAATCTGACAGTGTATATGAAACCACCAAGGACCAGACTTTGATCCCACAGCGATGTATTTACAAACTAAACGTTGGTTCAAGTAAGATCAAAATTCTGCGCCCCAAAAACAGAAGAAAAATATTAGAGAGCTCCAAATACAGAAAATGCAAAGAAAAACTGTCACTATATTATCCTCAGCTCTATTTTGCTCATTAAAAAAATGAGAGTTAAATATGACCAATATCTGGCGGAACCATGACTATAGAAACCCCATCCACAAACAGACATATGTATAGGTTTGCCAAGACAAATAAAGCAGTATGCAGAGGGAGCTGGACTGCTCTCATGTAATATATACTCAGTCATGTAGGCACTCAAGTACATGCGCAACAACTCTCTTCCAAATGAGATTAAGAAGGCTTAGGATGGGACAGAATTAACCTAAGGAAAAACATGGATTTCAGGTTAGCTTGCTAATAGCCTTCTACAACAGAGCCATGATGAAAAGTATTATTTAAAAATTAATCAGGCTGCATGCTAAAGGTACAGATAGCCACTAACCTGCTGTCTGCATAATCAAGTGATAGCCATTACTCAAATGAAACCATCAGTGGCTCCATTGTGAACTGGCATGAGAGTAAGTCTATCCATGCTGGAGCTGCATAATTCATTTCAATGTTTCAGTTACTGTTATTTTCAAAAAGTATGTAAAACAAAAAAAAAAAGTTGTGAATTATTGCTAATAATATTATCATTGTCATTTATAAAGTTTAGGGCTCAAAGTCATGAACCAATCTCCATTTTGCAGTAGGTGCTGTACAAACAACAACAAACTTGTTCCAAAGTACAGTCATTAGCATTTTAAAAGAAGAAAATCTTAAATAAAAACTTCTATAAATATGCTGGTAAATTAAGGGTTTTTTAGTAATTAGCTTAGTTTTCATGTTTAATGAAAAAACCCTATGCAAATCATGGACTTCTAATGAAATAACTGATTAATTGATTTTTTTGCCTCCTTTATAACTCAGGTCTTCCTTTAACTAATTCTTGTTTCAAATACAAGAACTCTTACTAAATTACAGCTGCTCTTCCTCAAGAACAAAGAGCTGCTAACTTGAGCTAAATGTTTCCAGCCATTATAAGTCTACCACAATCCTTCAAGAACAGTTAAAATGTCATTTTTCAACATGTGCCTTGCTTCTATTCTGACTTTCAGTGCAGGTTCTAGTCACTGGTTCTTAACATTCATATTTCTCTTAACTAAAACAGCCTTTGATACAAGAAGTACTCTCTTCTATGGGTACTTAAAAATAGTGCTCAAATTATTTCACAGCATTCCTTTGCATAACCTAAACTAGAGAATTTCTTTTTCTCATTTTACAAACCTCCAAAACCTCAAATTATCATCTCTTTCATGAACATGTTCTATGATTTCCAGTAAATACAGTTTTCAGAATTTTTTTGTTCTGCAGTAGAGCATTCATGTCTCTTCAACCTAAAAGTTTTACTTTGTGGGCATTTTTCCTTATTAAATTGTTAAGATTCATCGCATTAACTTAATGTGAATTGAAAGGACAGGAACTGCACTGTCTGGTTTGCAGTCACAAAGTCTTAATAACAAATTTCTTACCATGTGTGAAAATCGGAATGAACCCATTACAATAATGGATTAGACTAACACCTCGATATGGCAGAACATGAATAAAATCTATTTAGATGACTAAGAAAGATTTTAGTAATCCTTTGTGAATTTATGAACAGAATGGACATGCTCTTTTATAACTTGTGCACTTCTCTCTGAAGCTTTTCTAATACACAAAATATTGTGCGTGTTTCTGGTTTTACCTTGTTTCATTGCTCCCAGATTCCTTTAGGTGTTTTTCATTGTAAGGAACACAAACACGGGTTGTTTGTCATTGCATTTCACAGGATGAGATACCAGGGAGCAGAGATGATTATCTGTAGTTGGAAAGCACGACCTCTTAAACTACATAACGGTCACTACTTTGCAGTAATTGTGAAATGGCACTGACATAATTGGCAGGTTCTCTGATCCCCTTTCAAATATGTAAAACTACATGATTTAAGTATTTAGCAAACTTTTGTCATATAAATACAACAGCAAACTTCACACAACTGCTCTACTATGAAACACAAAAGACTTGATTGTTCCCTTGAAGCACAGCTGATCCTTTATGCATTTCTCTATCACTCAACCCAGATCTTACACTTTATCAGAAGCCTCGTGTAGGCTCTTCTCCGTATCACCTGTGCTGGTGGAATCCCAACAGTGTGCAGCAGAACCAATAAGCATCACACCTAGCCACTTTCCTCCTGATCCTACAAACACTTCAGTGAAACTACTTCTGTAAGTGTTTGCAGACTTAGAATCTTTGTAACTCAACCGCACTTCACAAAGCAGGACAAAGAGAAGTCTGGAGCTAGAAGGAATGTATTTGCCCTTCGTGTCCTGGGTGCCAGGGCCTGCAGTAGCCACAAAGCATGCTTAGAGCCTGCAAGAGGGGCTCACCAAGACCAAGAAGAGAGAAACGTCACCCCTGCCGCTTACAACCAGACGCTCCTTACAACACCAGATCTCTCAGGAGCTACACGGCTCTTGCTGGATTACAATTATCCAGGCTTTAATACAAAAAACCCAACCGTTTGTACAATCACAACGGGTAAAAAGAGAACAAGGAAAGTAAGCGATGAATTTATAACAATTTATAGCATGTGGGAAATAGGCAACCCACCCCAATTTGCTTCTGTATTTTGGATTTTCTTGAACCCTCTCGGAGGAACGGGTGGAGCCCCGAAGCAAAGGTCAGGCGGAGAGGGCGCAGGAGGGCACGTGCAGGGAGGCCACTGGGTCCCGCCACCGGGCTGCGGAATACGGCAGGAAGCTGACCCCTGCCCCAGGGCACGACCGCAGCGGGCAGCACTTCGAATCCCCCGCCAGGGATAAGGGGACCGGGGCTTCCCGGGCCTTGCCCCAGGGAGCCCCCGGGGAATCGACAGCCACGCTCGGGAGTCCTGGAAGAAGCCCGTGAAAGTGTTCAGAGGTGATCAAGGGACGCACCTTTCAGCGCCCCCTCGGCATCTTCTTCCTCCTCGGGCGGGCCGGCCGGTGACTCCAGCAGCGGCGGGGCCTCGGCAGCGGAGCGGTCTGCGGGACGGGACCACCCCCGCCTCGCCAGCGCTCCACGGCCGCCGCTGCCCGGAGCAGCAGAGCGAGCGAGCGAGCAAGGCGCCTACCTCGCGGGGCGGGGGCTGCAGGCGCGCCCCGCCCCGCCAGGCCGGAGGCAAGGAGAGAGGGAGGTGCCGCAGGGCAGCGCCGGCGGCTGACTCAGCCGCAGAGCGAGGGCGCGGGTTCCCCTAGGGCCAGCCCTCCTCCGCGGAGGCGGGGGGGAGGAAGGGATCCTCCCACCGGGCGGCTGCCCCCGAGCCGGCTTGCTCGGAACATCCCCCGCACACGAGACGGGCTGGATACGACCAGCCTACCGCGGGCAGCTCCTGGTCCTGCCCCGCGGCAGCTCTGCGCTCGCACAGGCACCACGGTGAGGGGGATGCAGATGTGTTTGCAGCCCCTTCGCCGGCGAGGCGCTCGCCCGTGCCGCGATGGAAGCTGGCGCCGCGATGGAAGCGCACCACGCAGCTAGCGCCTCGGCGGGATGCGCGGTCCGCGACGGCTGCCCACTGTCGCTCCGCTCGCTCCGGACGGCGACTGAACTACTCCACCTCCTACAAGTTTGGCGGGTAACCCTGCCCGCTGTGGTGGCCCCTGAACACCACAAATACAACTGCTTGCCCCCTCCCCGCCCTCGTTGTGTGTATGTGACTTGGTTGTACAAGATCAGGCGGCAGACGCTGAGAGAATCCCCTAAGCCAGAGCGTGCACCCGGGGCCTCGTCCTGCCGCAGGTCACTCGCACGCACGCACGCCTCCCGCTCCGGGCAGCCGTCAGCTGGCGTTACCCGCAGATCTTCCTCCTACCTCCCGCAAAGGGGCGCCGCCGCCCGAGCGCTCCAGCTCCACGCCTCCCCTCCACTGAGTAACGGTGTCCTTCCCCGCGGCAAGAGCCGGTCCAGCGCCATCGCCGTGCGCGCCCGCCGAGTGAGGCCGGGGTGGGGGCGGGCCGGGCCGCTTTGCCTCACTGCATCGGAATGTCGGCGCGCCCCCCATGCGCCCCTCCGCCGCGCGCCCCGCCGGCCGCTGCGGAGGTGCACAGGGCGGTTGGTTCACTGCACTGCGCGGTGCGCAGCGCGGGCCGCGGAATACGACGGCTCCATCCCGGAGAGAGTGGAGAAGCACAACCTCTGCCCTGTACTCCGCTGCCAGCCATTATCTCTGGGAAGAGAGAGCGGAGCCCGTGGGCGGGGAGGGGGAATCTCTGCACTATTCCAGCGGCGCTACGGAGAAAGCGGCTGTTCTGTGCGTGCCATCTTTTCCATGCGGAGTACAACAAAAAAACAGTCTTATAAACTTTCACTATAAAGGAAACATTCTCATTTTTTAAAGAGGTGAAAGTTGGCCGCAGATAACAAGGTTTTATTTAGAACATTTTTATGTGAAGGGCACCAGTTCTCGTAACTGAGGTATGTGGGGATTATGTCCCGGTACACGGCTGTGAAACAATTAATTTACTTCATTCTCGTCCAATGTAAGGAACTCGTCGTAGTATTTTCTAGGCGGAGAACAAATCCCAGCCCTTGAAAGGCAAATCTATGACTACATATTGTATTGTTACCTCAGCCAAAATTCTGCACCTCATTGCAATAATTGTCTTGTGAGGATAATACAATACTATTGATGTCCTGTAGGTGGTAATCACAGCAGAGCAAGACCATTAGCAGTTCAACAAACACATCAAAAAAAGGTCAACAAAGATACTGACTGAAAGACCACAGAAGTTATGTATTTTCAGAAAACTTGCCTTTTTTTTTTTTTTTTTTTTGGACAAATTTGGTCAAATATAATGTTATATCATATTTATTCAGTTTCTACTTCCTGGCCTTACATTTATTACCTATTCCCAACTCTTTTCTTGTCTTACAGGTTCTAATTATTAGAACAGAGAGAGAGAATGCATCCACTATAGTAAAGCACCTTGATCTTTTTAGGCAGTGTAATATCAAAACTGCTTAGGAGACATTAGACATGGCCAGTCCAAACTAATTCAGTTAATTAATTCATAATATTGATCATTCTGTCCTGAAATACAGTACATATTGGATAAAATCCAGGTTCTACTCAAAATATTCCCTTTTCCTCCGGCATGGCCTGGATTTCATTCACTCCATATAGTACCCCCAAAAATGCCATAACACAAAAAGGAAAATTAGAGTACTCGGTCTTTTCCAATCCATGTTCTTCCTGATCTGTGTATTTTTCAGTACTTCCATATATTCATATACTGAATATTGATTCAAAATTCATTCAATTAATAATACTTTAGTGTACATTTTGTTAGTGTTGGAGGCATAGTAACTCATCATCATGGCTAGGCTTCATGAACGAAGATCCAGGCAGGGCTCTATCCATGGTCCTCACAAGCGCGCTGATGGCTGAAAAGGCCGATACGAGATACACAAGACCGATTGCAAAAGGCACAGCAGAAGGACTCCTTAGAAGGTATAATCGGCAAGACACAATTCTTTCTACGCTGTCTTTTCTCCTCAAGAGTGATCCTGTGTGCCTTCTCAAANCATGGCCTCAATACTTGAAATTGCTGCTTCTTCTAGAAAAGACATATTTGTCATATAATCTGACCAACGGATGTTTAGGATTGTA
>VWZO01002629.1:0-11050 GCA_013396975.1 Bucco capensis | reverse complement strand
GTTTGTCCAGGTCCTTCTGGATGACATCCCGGCCGTCCAACTTATCAGCAGCACCTCAGAGCTTGGTGTCATCTGCAAACTTGCTGATGGTCCACTCAATGCCACTGTCGATATTGTTTATAAAAATATTAAACAGTACAGGCCCCGGTACGGAGCCCTGAGGGACACCACTTGTTACTGTTAATGTTAATTCTTACGAAGATTTGATTTTAATTCTTCCTTATCCTTGAGATCCTGCCTTCAGTTAAACAAAAATATAATAATATTTATATTCTCTGGTGATTTACAGAAAATATGCCTCTCCTATGTGGTAGATGTCCCAGGATAGCCCTGGCCTGTACTGGAAACACCTGTAAATTTAGTACTTTCAACTGAATAGCACCAACATTTAGCACTACATAAATTTGTAATCCTTTCTGGAAACTTTGAGGCCAGGTGGAAAGCAGTCATTAAATGCTCTGGAAATTTAGGCTTTTGCCTTTCCTATGCTTAAAGATGTTTGTAGGGGTAGTGCAGCCTTACCTGAAGTTACCAGTCTGCGCAATCCTGAAACTGTTATAAGTGATGTTCAAACAATTGATTAAAAGGCAGTGTTAGTCTCCTATAAGGTCCCAGGAATCTGTGACTGTGGCACTAACATTACCCATTTAGAGACACCAAGGAAGGGGCAGCATCTTGATTCTAGCACTGTTTGAAACAATCAAATATTGTAGTCCTAAGGACTGAATGAGGAAATCTGATTCATTATTTGCTATAAGAAGAAAGATATTTTCATGACACTGCCTCGTCTTCCTGACATGCCACATGCTGCACACAGGCTTTTAATGTCCTTTACTCAGAAACACAGAGAAATAGAAAAATGAGCCCTGCTTTCTGGAGTAAAACTGAATATTCCCATCCCCATAGAAACAAACATATGAGCAACAAACAAACAGCAAACAAACCAACCAGTGCAAAAAACAGGAGTAAATGATATGCCTTTCCAACAGGGAGCAAAAGTTTTTCAGTTATGAAACTCATCTGTTAACCAGGTACTTCCTAATCTGCTGTTGGCAAGAGCTGAGTGTCCTGCTGCACTTCTCTGGGCATCAGCCCAGGCAAGGGTGGAGCATCCCTGTCTGCGTTAGGGAAGAAAGGACAAAGAGCAAGCAGCAGACCCACGCAAAGATCTGGCCTTGTTGGTGCTCTGGGTTTACCAGCAGTTTCTCATGGGTAAGAGAGGAAGCAGGTGGAGGCACAATCTGCCTCTGTGCTGCTGTGCCACCAGTGATGCTGACAGGAAGAGGGTGCACATTACAGCCCTCCAGGACATCAATTCGGCAGGAGGAAGGTAAAGATGCATTCTATCTGCTAAAATTGCCTGGCACGGCATAGCCTGCACAAATGAAACCATTTGCTTCATCACAGAGAAATTATCACAGAGAATGAATGTCTTATGATAATGTTAAAAGAATTCAAAACTCCCTGACAATGTCCTCCCTTTCACCCAAGACACTCTTATGAAATGCATGTTTCAAGTACGTTGTCTTTCTTAGTCACCTAAACTGTACATGGTTCTAGGATGAAGACACCATTACCTCATGAAGTTCCACGTATAATAGCTACAGATATTTCACTGTAGGTACTGTGAGTGCAGGATGAATTTTGTGTTTCATGTTGTGTCCATAAAATATGAACATGAAAAATGAATGGGATAAAGGCAAATGGCTTGTTACTCAAATATTATATGATACTGCTTGAAGATTGAAATCCACATTTGCAGAATTTGCATAGCTATGTAAATACCATGGAATAATTTCTGAAGATTGCTGTGGGCTCATAATGTTCTTATTCTTGTTTATGCTTCCCTAAATCTATTCTAATGTCAGCATTACTTTTCTCCTCCACAGGGGTACTTTTTTTTGCTACTTCTTCCTTTGGTTTGTGATTTGTCTCTCAGTTCATTTCTTTAATATTAGCATTTTTCATTCTCAGTCCTTTTGTGGAGCATGTTTTCCCCCCATCTAGCCTCATAGCCCTAAAATCCCCCCTGCTGTTCTGCGTTCCTTCTGTTGCTTTCATTAATTTCCCATCATATTTTGTCTCCTAGAGAGCAAATCATATCTCCCCATAACCCTCCCTCCTCCAGTCTCCACTCCTGACACTCATATCACCCCCACACAGATGCCTGCTCTACTACTGCCTGACACCTACTCACAGAAACTCCTGTTGCCACATTTTATATCTCTGTCTCAAAGAGAGCCTCTCAGACATGCTATCATCCTCAGAGATGCTTGCGTTCCTGAGTCCTCTCACAGAGACCTTGTGTTTTACCCACAGAAAAACAGCACCATATTCTTGCTTTCCTGGCTGTCAAAAACTCACTATCATCTTTTCTTGTCCATCACCTTCTCTCAGTCCTGTTGTTTTTGCTCTGACTGGCTCAAATACTTCCATTTTCATCCCTCATCTGTCCAGGTGTGTCAGCCAGGATGAGTTCTTTGGGCTGCAGGTTGTTCTCCACTGCAAAACTACTAATCAGCTTTAAGCAAGTCATAGAAGCTCTATTTCCTTTGCCTTTGCTTTTTTATTTTTCTTTTCCTTTTCCTAATGGACAACAATTTATATCCACAGAAGTGTGTGGTTTATGAACCTTTTTCATTAAGGATTATGAAAATCCTCAAATAGAAAGCACAAAGGAATTATTTCCTTCTTTCATTCCCCAGTACCTTGTGCTCACCTTGATTTGGGATAGGATGTTGAGAAGTTCCTTGGTTATATAACAGATACTCCTGGAGTCTCCACATCAGTGATCTGCCCCAAATGAATTCTCTCCCTTTTTAAAACTAATCCATTTATCTCTTTTCTGTGCCTACTCCACACAGTCTCTTCACTTCCATATACTGGCAGAGAACGTATTTTTTCCCTAGATCTAGTTGGAAATTTCCTCATTTCACTCGTAGTTCTTGCTTCTTATCCTATCCTGATGCATGTCTGAGACAAGTCAGACTCCATCTCCTCTGCACCCTACCTTTCAGTAGCTATAGGGAACAATGAAGTGTCCCCCTAACCTTCTCTTCTTAATGCTGAATGAAATCAATTCCCTCAGCCCTTTTGTGTACGTCATGTTTTCCAGTCTTCCGACTATCTTAGTCCTGAGCTGGATTTGCCTCCGTATGTCACTGTCTTTTTTACGCAAAGGAGACCAAAATTTAGTATCTATCTGGAGTCCACAAGTGCAAATCTCTGGTGCAGAGAGAGTTAAATAACAATCTGAATTCCTCTACCAGTTTAAAGCTCTGTTTAATATGTGATATGACTTATTATATTTTCATTTAATGATGTAGATCTGCCATAGAGAATATTTTTGTATCTAATGCATCACATATTCTTCAGTGCTGTCTGGTCATGGTGTCCTCAGACATCTATCCTTATGTAGTTTGCTAGGCCATGGACATTGCAACAAACAGAGGAAGAAAGCATTCCCTAGCTCACTATGACCTCTTTTCAAAGATAATTTTTATGCAATCACATTGACACCAATGGAAATCTGACAAAGCAACAATGTAAAAATTGTCAGAGTAGTTTTACAAAGCCCATCTTGACAAAGGCCACGTTTCTAAAAGTGACTTAATAGTGTCTACACAGGCAAAGAGTATAGAAAAAAAACAGGGTATATCACCCACTGAAATTTTTTCCTAATATATGAAAAGGAGGAAATACGTCATTAACTCCTTGTAAACATTTAGACGTAGTTTCTTTAAGTGAAAAGGTTTCTTTATAGATAGAAAGAATCAGAAATCTCATTCTAGGTTTCTAGTTTCTAGTTTTCTAGAATGAGAGAGATTCTCTCCAATTTACACACACAAGGTACATTTAGCTGAGCATGAAATTCATCTACCCTAACTATTGATGTCTAAAAGTTAAATTTCAGAGTCTGGGCTACTTACTCTGGAAGCTACCTCGAGGTGGTGACTCATTTCATACAAAAATTGATACACAACATCAGGTTAGATGTATCAGCATGTCTCTTCTCCATTGATTACACAAACAGCTTAAGGTTACTAGATCAGGGAGTATCAGTATAAATGTCCCAAATTTGAGCTGCTCCTGCAGAGTATATGTTTCTTTCCACAAAAATCATTTGGTAGATCTGACTCATAAAAAGAATATATACTGGAAAAGATTTTGTCTAGCACTAAAAAAAAAATGTATTAAATCTCGAAGTGTGTGGGATGAAAAAGCTATTTTTATATTGATCTGTCACGCACTTAGACTTTTGGCCAGTGAATTTAGCAGAGCATCTTCTAAGTTCTAAAAATACAGAAACATTGAGACAGTAAAATCACCTCATTCTCTATGTTAACAATAGAGTGTTAATATGGAAAAAATAAAGTCCCTTTATTTATATAAAAAAATAGTCCCTTTATTGACACAAAGTCCTATATTTATATAAAGTCCCTCTATTTATATAAAAATATATTTAAAAATATAAAAATTAAAGTCCCTTTATTTTTCTGCATTATCACATTATCCTATGAGTTTATTAATTATAAAACAGCACCATTAAAACAAGATTTTTTTACTTACAATAATTTTTTAATATATGAAAAAGATGGAATGCTAACAAAATGTAATGGAAAATTGTGAGAATGACACATTAGTCATTGCTAATGTCAAGATAAGATCTCTACAATTTATTTTTAAAAATGGAGCTCTTAGAAGATGTATGGGAAGAATATTTTATTTATCTGTGGCTTCCATGTCTTCTACAGGAGTAAAGTGAGATCACTGAAGAAAATATTGAGAACGTGACAGGTAAAGTATCGGTTGACAGTTTCTTTTGCATGCAGCCACCATAGCTTTCTAGGAATATGCTTCAGCTAACTCTGAATGCAGCAGCTGTTGTTGTTGAAGGTCAACAGATATGCTAAAGTAATGCCAGATGCCTATCTCGTGGCATATAATTCAATCAATTTATTTAAACTACTGTCAAAAATAAATTTGCATCTTTTCCTGAAAATTTTAAATCCTAAGTTTATCGTTAACTGTTTACTGTGATTTAAAAGCAAGAAACAATTATGGAAACAGTAAGCAAAGAACACTCATGTAAATATTAAAAATATTCTCTATTTGAAGATTCCCAGAAGAATATCAAGTTACTTGTACTGTCCATTGTATCCTTTAAAAGCAGGTGAGAATTACCATTTACAGCAAAGGCAGGTCTGCCCAAGTTAGAGTCCTGGACACTGCTGTCCAACAATAGTCTTAAAAATGTGCAACAGGAATAGGTAAGTATTCTGTGTACGTGTATAATTGATTCTACAATAAAGAAGGCCTTTGGATTCTAGCTTATGTTAGAACTTGGAGCCACAAAATGAGGTAGATAATGTTGTAGTGACTTTATAGGTAGTAGAACTTAAGTATGGAAAGCCCAAGTGGCTTTGCAGAACCATGTACAAATGAGTTACAAGTTCATCTGACTTACACCTGTCCCATGCAGCATTGCTCGCAACAGTACATATTTCTAATATTCTTATGATCACGGTTTCCAGCTTCCCTGGTGTTCAGGGTTCCCTCACACCCTTTGAGTAACTGCTCCCACAACTTAATGATTCCCGCTCTCATTAAACTTTCCCTATAGCTAACGAAAACTTTCCCCATAGTCAATGAAAAGTTTTCCCACCTGTATTTCTATCTTCTTATTCCCAGTCTTTTTGCAAAACCCATACAGCTTTTCTGCTGAGGGGTACTTTCTTTCCTTCTTATCAGAAATCCTTGTCCTAGCTGAATCAGACTCCCTTCTGTTAAAAAACAAAACCAAACACCCCCCCCCCAAAAAAAACCACCCTAAACCAAACCAACCAATTAAACAAACAAAACCTCCTTATGACACCTTAATAGTATCATAATATTAATACCCCCTCTCTGAGAGGACCAAGGGAATGCAGAGCTGGCCATTGGGTAGGACAATAGTTGTCTGCTTTTTTTGAGCCATGCATGCAGCTCTGACACCTCAGACATGGAACCAGAATCTCTGTCCCTGCCAGGGCTATCAGCAGTGTATTATGCTTAGCAGAGCTGAAGTTCTGAGAAAATGTTAACTAATACAATAGATTATTGTTCATCACCTTCCTTTTTCACCAAATACATCCCAGTGCTATTTCTCTGTTGAACATAAAAGTTTAGATCTTGGATGGTGGCATTCAGGAGGAATTCAGAGAAGCACAGTACAGTGAAACAATCTTCCTTAGTAACCTTTGTCATGAGGGAATAAGTCTATATCACTTGATAGATTACTGTAAAACAAAACAAAGCACAACAAAACAACTTGCTTATACTTCTCTTCTGCTTGAGGGACAATGAGGTTATTTTTAATACACAACTGTTTCAATAACTGCAATGACTACTGTGAATGATGTCAAGCTAGAAAAAAGAAACTCTTTTCTTACACTTCCATGTAGGGAAAGCAAATATAGAAGCAAGCATTTTCCTGAGAGGTAAAAACTTGTTTCTGAGAAGACTAGCTTTTATTGAATAAAGAAATATCTTTTCCATTTGTGTAGTGCAGCACTTACTTTTTATGTTCTCAAGGAGGTTTTTCTTTTCCACAGCACACTCAGTCAATCAGTTTGGCTAAGTGCAGTTCCAGCAACATTTTACGCTGTAAGCAGGCACTGTTGTTGTATGTCGTTGTGGTCATGCATCCATTGCCACAACTGAGATACTGAAGAGAACCGAGATATTAGCACAGAAACCAGATCCCTGTTCTTGTGCAATGATGATTTCACTGTGTTCATGGCTTTGATGCCGCAGAAGTGTCCATTGCTGAGAAAAACATGACTCTGATAGTTGGATGTTTAGTACCTCAGTAATGGATGGTTTAAAATTTTGTAGCAGATAGCAGAGTTGTAGCTGGTTCTTTTTGTCATGCTAGCTAGCTACTGAAAATGTCTGGATTCATACCTTAATGCAGGAGTGTCATGCAGAGCTGATGAAGCTATTTCAAGCAGTTATCTTTAAGCAATTAAGCTACACGATGTTCATAGTCTTTTAAAAAAGTACCATAGAGGCAGAGTGAGCACAAAGCAGAGCCCAAAGATTTTTCTAAGCTAGAATGGGGTGTCTTGTTTTGAAAATAAGTCCCTGAAGAGTGGCAGCAGATTGTGAACATTTCCATGAGGTCCCTATTCTCAGGAACAAAAAGGGAAAGCAGTCTTTGTCGTTGAATTAGGTTTAGGTTAGGAAAGCATCTTGTGCTAATCATAAGCTTCACAACGTGCACAAGTGCTCAATTAGCCACATTTGCTCTTACTCATTTAACTTCCAGATCAGAGGAGGCTGACCTGCATCAGGAGTTTGTAATAGCCTCTGCAACCCAAAGCAAATATCCATCTACTGTTCAGATCAATTTTTTTTCCTCTGACCTCAGACTGAGTAGCCTTGGTGCTATTAAATTCAGCAATGGGCACATCTGATCACTTGCTATGATCACCTAATTCCAGAAATGCTGTTAACTCACATTAGAGAAAAAATGGGTATTTATCAGTTTCAGGTTTTGGGATCTTTCTCATTATTTACTAATTCAGGGAAGTTTGTTCTTGGCAATAGTTTGTTTTTTTTCTTGAAAGCAGGGAAGTAATAGTGTGGGGTCTTGCACTGCATACTCACGTGTGTGGACATTACTTCCAGAATGAATTAATTTTGCCAGTTTTAGAAGCTTGGGTAAGATTTTCATAAATTTTCACTTTAATAATGGGAACAGTATCTTTCATCATTATTGTTTTTATAACTTTATCAGCTTCTAATTGAATACTAGATACGCTGAAAATACAGAACATACAAAATATATGCAGCGGCAATTTTCTTCAGCTGTAATGCTCATGCTTACAAATATTGAGTATTCATAGGATTCCTACCATTAATGTGGCCCACAACATTTAAATGATTTGTGAAAAGGGAGAAAGCTTCTTACAAATATTACAATGGGTTATAAAAGTACTTCTCATGGTGAATTCTATTTCATAAATTAACAAAAGATTTTATTTTCTGTTTTCTCATGCTTCTAGTGGTATCTTCAACACTGTGCCTTCTTTCTTACAGCGCAAACCATGTATTATTTGAAAAATATTTAAGTTGTTTATTTTGAACTGCTTTAGAAGTACCACAGCTGGGAAGCAGTATTGAAAGAGATGTATCTTGAAATGACCCAGACTGCAGCCAGCCTTGTTCATGTATTTTCTACCTCAACCTTGTATATTTGATTTCTGAAGGGCGGACTTTAACATGTTTAGTAGCCTGATTTCTAGTATTCCTTGGGAGTCAGTACTGAAGTACATAGGAGTCTAGGAAGGCTGGACGCTCTTCAAGAGTGAGGTGCTAAAGTCCCAAGAGCAGGCCATACCTATGTGTTGTAAGGCAAGCCGGCAGCATAAGAGACCAACCTGGCTGAACAGAGAGCTCTGGCTGGCACTCAGGGAAAAAAAAGAGTTTATCGCCTTTGGAGGAAGGGGCAGGCCACTCACCATGACTACAAAACTTTTGTAACCCTGTGCAGGGAGGGAATTACAAGGTCCGAAGCTCAGTTTGAAATCAACCTGGCCTCCATGGTAAGGGATTACAGGAAAAATTTCTTCAAATATATTAATAGCGAAAGAAGGATGAATGAAACCCTCCATCCTCTAACAGATGCAAGAGGGAACTTAGTGACAAAAGATAAGGATAAGGCTGAGGTGCTTAATGACTTCTTTGCCTCAGTCTTTAGTAATAGGACTGATTATATAGAGGAAACCCATACATCAAAACTAGGAAGCGGAGACTGGGAACAGAATGACCCCCCCACAATCCAGAAGGAGGTGGTCAGTGACCTGCTGCATCACCTGCATGTGCACAGATCCATGGGACCAGATGGGATGCAACCAAGAGTGCCAAAAGAACTGGCGGGGGTGTTCAGCAAGCCACTTTGCATAATTTTTCAGCAGTCCTGGCTGACTGCNCCATAGCATTCTCCTAGAGAAACTGGCTGCTCGTGACTTGGATGTGCACATGCTTTGCTAGATAAAAAATTGGTTGGATGGCTGAGTCCAAAGAGTTGTGCTCAATGGAGTCAAATCCAGTTGGCATCCGGTCACTAGCAGAGTCCCCCAGGGCTNCAGTATAGGAAGGACATTGAGTTGCTGGAGAGGGTGCAGAGAAGGGCAATTAGGCTGATCAGGGGTCTGGAGAACAGGTCTTATGAGGAAAGGCTCAGGGAGCTAGGGCTGTTTAACCTGGAGAAGAGGAGGCTAAGGGGAGACCTTATTGCTCTCTTCAACTATCTGAAAGGTGGTTGTAGAGGGGCAGGTGTTGGCCTCTTCTCCCTTGTGACTAGCAATAGGACTAGAGGGAATGGGTTCAAGTTGTACCAGGGCAGGTTTATACTAGATATTAGGAAAAATTTCTTCACTGAAAGAGTGCTGCGGTGTTGGAACAGGCTGCCTAGGGAGGTGGTGGAGTCACCATCCCTGGAGGTTTTCAAGAAATGGGTAGATACGGTACTTTGGGGGATGGTTTAGGGGTAGCAGTAGTGTAGGGCTATGGGTTGCACTTGATGATCCTGAAGGTCCTTTCCAGCTGTGACGATTCTCTGATTTTTATGCCTAGCTTTCCAGTTTAACTTAGCTCTGAGTATGTATATATATCCTTCATTTAGCTCATTTGTCTTTCCAGTTGTAATATATATTTCAGAATAAAAATAGTGTTAAACACTCTTTGCCCCTACACAGTAGGTTGGTCATGAAGGTCTAGTCACAGGTTCCTTTAGGAAGCTGTGACCTCACAGCTAAATTTTATGTTTCCATTGGTATATCACATAAATTAAGTTAAAAGAGAAATTCCTATGCCATTCCTTAAGCAAACTTTCTTTTTTTTCACTCAATAAAGGGAAAGTAAATTAATTCTAAATAAACTTTTTAGAAACCCACTTCCATCTTTGTAGTACAAAACTGTCTGAAATTTAAAATTAACTAAGAAAGGGGAAAAAAGCAAAGTGTCCATTTTTCTCTTTTGACATTACTCAGTAGACATTCAGAAATGTATTTTGATTGACTCATTTTCCTTGTACTTTACATATGATTTCAGTATCATCATTCTGTGGATAATCCATTATATCTAGTCATTTAGACATGAGCTGTGGTAAGAAACTCCTTAAGAGGAGTTTATAGCAAAGACTATACTTTTTCTCACTGCTCCAAAGATCCAAGATCAGTAAGAAAAGAAAAGCATTAACTAGTTAAACTTTACACTAAAAAAGAGTTTTTGTTTCTTTTCTGAAAATGAAATAAAAAAGAAAACCCCTGCTGAGCTTTGTACATCATGATAGATAGATTAACTTCAAAGGGAAGAGAAAAGACTACTGATAACAGATAGCAAACAGCTTTATCTGTAAACTGCTGGGATCTTAACTGTTACCCTAAGGTTTAAGTCCATCCAGATTTGCTGCAGTTATCAGAGGAATAAATTGAATAACATGTTACCAAATGTATCTCTTTGAATGACAGTAGTAGAAATATAATTTTTCTACAACCCAGACAGAGCCCTCAAGGAGCGATGAGATGGTCCAGGTAGCAGGCTGTAGGGAATGTCTCAGCCTCTCCCTGGTAGCAGGGGACTGTGTAGCGTGTGAACAGGTAGGAAGGTGATTTGTTCACCCGAGCAGCACAGCTGCAAGCTAAGGTTGAAAAACTGCAAGCTGAAGAGGCAAGACTTAGGAGCATCAGAGAGACTGAGGATGAAATCAGTTGGTGCAGCCAGGCTCTGGCCTCCCTGAAACTGAAACAGGAATGGGATCACCTGCCAAAAACTAGCCAGGAACAGGAGACCCCTGGACCATACCTGAAACGAGTTCATTGGGATCCACATCTGCCCTACATAAACCAAAAAGTACATGGTCAAGGCAGCAAGCAAACTTCTTCCTTGCCCAACTCCCCACGCTCCCTTGGCAGTAAGCAATGGCAACAAGTTCCTGCTCGGCGTGGCACGTGTGTTGCCTCGGATATGCCACCAACTTTCCAGGTGCCCTTGCAGAACAGGT
>VWZO01002628.1:0-17724 GCA_013396975.1 Bucco capensis | reverse complement strand
AAAACCCCAGAGTAAAATTTAATTCTTAAGGAAATATTCCTGTCAATATTTATCTCCTTGTTAAGAAGTTAAACAAATAAGCAACCTCCAAGAATGATAGTTCTTGGGAGTTTGCTTACCCAGCAAAAACTGTGATTGATAGAATGCAGTTGCTCTGTGAGCAGTAGTTAATATTTGAAGGCTGGTAAAAATTGTTGAGTTTAAGAAAGAAAGGAATAATATATTTCTGATGAGTTAATGTGAACTCTCTCAGCCCAGCTGTATGCTTTGAAATACATTTTCCAGCCAGTCACTGTCAATTATTTCTCTTGCTGTTTTGAAAGTCCTGCTTTTAAAGCATCATTCCTAGTACAATTTATATTTATTCAGGTCTGATGCATAAATGTACAAAATGCTGAGGGAAGAATGTGTCTTTTGAAAAAGACACAGAATCACATTTTCCAAAAGACCATCAAAGACCTGATTAGAGATAAAAAGCTATCAAAAAAAGTATGCAAGAATTTTAACTATACACTTGACATACTATATAACTTGACATAACTATAAACTTGACGTAATCGAGTTTCTGCTTCTAATATTTCTTCCTAGGTAATAACTCAGACGCATTTGTTCCATTACCTTGTCTCTTCTTGTACTTTTGAAATCTGTACAATTAGAGTCTTGTCTCTTACAAATTGTTTGAGAATTAAAAAAATGCATGTTTTAAAACTGTATGGCAATTAACAGTTATTCATTTCTGACTTTTTTTCAGAAGGCAGAGTATCTCCCTTACACTTCTGTTTTTCAATAATACACAAGATCAGAAGGATTTCTTGAGGATTACTTAGTATATGTTAAAATGCACAACTAGATTTCATAGTTCTGGGAGTGTCTGTTTCAATACTGTGGAACCATTTATTTTATTGACTTTGAAAACTAATGCTGTAGATTATTTTCATGAAAGAGTTGTGAACTAGCTGGTATTTCAGAGTCATGGTTGGTTTTGTGTAGATATAAATTAAAAAAACAAAAACAAACAAAATGAAAAAGAAGAAATAGTAGCATAAAAGTTTGAAGATTACTTTGTAATCCAGTATGAAGTCAGAAGCTTAAGTATTGTTGCTATAATGCACGAATATATTTTTTGTAGTATGCAGAAACTGAAATTGTCATTAGCACAAAGCTAGTTACAGGGTTTATCTTATGCACTTAAAGCAACAGTGACCAAAAAAATGGATAATATTTTTATGTGAGAAAGAGCTAGTTCTGTGAATCGTTATGTAGTATGAAGGATGGGATATCCAGATTTTTTTCTCTTCTATCAGATAAGAAAAAAACAAAAACAAGATCAAAAGTGGGGAAGCCTCTAGAGTTGCAACAGGCAAACAAGCAGAAAGAGAATTTGGTAAATGAAACCATCCATGTTAAGGATCCATGCTGAGGGGTTTGTTACTACTGAGATTTAATTAGCAACTCAGTACTAGGAGAAGAGCCAATTACACAAACAGAGGGAGGCTGAATCCTGACCTGCATGTTTTTAAAAAGTT
Source organism: Bucco capensis (assembly GCA_013396975.1). Taxonomy (NCBI): domain Eukaryota; kingdom Metazoa; phylum Chordata; class Aves; order Piciformes; family Bucconidae; genus Bucco; species Bucco capensis. The sequence goes on along the minus strand of VWZO01002628.1, from coordinate 16,198 downwards.
CTTGTTTATACAGAGAAAGTGTGTTACTTTTCATGTTTGTTTCAAACAGTAACCAAAATATTATTCCTGGAAAGTCTGGAGGTGAATTTTGTTTTGGATTGCCCTCCAAATTTTACAGGAACTTCCAAATTTTTTTAACATAATTTTCTCTCAAAAATAAGCGAAAAATATTAAGAAAATGTTTCCCTCTATCATCATCCTCCTCTCAATTTTTCTGACCATATCACATCTCTTTGATATTTGAAAAATAGTAATATATGCTGTTCTCTGTCTCTATGTATAGGCCTATGTATAGACCCAAGGAAACCAGAAGACATAAAAGTTCTTCCAGTGTAAAATCATTTTGCTGTTAACCTGATGACTCCAGCCCTATTAGTCTGCTCCTGTTCTCAGAAAAACTGTCGAAGGCTGTAGTTAAAAAACCTTGATGAACCACTAACATGTCTGTTTAAATCACATTTTGGTCTGACTTATTGATCAGAAGCAGAATGTTGTTTTTCAGTATTAACTTCCAAATATTCATATTTTGTAGTGCCTCATTGAAGCTGCATTTGTTTCTTGTTTGTATTCCCACAGAATCTAACTTCTAGACCAGCCTATATCTTTCAGACTGAAATCAATTATGTGTACTCACACTGAATTAAAATTACTATCATAATCACACAAGATAATGTCACTAGTGAAATAAGCATTTTAATACCTGTATCTTCATTATTCTGGTTCCTATCAGATCTATATGAATAATATAATTGGGCTTTGTGCTGAACTACAGAAATCCAATATTATTTGAGATTAATATAAGTATTGTTTTTTTCACTGTGAAACAAGATTATGTATTCTATTGTGAAGTTCTCTAAAAAACACCAAACAAAATTACTTGAAAAATTTAACTTTCTGAATTGAAATCTGAAAGATTTTGTTCTGAACATCGGAAACAGTAATATTTAATATTATTATAATATAATTATGCCCATTTTACTCAGCGAAAATATTTTCTGAATTCTATATTGGTTTCCTATGATTAATTCTTAGTTGTTGTTTTACTTTATGTGCATATACACTGAATTATGAGAAATGGTCAACTTCAATATAAATATTTAATGGCTGTTATCTCCACAGGTTCTACAGTTCTGTTGGGATGCAAAGTTCATGAAGTTCTCTAGTACAGCCCTCAAGTTTCCAGGGAGGACAGCATCTGGATGCTTAGCACAGCAGGCAATAAAAATTAGCAGTTTCCTAACAGGCAAATTTTAAAATTTGCATAGTAATAAATATAATTCTACAAAATATACACTAGCAAAGGACTAAGTAATAAAATACTGCTTTGAGGTTTATGTGCTTTATTCCCTGAAAACTACTGTCTGTCTGCAGTTAGAGTTAAAAATGGCTGTTCACCTTTTATGGTTTTATAAAAGCCCTTATTGCTTTTCTAAGTAAATTATTTTTCTGTAGCCTGAAGGTACTAACAGTACCTGAAGAATTAATAATGGTGTTGGCACAGGTCAGTTCATATCCTGCCAGTTCTCTCTCACACTGAGAGCCTGAGAGCACGCACTAAGAATTCAGGACTTCCAACTCCAGTGGGTTTTATTACATTTGCTGATAGTGATGACAGTAGTAATCTTAAGTGACCAGCAAAACAGAAGAGCAATGATACAGAGCTGAAATAGATTGATAATCAATAGAAGAAATATATCCTTAAGTAGAAATGTTCAGGACTTCAGCAAGAAGTCCTTGAAAGAGTTTGGGTTACCAAGTACTCCATCAGTGCTTTCATGACGGAGTTAAATTTCTTCTTATGAGAACCTGGCAAAATTACCTGATTTTATCTACCTGAAATTTTAGATGGAAGTTTGAAAATAAAACAAACAAACAAAAAAAAAACAAAACAAAAAACCAAACCATACCAACCAACTAACCAAAAAACCCCCAACCTAAACTAAAAAAAACCCCAGCAAAATCTGATGTTAATTCAGAGATGTTATTTGGCTAGCTCCTGATTTATTAGTGTACTGAACTTTCATCTTTCTAGCAGGTTTCCAATACACTTGATAGGGGAGGGAATGTTGTGTTTTCTTTAGGTTTACTTGGTAGGGTTTATGAAGCTTATCTGGACACTGGATTTAGAAGTTTTAGGAATGTTTGATTATGAGGACTGAACAACTTTTAGGAATGTTTTATTATGAAGACTGAACACCTTTTGATTATTATGGGTTCTATTTTTTATTCTGGGTATGAAATTGAGGCCAGGCCACAGTTCCATTGTAGAAGTCACTAACAAAATAAACAATAAAAATATAGTCCCTGTGGTTTTAAGCTCACAACCCAAATAATAGCCTGACATTTCAGCAGTACTAACAAAGTATATCAGTGAAGTTTTAGTTCCATTACATAATTGGTATTGAAGCATTAATAAATGTGTATGAATATGAATATAATTTGCATCAGAAATTAGTATATTTTAAATTATCATTTTAATAAAGTGGCATAATTTTGAAGTGACAGCCATTCTGTTACAGTAAAATGTCAGAATTATGTAGAAGCAAATATTAACAAACATTATTTTTAAGAGAACTTAAGACAAACTTTTAAACATTTTTACTTTCCATATGAAAACATTGTTCAAAATTCTCCTTTTGGTGAGACCTTATCTAAGCTTGGATCTTTTTTTTTTAATTTAAATGTATAAGGCAAATGATGATATTGCTAATCATTCTCAAGATCAAATTAAATTTCATTTGAATACTAAGAAGAATTTGTTCATTGCCTTCATTTCTGTTCTATCCAAATGATGAATTTTATTTGGCAAAATCTATTGTGGCTTAATTTAGACATGTCATACTAACCTTAGTAATACTACCAGAAGACCTGTAGACAGTACAAACTTCCAAGAAAGATCAACTGAAAGGAGTAGGATACGTGAAAGCAGTGCTTACATACAATGATACATGCTAACAGCAGGTGGTGCTGTACCGTAAAATTAAAGACAAACTTCAGCTCCCTCGCCACGTGCATGGCTATAAAACTTGGTCTAAGTTCCAGCTGCCTTCATACTAATAGCAACTGATATGAAGGTAGATGAACTTCGAATTTATTTTTTTTTAATCTGTATGGATTCATGTATGTTTGCATATATTTATATGGTATATGCTATTTCTGATTTAAAAGTTCTTCTGAGAGTTACTTTTTTTGTGAGGCTTTACAGTGATAGGTGTCAGGGGTTGGTGCGTTTTGCTTGCTACAGACAGAACTAGTCTTCTTAAATGTGCCATTCCTATTCCAGAGGAGAAACTTTCTGGTTATTTTTGTATCTGTTATGGTTTGGTTTGGTCGGTTTGGTTTTTTTTTTTTTTTTCCTTTTCAGTTCTACTGAAGGGGCAGCAAAGCACAGAGATGTTATGTAATTTTCCTGGGAAGGTTTGGGGCTTTCATCCTCTAATCCAACTCATACTCCAACTGTAAGTTTTAATTATTGGATGGTCCTTCTCATGCTGCTTCCTTATACAAGTATCTCTGTGGATGATAGTGAAAACTCTCTATGTAGAGCTGAAGCTCAATTTTACTATCACTGACGAGAGTAGTCTAAGTAGTGAACTACAACAAATGACCACGTTCCTAGAGGAACTTTTGAAGTTAACCTGCTGAACAGTGAATCATATGAAGTATAAAACAATTATTTTAACCTATCTAAAGAAAGGACCAACAGTCATGATAATCAAAGGCGCTAAATATTATAAAGCTCTTAAGATTTCTCTCTCCATAATAATTTCCATTATTAAGTTGCCTTTCTGTGTAGGCAAAACTCCACTGGCGAACAAGAGGTTCAAATAGAGTATCATATATGAATAAAAAGCCTACATGCACTGTATGAAAAATGTGATGTATGAAAAGTCTGTTTATGAGACCCAATAGGGGAATTCTGCAACCTTCTAGGTTAAAACATAGTGAGTAATGAAATCTTTGAATTTCCTGGTTGTATGTTATTATGAATTATAAGTCAGAGAATAATTCAAAGATGTATTTGCGAATTTAAATCTGTCTTAAGTTATTAAGTTATTGTGTGTCTACTACCACTGCATTGACAACATCTATGGAAAGTCTGTTTCTATTTCATGAGAAAAAAGAAATTCTTCTTAGCATCTAATGGTACCTAAAACCATTATGAAAGAAATTCTTTGAATGTTTATTTAAATATTTTTAAAAATTTACAAATCTAAAGGAAAACCACAGTATTTATTGGATTCAGTTTACAGTCAAATGGACATAAGGAAGGACATTACTGACAACTTATTACTGTGAGCGGGATGTGTGATAACTTTTATTCTGGAAATTTAGAGACTTTCCAGTTTTATTGATAGAAAAAAAAAGAATGATGAATTCTTTCAATAAAAAGCAGTCGTTACATATTGTGCTTAAATTGTGTAAGGTATGATTACTGTTTTGTAATTTGAACAAAATAAATGCATGTTAATAAGAGACTGATCAAACAAACTACTGTTTAACACATTGAGAAAATAAATGACAATTCTTAACATATCTGTAGGTTTCTAATATATGTTAGTTATAAAAATAATTTTGATTTTATATCTTTTTTTCAGGACTGCTTCTAGTGATTTTTTTTTTCTTTAGGTAGTGTTATATTTAGGAAAAACCAAAATAAAGACAACTTTTTTTTTAAATTTAAGTTGATATATTTATATGAGTGGATTAAGACCCTAGTGTTTATCACCCTGTACCTATATAGTAGGCCCTAACAGATGAGCACAGGCTAGAATCTCATAAAGGATTTAATTGCTTTTACAAGTCTTCTCCTAGGCATGCATAGATTTACATGTTTCTGAATTGCCACTTAATCTTAGGATAAAAATACTTTCTTTTTTTTGCAGGGGATATTACCCGAATATGCAGTATGTTATTTCCAAAGTGAGTGTTACTATAGTATTATGTAAAGGTTTGCTGGTACTAAATTAATAACTCCACTAAAGACTAATTTGAAAACCAAACAAACATAATATACAAGCTTCATTTTGCTTCCATTTAGTAATGTTCTTTTCATCATGGTGCTAATGTTTTATGAATCATCTTACAAATGATCAGTAAAATATTATTCTGTTAGAATTTCAGAAAATGTTTGGAATGATGTCATGCTTGCAATGAATGTCACCAAAGTTCACTGAAGTTCTTTTGAAATAAAGTTGATACAGTCATTAGCAGGGAAACCCAGAAACAGTTTGTACAGCTTTACAAGGATACCTGTCTAGACAGCAGATGAATGGAGAAGAAATTGTTCCTGTACTGGCCTTGAGGGAACTCCATATGAAATCACAAATACTTATATAAGCCAAGACTGCAGTGACCAGATAGAAGAGCTTAAATCCTCATATTTTATGTAAACCTTATTAGTTTACATATATAAATGAGTGTATATTTTATGTATATTTCCCTGCAGTAATATAATGTATGGCTCATGGAACCCAAATAATAAAATATAGGAAAAATATTCTTCAGGACAGAGCTGTAAATCTGAGCTTCATCACACATAGCCACATTTGTGGTTGTGCCATAGGCTGACAAGAACTGTGACATGGCTCTTCACCAATGTACTCCTCATACTTGCTTCCCCAGTGTAGATCAAAAAGCTCAGTGCCCTTACATGGAGGTCTCCTGTCTCCCTCTAGGGAATTTCAGTCATCCTAAAGAGACTTTGAATCATGGTGAGCAAAGACAGGCAATCTTGTAACACTCTTTTCTGTTCAGCAGACAATAAGAAACATAGCAGAGTTGGCTGATGGCTTTCTCTTTCTCAGGGCAAGGGGCCTCTTGCTTAAATATGCATGGTGACAAATATTTATTCTGTCAGATGATTGCATTTGCAGTCAAAATATGGCATGACAGAACTCAGGGCATTTATCTGTTCACTTAATTTGTATATAGTATAGCTTAACTCATAGTAAAAGAGTTCAGATAAATCATGTTACTTAATCTTTGTTGCAAGCTAAGAACACACAGTGTATATGAAAGGTAGCTCAGCGGAAGCTTGGTAAGCTACAGTAACTTGCTTCATTATTATTTCCCTGGGAAGCCAGGCCACAAGTCGCATAAAACTGCATAGATTAAAATCTCAAGAAGTTTTAACAGATTCCTGGTATAGTGTTCTCAGTATGTGACTGTCAACATATTGGTATTTGTGAGTTTTAGCTGAACTCTGTTTAAAACAGCTTCAGAAAATAAATTCTGCTTAAGAGTTATTATGAATGATAAAACAGGACAGCAGATGTTGGAAGCATCAGAGTATAGGGATAAACCTCAGGAATCAAGCAAGGAAGGTGTAAGCCGTATAGTCTGTAAATGTTGGCATGGACTCGACAGAAACCTCGGGGGAAAGAAGTGAAAGATAGCAGTTTGAACAGCTGTTTCCACAACTTGCCAACATAACCACAATGGGAAGTAAAAACTGGACAAAGCAGATAGTGTGCACCCTGTGCAGAACTTGGAAAGATTCCCTTAAGTCAGCACACACTCACACACACTCTGGTGCCATGCCAAGCACTATTGTGTATGAGCTATGAGGATAAGCAAGTAATCATAAAGAGCTCAGAGCAGCAGCAATCTCACTGAGACATCTTTGCCACTCACCTATAACTGTCTGGAGGATCAAAGATTCAATAGTGACATGCATTAACTAGAGGAAGCTTAATGCAAAAAATGCACGTATTCAACCCCACTAAGGCAACCTCTCAACCTCAGGACTGATAGCAAATTTATGCCCCAAAAGGCTCTTGAGACTGCTCGGAGACAAGTTTAGTCTTTAAGCAGCGAGGTATTTATTTAAGGCAACGTTGGGGAACTCTCAGCTCATGCCGACAAGAAGAGTTCCAAAAAGTTGGTGTAAAGCCATGCAATTTATACAATTTTACAAGAGATTACATCACCTTTACATGCATATTCATAACATTGCAACATCTCATTATAATATTCATAGCAGGTGGAGTTAGGGAGGAGTCTGGGTGGAGTCAGGGGAGGAGTTTTCAATTTGGGGATATACTTGGTGGGAGATCCCGTTTCTTCATCCCAAGGGTCTTCATTTTACTCCTCTTCCTCAGGTAAACTTTTGAACTTTCTTTGAATCTGCTGACTCCAATGTTTACCTGGCAAGAGTTTCTGAGTTCTTGCATCTGTCTTTCCCCTTTATCTCCCCGTGTTCCTGCCTTATGTCTATTTATGTGTATGTTTAGCATTTTTGTACTTCTTTATGTTCCTGTTTTCCTACTTCATATTCCTTTTACGTTAGTGTTCTAGCATCCTCTTGGCAAAGTGTTACTTTTGACATGTCTTTGTTTTTCATTTCTTAGCCCAAAGCATGCATTCTGAATTAACTCTCTAAGCTTTTGCTCTGCTAGCATACATCCTAATTTAACTCCTAAGTTTTGCTAGGTTTCAGGACAACGGCAAGAAAAAGCTATTTTAAAACAAAACTGTCCTGGTTTGAAGGGACAGATCTGGGAGATGACCCCATTAGGAAGCCTCCCCCTTCCCCAAAAAAGGAAAGAAACAGCTGCACGCTAGGAATGAGTTATAAAGAATAACTTTTAACACAGAGAAATACATAACAATGAAAATACAGAATGATACAAACCCTCCCAGTTCCCCCCTCACACCACCAGCTGAGGTTAAAATGACCAGTTTCTACATTCTTCCCAGCAATGACTTAAGCCACTGATTGCCAACACCTTCTTTAATCCATTCTCAGTTTAAAAACTACTAACCTTTCCACATTTGTAGTGTCAGACGCTCTATTCTGTTACACTCAGTGTGCCTCTAGGAACATTTCTCACTAATTGGAAATCAGAAGAGTAAGCAAAACTTGTTCAGTGAGCAGCCATTTCCTGAAGTTCCCATTTGTTCTTTATACATTTGTTAAATCCATTAAGTTGTTCAGAACAGCTACCCAAAAGTTACTGCAGGGAGTCATATTGGTAAAAGGGAAAGCAAGCTATATATATGATAGCTCTCTTTATTACTGAAATAAAAGCTCAGACAAATTAATGGTTACCTCCCTGAACATGACAGGCACTAAATGAGGAAATAGTAAGATATCACTTTAGGGAAGAGTTAAAAAACAAACAAACACCTTAATTTTTTCCACTGTTCAGAAAATGCTCATGTTTATTATTTCTCTGTGTATAATATATAGGACCTGGAAGTAAATTCTGGATAATACAGTTGGTTAATTTATCATATGATTTTGACTCTATACCAAAATATCTTACATATTTTTTTATTTACCTTAATATATATAATTTACTTTTTCTATGGTAATAAATCTGCGTAACATTTCTCTATGAAGTCATTAATGAGCCTCTGACACCTTAAAACCAATTTGATTTTCTTTTATCAGATGACCTATTTCTTTTGTTAATTTTGATAAAACAACTAGGTTTTTTAATTTCTTTTTTAACTAGCAAGTAAAAGATGAATGGTAGCTCTCAGTCTCAACCCTTTCCCAAGTTTTCTATATTCCCAGCTTCCCCAGAACACAGAGACACAAACCTGGCAGCTAGCCTGGAGGAGGAAGAGAAGGGGTTGACAGTCACGGCACTCAGGCTCCAACAGTATGCCAGAGAAGTGTGTGCCAATTTCACTTTCCCCCTGCAGTGAGAAAATGAGTTAGATAAAAGCCTTTCAGGCAGACAACAGGCAAACTGCCTTTTTTTTTTTTTTTTCATTTATTTGTATATCCAGTACAGGATTTTTCCAGAAATCTTTTTCTCTCCGTTCTCTACTCACTGATTTTTAAAAATTATCTTTATCCCAATCTGCACTTACAAAAATCATAGAGGGAGAAACAGATGGAGGGAGACACCGTCGGAAAAAATGTGGAAGTCTGAAGAGCTTTGTATGGTTAATTGAGTGGTTAATAGCTCATAGAACTTTATAGTATTACACAGTAGATTCACCAGAGAGACTGAGAGAACTGGAAGATTCCCTATTGAGGTGGAGATGGTCAGAGGAAGTGCAGCATTGAGTTTCAGGGATCCTGCGGGCTTATAGGAATAAAAAGGTGATTTGCAAAAATAACGCTTAGAAGGAAAGCCAAATTATGCAATATTTGAACTCCTAGATCTAACTTGATTATTTGCTAAAATATGTCAATAAATGGATTCAGTTAAACTTTTATTTATAGGGCACGAATATGGTAATGTGAATGCAAATAACATCTTTGAAGAGTAACGAATAGGATGTAGGAAGGAAAAATGCATTCAGCAGATAGGTATGGAGGAAGACAATTATATCTTCTCAGTTGCTACTTATAGAGTTTCTTGAATTTATAGACTATGATGTGGTTTCTTACAAAGTAAGACCCTGAAGATGTTTTAAATAAATGTTTACAGTTCATCATAAACTTAGAACGTGTAGTGCAATTGTAGATATTTAGTTTGTCACAGTGAAACCACATTCTAAGTTCATATTCCTTGAACAAAGTAAGGGCTCTCAGCTACCTCAATAGAAATCCGCAAAATGCTGTGTGTCCTCCCTTGCCTCGTCACATGAGCGCTTGAACAGGAGATATCTGTAGCTTCCGTTATTGACTCTAAAATGTGATTCTAGACAAAAGGATTACAAAAATTACAAAACCAAAAATAGAACTATACTTCCAGAGTAATATTGTTCCTCTTAACTGTATTTTCTTTAAACTGCACCTCTCCTTCTGAAATCATGATTCTGGGAAATTTTCAGGTTTTCGGGTTGATTATGGGAAAATACTAGCTTTTAAATTGCTTTTAGGCTCTGAAGTCAGATGATCTGTTGAAAATACAACTAAAACAATATCCTAAGTTTTCATCTGGGTTTGTTTGGGATTTTTTTGTTTGTTTTTATGTTTTGGGTTTTTTTCATTCTAAGTAAGAAATAACAAAGCCATGTGTTTTTTCATTACTTTTAAGACAGTCTTGATATTTTGGATGGAAAACTAATACTGAATGTTTGTGACTGCTAATGCTGTGATAACAAATATATGACTACAGTAGCAAGAGAAAAATGCAAGCAACATGTAACATTATTTTGTCTGATTCTGAATGACGGAATTTAAAATTTGATTCTTGATTTTTAATGGAAGTATGTTGGACTGCATGCTAGTCACAGCCAAGAGGCTCAGGTGACAGACAGGAGAGGTTTGAAGATAAAAAATTATGAGGGGTCATATGGACATACCCAGCCTGGTTATGCTTGCTGAACCTTCTGCCTTGCCAAGGACTGTTTAAATAGATGCTATTCAGTAAATTGCAGAGATACCAGCAGCACAGTAGGCTCACAGAGGAATCGGCACATACTGTTTCTTTGCTGTAAAAAGTGTGATGTCTTTATACTTGAACTAAGTAGAAGATGAGACAAACTTAATGGGGAAAAAAAAATTTCTCCAGGAATGTCAGGGGCCAGCATGGGCCAAAGACTGGCAGCAGCTCCCAGGCTGGCAGGTCATGTCCTCCTCTCCCCAGTGGGCATAGTCCCACTGCACTCCATCAAGGTGAGCATAGCTGTGACCCTGGGCCATTGCCCAGGAGCCAGGGGAGGTGGTGGTGATGATGAGACAAGGAGTTGGGGTGGGGAGGCTAATGGCTGGTGTTGAGGGCTGGGTCTCCCAGGAAGCAGCCAAACATGGGCCCAAGGCCTAGCCTGTCTGAGCAGGGCTAGGCCAAGGGGACAGTGCATGCTGCCAAACACCAGTGACTGACAACACTGACCTGGACCTTGAAAATGGAGATCATTGTGCTTCCCCCATAAGGTAGCCTGTATCGAAATTCACAGTAGGACAAACCAGGAGGCTTTTGGTAGATTTTTACCTTGCAATCACAGATCTTGACTAGGAAATATGGAAATACACAAACACGAAATTTAGCCCCTAAGTCACCTCATAAGACATTTCTGGGTATTTCTTTATCTGTTTACTCCTGTTGGTGGTGGGGCCTTTTCACGGTGGGAGAAAGAACGACAATCAATATGATTGCTCATTCAAGCTCAACTTTATTACTGAAACTATTGCTATATATACTATGTGCAGTAATTATGCCTACATGTCGTGTATTGATTGGTTAATATATATAAGTTGCAGCAGGTTACATTTTCATTTCCCAGCCCCCTTGTTGTTCCAGTCCAGATGTTGTTCCACTCTTCTTCCCAGGCAAGTTTCTCTTCTCAGGCTCTTCTTCTCAGTCTCCCTTATCTTGTCAATGTCCCTTGCCATGTTTTCCTCAAAGCTGTTTAGAGCTCACTCAGCTCCGAATACATAGCATGTCCTTGGTCCTTCAACCATCCCCCCACATACTCCTTAAGTCTGTAGTTTATCACTTAAGTGACATTTCTGCTTCTTAATTGGAAGGCTGGAGAGTAGCTTTGTAAGAGTCAGAAGAATAACACCATGTTGATTTATGGACATAATATCAAACTTTCTCCAAGTTTTTTCACATAGTAGTATTTTTGATTTTTATAAAAGCAGTTATCTACATCCACCAAGTGTACTGTACAGCCAAATGATCAGCTGGACACACCTTTGTCATTGTGCCTCAGGGATTACCCCTCTTGGGTGGCTAGTGCTCATTAAAAAGAGGAACTAAAAATTGTTCTTGAGGAATGAGTAGGTCCATGAATATCATAATTTCTGACATCTGAAATCAAAAGACCATTGTCTTTATTAGAAGGTAAAATTGTGATTTCCAGAAAGGAGCAGTGCCCCTCCCAATGGTGTGAGCTTAATTAAATGGAAATTATTTTCAGGTTTATTTTCTTTCCATACTAATGAGCTACTAAGAAAACAGTAACACTGCCCATGAGGAGCGCAGGAGTATGTGTGTGTCCTAGGGCATGACAAGAAGAGCTGATGTAGCAGGTGGAAGATGTCCCCCTGTGCCCTCAGCAGTCTGTAGATGTCTCCAATGGCCCAGGACTGCCATAGAGATCACACTGCATGATCTCCATGATAACTGGAGCCTGGTTACTACAGTTTAGTGAAAGTACATATACCCATGTTTTGTTACACTACAGACCTAATCAGTGGCTGCCTATCTCTTTTTCATTTCATTCTTAAAATGTATTCCCCACTGGGAGAACCAAATCAGAATTGGAATTTGGAAGACTCATCGGGGAACGGTTCTGGGAATGCATGACCTGTACATGAATTGTAATAGCAAGTTTTTTCAATAAAATGGTGACTTCAAGTGTGGTTATTACACCAGCTATGTGACATTGTATCAGAAAGTTTGGCCAGCAAGACTAGCGTGGGACTAGATTGAATGTCCTTAAAGGTTAAAGGCCCCTTCCAACCCAAACCATTCTATGATTCTATTTTATGATGAGCTCCCTGTACTTGGCAGTGGAGGGGCCACATCTCAAATACTGTGTTCGATTTTGGACCCCTCACTACAAGACAGACATTGATGCAGTGTGCAAAGAAGGTGGTGAAGTGTCTAAACCAAAAGTGTTGTGAGCAGTGGCTGAGAGAATTGAGGTTGTTTAATCTGGAGAACGGGGGGCTCAGCAGAGGCCTTCTTCTTTCTACAACTACCTGAAAGGAAGTTGTACCAAGGTGGGTGTCAGTCTCTTCTCTGAAGTAACAAACAACAGGACAAGAGGAAACTGCCTCAAGTTGCACCAGGGGAGGTTTAGATAGGATATTAGGAAAAGTTTCTTCACCACAAAGGTTATCAAGCACTGGAACAGGCTGCCCAATGAAGTGGCAGAGTCACCATTCCTGGAGGTATTCAAAAGACATATAGATGTGGTGCTTAGGGACATGGTTTAATGGTGATCTTGGCAGTGCTAGATTAACAGTTAGACTCGATACTTTTAAAGCTCTTTTCCAAACTAAATGATTCTCTGATTCTGTGATTTTCTGCACTTTAATTTATCCTCAGTGTACAGTTGTTTAGAAAACAAAGATAGATCTTTCTTCTCTATCTGAAATTATTCCTCTGCTGTTTGACTGAGAAATTCATCTAGTTTGGAAGCTGTAGCAATAAATCTATAGTATTGGCAGAAATTTATTTACTAAATGTGGAGATTTTGTTATAAGTTCTGGAGGAAAGTCAGTATTGCAAAGTGAAGTGTAAAATTATTCCTGTCTCAATGTTATTCTTGAGTCATATATCTCTCCTTTTATGAACAGCAGGCATATTTGGAAGAATTATGTCTGAATCATAAATTTCTATTTGCCTGGGACATGAATAATAGGCATCTTTAACACAGTAAGATGATATTACTGTCTTAGCTTGCAATTTTTTTAACCTCTGAAGTACGTAGAACAGATGAAGTTTAAACACTATGATTATATTAATCTGTGGTCTGTCACAGTATTGTTACCTCCCTATTTTTCTGGTCCATTGGTTCCAGCCAGCAGATATCGTGATTTATATGAGTCCTCAAATTTATTATTTCAATATTTAGCAAGTAGAATAGTCATGGTAGCTTTCACAACCTGTCAGTTGTCATGATCCCTGGAAGAAAAGGAGGGAGTGACTCAAGGGAGGAGAGGAGGGACGAGATCATTGACCAGTCACTCTCTCACGCCACATCTGCTGGATCTGTGACTGGGGAAAGGAAAAGTCTATTTAAATGAATAATGTTGCAAGATCTTTCTGTTGTAGCTACCAGTTGGGGCTTGTGTGTCTGTAGGCAGTTACCGACCTCTTGTGTTTTGAATAGCTACGGACCTCAAGTGCAACAAAATAATTCATGAGCAGATTTCTGTCATCCTCATTGTCCTGTAGAAAAGACAGATAACATCTCTAATAACACATCTAAAATATTAATATTTAATGTTTATGGATATCTATGCTAGTTTAAAGGCTGCCATACCATATGAATATGTTCTGGATTTTACAGAAGAGCTTATTATTATAGTGGCAACAACACTTCTCTGCATGTCTCTATCACCTGCCTCCTTGCCATTATCACTATTATTAGCTATTTATTTATATATTGTAGGTCAGACTGTGCACTTCGGCACAACATTGTGCATGGTTACAATAGTTGCCCCAAATCTTATATCACCCAAAAGCTTCTTCACATGTGTATATATGTACAGTGCATTATATAATACACTGGTAAGTGCTGTTGTATGTAACAGGAATGAACAATACTGAGAGTTTCCTGAACATTCTCAATTGTTCCTGACATTGTGTTATCTGCCATATCAATTTATCTTGGCTGTACAATAAGAAAATACCATCTAGAAGTTTCTTTCTGAAATTTTTATGTGGTTATGTCTTCAATTGTTTGTTCTTCAATATTCCTGTTATGCTATTTGTCCCTTAAATCGCATGACATTGTATTTACTCATTCATTAGGCAGCCTAAATTCATGGAACAAAACCACAGTTGAGGAATAATAAATGAGGAATAATATATAATGCATCAGTGATATGAAAATTAATCAAAATTCATGCAGAAATTCACAAGTCCTTCAGCAGTCATCAGCACTTTTATAAATAAAATGGCAACTGTCCAAGTATTTACAAATAAATAACGTGCCTTATCACTATTATGAAGATAATTGATAAGATATATTTGCTAAAGCATGAAAAAAATATTGTTTTTGCTGTTTGATCAGTTCTAATTAATTCTGATGTTCCTTTGGGGAGATTCAGTCCAAATTAACTGATTATTAGCAATGATGGGAGTTGGATGACAAAACCTGTATCCTTTCCTACAGCCTTCAGAAATATGAAAACAATTGCTTGGTCATGAAATAATGAAGCGTGTTAAAATATGACATATAAAAGATTTTTCTACTTCTGGTAGGAAAGATACCAGAAGATTTGTGTATTTGAAACAATTTCGCTGTTTTTTTTCCTTTAGTGTTTCTTGCACTAGAAACAGTAAAAGATAACACTGCAGCACCCTAAAACATAGAAAGTGACTGATTGGTGTGATTCAACATGTTGGCATCTACTTGCAGATGAATCATGCTGGTTGGTTATTAGATTAAATTTAGGAATTTTTATTCTCTGTATTGGAGTATGGCTTGGAGATCTTTGGCCTCTACTTGGAAAGGAAATGGCATCTTAAGGTATCAAAAAGTGTATGTGTAAAGACAAACAGCTGAAATGACAGCAGCTGTTACCTCCAGGCTTACCAAGCTGAACACTGTAAAGAATGATTTCAACCCTGTGCTGTTTAGACTGTCACTTCCTGATTTAAACAACTAAAGGTAACGTTCCTTCTTGAGTAAGTAATAATTGTAGGCAATATGCCACAAATGAAACAGAAACTGCTACTACCTTTGCCAGTTCTTGAAGGCTCCAAGTGGTAATCCTGTCTGCAAAATTTAGAGAATTATTTAGATTCTTTTTAATTTAGTTATGCTAAACTGTTTTGATGGAAGAATATGAAAAACAGCAGCTGTGAGAAACCTGCAAGGAAGAAGGTGATTATTTTTGTTTTGTTTTGTTTTACTTTCTCCAAAATAATTTCTGTGTTACTGTGTTTAATTTTAAATATACGTTTAGACATGCTTGGAGCTTGGATTTCTAGCTTCCTCAGATACTATTAATTAATGAGTGGTATTATCAAATATGCATCACATTTTCTTTCAGTATTTTCTTTCACTCCTGTAATTTCATGCAGCTTTTCTACATTATTCATATATCTTTTGTGAACATTCTGTGTCCTTAATAAAACATCTTGTTTTCACAGAATCCCACACTTGATACTTTTTTCAGGTTTTCATAGGGCTTTACATTGGAACTTCTAGTCAGGAATGTGATATGGCTAAGTCAAGAAGATAGAACTATTCAGTGCTTGAAATCCACTTTCTGTGGAATGTTGATTTCCTATTTTAAGAAAAATTAAACTCCCAGAATAACTGCAGTTGTTTCTTTAAGCTACTTTTAATCAAAGATATTTATTAAAGGCTAAAAATATCATTAGGATGGGGGGGGGTTGTCAAATGTTTACAATTTTTTATTAAAAATTTAATTTAATTTGAGAAAGCTAACATCTCTGAAAATACATTACCATTATACTCTATTACCAAAGAGCTATCAGATTATAGTCTCAAATCAAAATCAAACTGACTTACAAGGAAACTTACCGCTTATATCAGAAAGTTCACTAGCAGACTCCTAGGTTGCTGAAAACCTCTTTCAGGAAGTGTATTCTTTTTGTTTTATGTATAATCACACAGGCACAGTCTGAAAATCACTTGG
>VWZO01002626.1:0-10378 GCA_013396975.1 Bucco capensis | reverse complement strand
TTACCCTTGTTAACTTTCATTAAGTTTCTCCCTGCCCATCTCTCTAGGCTGTCCAGGTCACACTGGATGGCAAGACAGTTCCTGGTGTGCCAGCCACTCCTCCAAGCTTGGGATCATCTGCAAACTTGCTGAGGGAACACTCTACCCCTTCATCCAGATCATTAATGTCTCTACACAATCTTCACGTAGACACTGCTCTTACACATGGTTGTAAACCCTTCCTGCTCTTGTGCCAGGCTGCAGCCCATTTGCTCTAGGAAGGACTCAAGGTTGTCCCACCAGCCCTCCAATGCCACCACTCCAAGGCCCTGCTTTACCATGACACAGTGTAGAGGGCTGCAGGCAAATGCAATGATGTGGGAGATGGATTCACACATAATATTAGAAATGGTAGCTTTTGACGTGATGGTTTAAGCAAGAAATCCCACAGACTAATTTAAGACACACATCTTAGGGCTGATAGGTGTCCCTCTTTACTTTGCAGAATCAAGCCAAGATGTAGTAAAAATCCAGGCACACCTAGACCTGGTCAGTTCAGTGAAGAACCAGCCACATAATATCAGAGGCTACATTCCCTACTTGCTTTGTGATTAATAGTTCACAGAAAGATTAGGTTATGCTGAGTGAACATCAATCTCTTGGAGAGCAAGCTGTTTGTACTGCATCTAAGCATCTCCTTCTGCTTCAGCACATTAGGAACATTTGCATGAAAACAGAAAAATCTTTGTGACTGAAGAGCCTATGCTCCTCTGCTGCTTGCTCAACAAGTCATGTTTCAAGGCTGAAACCTGTATTTATTCTTACATGTGTACCCCACATTAAGCACTCAGCCCTTGACATCATACAGAATAGCATTTTTAAGTGCCATGGTCCTGCTGAAAGCAATCAGTCCCCTTGTTTATGTGCTGACTTTGCTGGACTAGGACAAGAGTGCCTTAGTTAGGAATTGAACCTCTGACTCCCTTGACTTCCATGAAGCGACTCCATAAGCTGGAGTAGCAAAGGTATAACAGAGATGTCTGAGCACTGGTCCTGTGTTTTGAGTACCTATTTATAGCTTAGACAATTGTTGCAATATCATACTGATTGTGGCCATTGCTGGGAAAATAAGTACTGTGAACTAGTGCGTTCCCTAGAAACGAAGAACCTTCTGTTCCCTTTTAAATCTGGTTCCCACCTAACCCAGAAGCAGCTGACAGTATTTTGAATCTGCCAGTTGAAACTCAGACTGTCTGCTGTTTTGCAAACAGTTATGATACTGGACTGATGAGTGGAATTGGCAATGTAACCACCTTAGGACTGCTTCCCAGCTGAAGGAATAGATGGGCATCAGGCTAGTGGTGCCTGCTTGGGTGACTCAGCCCCACTCACTGACATTGACCCTGCTGGAAAGAGTTAATGTGGTTCTGCTGACTCACAGAGGCAGATGAATCTCTTTTCCTGTTTTCATACACAGCAAAAGTGTCTCACTGGAGGAGGGACAGCAGGCAAGGGCTCCCAAACAAGGGCATGCCTATGATTAGTGTGCAGACCATATCAAGTGGTACCCAAGCGCTGCTTGAGAACCCAAGGGTCTCTGCTTCTGCAGATCCACAGCTACAGCAGCTCTAGGAGCCCCAATCTAAGGTGAAGATGCACAGCCTGGAGGCAGGGAGGTTTTACTGCTAATTTTACTGATGATGTTGATACTGCTGTACTTTAAACAACACTGATTTATTTCATACAATGTCTCCAAAGTATCACAATTCATCTCAGCATTCTCTGCCAGGAGTCCTAGCCAAGGCCTGTGCATCTTCCCTATTGTAGTCTCCTCTACAGCACCTGGAACTCTCTTGAGCTCATTTGTCTGGACACATCACTGAGTTTTCCACAGTTCCCTCTTTCACTGCTCCAAACGTAAATTCCTCGTTGCTATTTTCAAAGTCCTTCACAATGCAGTTCTAATTCCAGTCCTGGTATTTGCTATCCTTCCAACCATCCTCACTTTGTCAACTGTACTCTCCATTTCTGCTTCTCAATTCTATTCTCTTTATGACCGGGGACAAAAATCTGCAGTAAAAACAATGAAGTCCCTGCTCTAGACTCCTTTCCAATGCTCCTGTCATGTATCACACAGCACTGAAGCACCAGCTAGTAACAGCAAGGCAGAAGATGGTTGGGGCTGCAGGCTGGCTAAGGAGCTGCACACAGGATCTGTATCCCACTCTCTCCTTTGGACTCTGATTCTCATTCACTTGTTTTCTGGAAAAGTTCTTTAGGATACAGCCTGAAGAAGAGGAGACTCAGAGGGGACCTTATTGCCCTCTACAACTACCTGAAGGGAAGTTGTAGTCAGGTAGGGGTTGGGCTCTTCTCCATGGCAGCTAGTGACAGGACAAGAGGCCATGGCTTGAAGCTGCAGCAGGGGAGAGTTAGACTGGACATTAGGAAGCACTTCCTCATGCAGAGGGTGATTGGGCTCTGGAATAGGCTGCCCAGGGAGGTGGTGGAGTCACCGTCCCTGGAGGTGTTTAAGAAAAGATTGGATGTGGCACTGAGTGCCATGGTTTAGATGTTGTGGTGTATTGGGTCATAGGCTGGACTTGATGATCCTGGGGGTCTTTTCCAGTCTTCGTGATTCTGTGATTCTGTGCAGTGGGGCAAACACAAAACGTAGGCAAGACTCAGTCCTAGACTATATTTATTGTGTCTTGTAACTACCACGCTTGCTTATTTTGTATTTTATTGGCTAGGAGCCTGGCTATAACTCAACTCTAGTCTGCCTGATACTATTTCACCAGTAAACCTACTGAGCATTGGAGCTTGGCTGAAATTGGCAAATTTAGGACCTGACATGTTGACAATGAATCCAAATTAAATGGCTTGGGCAGGCAGAACTGAGAGACTGGCAATCCTCAGACAGGGTTAAAGGGCAATATAACACCTTGTTCCCACCACACATTGCAGGACTCAGATCTACCTTCTACCAGGTTTCTAAAGGCCATTGTAGGGTGGGTTTGACCAGGTGTAGAGCATTGTGTATTGCTGAAGCATGGATGTTCTGAACATCTGAATGGTCCCTGGGGTTCTGGGCAAGTCCTGATGTGTCACAGCCATTCCTGAAGAGAAAGAGCTATCAGCTAAAGCAGTGGTTGTTTAATGCAGGGGCTGTGGAGGTAGTAGGAATGCAAAAACAGTTTGTGTGATTACATATTAAATTGTTCTGCTAAGTATTTGTAGTACATAAAACAGCATTCCTTAATGACTGGTTCAGGAGTTTGTTGTTGGAAAATCTAAACATTTACTATAATACATTGAAAAATAGCTCCCTGGAAAGCATTTAGTTCTACAAATATTCTGTTTCCTAGTCTGTTCTGAACATGGCCCTAGGGCTTGCCTTCCTGTTATGTACCTCTGTACAGTTAAGGGAGACAGGTGCAGAAGTTCCAACCCAAATGATTCTATGATATTATGGAAACATTTTTCCTCAGCAGGGATTAAGCATCTCTCTCAGAACAATCCCCAGGATGACTGGATCCTACCCCTTCCACAGAACTGACACTGCTCTTTTCTGAGACGAGTCAAGTACCAAATACTTTCTCCTGACCCTGCCTCCCACTTCAGCTGTTGACTGTGAAATTCTCCTTATTTACCTGGCACTTTTACAGAGATTGGTAACACATCACTATTCTTACTTGCTCCTAACATCTTTCTTGTTGTGACAACAGGTGTCTTTCCACAGAAAAAAAATCTCTGTGATGTTATAGCTGGGTATCCAACCCTTTACTCTGCTGCTTTCCCATCTTCTCTCCCACATGCAACACCTTTCAGAAATGGCAGCCTCAAAAGCACATCCTCTGTCAAGGAAAGTTCCACAGTTACTCCCTTTTCCTCAGTGCAGATCAGCATAAGTTTGATGAATTGAGAAACGCTGCCTGAGGATCAGGAGTTTTGACATGCATGCAATTAAGAGATTTTCTTCCACAATCTGTATCTGCTTAGGGTTAGTTTCCACCAGTTGCAATGAGACTTCAGACACTAAAACAGCAAGCACCCTCATGAGATGCAATTTTAATAGCACAAGGGCAGAAAAAAATTCTTTATTTCCTCTTACTTGAAGTATTTCACAAGTGATACTTTAATGAAAATTTTTATTAAAATGTCATTAAAGCAGCTCTCAAAGACTCTGATTGTCCTTTACCATTAGTCCTCATCTTCTCAATAGCTCTGCAGCCTGTCTCATAAAACTCCTGTCTTGTTACCTCATTATTTCCTTCTAAAATTTCATCATCAGAGCCCACTTCACACCTCTTCTAGCACACTGACAAATGCTACAGTGACCTACAGTTCATATTAAGTTCTAGTTATATCTACAGAATCAAACCTGCAAAATCTATAACCTGATCTGCCTGTGACTCGTGGGTCACCTTTGGCTGGCCCCCAATTTCTTTATGCTTCAGTCTCTTCTACCACAAAACTACTTTGTTCTTTGAGATTTATGACTGAAAACAACAGAACAAAGCTATATATTAAACCTACTTATAAAGAATTTAAATTGTGCTGCAATCTTTTTGAAGGACTGAATCCATTCAAAGATTAAGTTATATCTGATAGACCTATAAATGAAATACCTGTAAAGGGTCCTGCTGAATGACTATCAACCAATGATCTAACATAGTTTCTGCCCCTTCTACCCACTTGCTCAATTATTTCTCGATGAAGAGGAATTGATATGAGGCACTCATCCATCTCCAACTCTTTTAGTTCCTTGCTATGGTAGTCTAAATTATGCTAAATGCATTTAACCTTCCTGTGGCAGGATAGGTTTCCTTGCAGGAAAAGAAACTTAGCTCAGGCCTCCCTCCCCAAACTTCTTTGCAAATACCCCTGACTGCATTCAACTGGGTGCTAGGAGTTGAGACTGAAAGAACTGAAGCTCTGTCTGAGAGCATTTGCCACCCACATACTGCAACAGTGTTCAGGAGGTAAACCTTATTTATAAGACTTAGTTCCATTTCCAGTCCTCTCTGCCAAAAACCCCAAAGGAATATAATTTGTGCATGAGTGGTTGCATAGTTTAGGCATTATTTGCCACACACTAGCCCTCTCTTAATCTTGTTTTTGGTCTATAGACATAATACAACAAAAAACCCAGCCACACAAATGGATGAGACTGTGGATATCACAGTCATGTAGAGGAGACACATGTAGAGACACATTCAAGGGACAATTAAAAGTATCGGAGAACTCCTTAAAAGTAACACTGAAAAATGTTAACTTTATCGTAACATCTGAGCAAAAACCCAGAACTGGAACCAGACAGTTTGCTCTGAACGCTTCATCAGGCATGTTTCTCTGTAATATGCCAAACTAAAAACCTAGCCAAGCTATAGACATCTGGTAGACAATGCCATTTGGGCTCATTTGGGACCAAACACAAGTCCATTTGGGTGTTCAGGTCTCTGAACAGAAGGCAAGCAAATCTGAATTTTGATACATGTAAGCATTGGTTTTGCAAGAAAACTGATTCACTACCTTCATTCATGTTGAATTCATGCACATCTAAAATTTACTCACTATCCTCACTCACCTGAAAGACCTTAAAATGACATTACAGTAACTCATTCTTCAAGTGAGAACATGTCCATGTGTTGCTTTGACATGGGACTGTGTCTGACACGACACCAATGCAAACCTCCCACCACCTCTCCGGGCAACCTGTGCCAGTATTTCATCACCCTCAGTGTAAAAATACTCTTCCTTCTATATAGTCTAAATCTCCCCTCTTTTAGTTTAAAACCATCACCCCTTGTCCTGTTGCAACAGGGAAATGTAACTCTATCTCACCCTCTGCCCAAGGTAAAGGCTAAGAAATGTTCATCATTTCTGTCATCCAGTTCTGGCCCTCCCTGAGGCTCCAAGCGTCAAACAGCAACACAGCAAGATATTAAGAGCAAAACCAGAGCCTGCACAGGATCACCAAATACAAGAAAGATGTGAATCTGTAGGAGCAGGTCCAGAGGTTCTTCTATGAAGAAAGGGTGAGATAATTGGGGTTGTTCAGCCTGGAGAAGAAAAGGCTCCAGGGAGACCTTCTTGCAGCCAATAAAAAGGGCCTATAAGAAAGATGGGGACAGGCTTTATAACAAGGCCTGTTGCAACAGGACAAGGGGTGATGGTTTTAAACTAAAAGAGGGGAGATTTAGACTATATAGAAGGAAGAGTATTTTTACACTGAGGGTGATGAAATACTGGCACAGGTTGCCCAGAGAGGTGGTGGATGTCCCATCCCTGGAAACATTCCAGGTCAGGTTGGATATGCTCTGAGCAAACTGATCTAGTTGAAGGATGTCCCTGCTCATTACAGTGGGGCTAGACTAGATGATCTTTAAAGGTCCCTTCCAACCCAAACCATTTGATAATCCTGTAATTCTACGAAACAAGCTGAAGTATCTAGCTTGACTATAAACTATAGTGCTTTATAAAGCAGCCTTTTGAAAAACAGCCAAGTCTCACAGCTATCACACTTGGTAGTCTTGTGCTGCTCGCAATATGCTTCCACGTTTAGATCTTTGCTACGGGGACAAACAGCGCCCGTCTGGGGTCTGCCCTGTACCTCAGCCCGAGGCACTTGCTGAGCACGGCTGAAAGGTCCCAGAGCCACAGCACTCTGACAGTTCAAACTTCCTCCCTCTGCGTCAACCCCGTCCTTTTCCCCTCCTATGAAGTCGAAACGAAAGTAGGTGCAGCTGATTCCCGGATGCTCTACCTCACCCACGCCCTCCACCCCAGCCCGAGGCAGCGGCAGGACGCTACCTGCCTCCAGCATCTTTCCCTCGCCCTTGATCCCCGAGGAGGAAGGGAGGCATGCCACGGCAGCGCCTCGCGGGCGCGGCAGCGGAGATGGGAGCCTTCGGTTCTCCTCCCCGGAGGCGCAGCGGTGGGGAACAGGCGTCGGAGCGGCGGGCGGTTCCTGCCTGAGGGGAGTGGGGTCGCCTCTGTCCGCCGGTGCCCGAGGGGTAGGAGGGCGGGAAGACGCCTGGCCAGTGCCTCAGGGTGCGACTTCTCCCGCCCGGGCGCTGCCGATCCGGGGGCGGAGGAGGAGGGAAAGGGGGAGAGCCGCTGCCGTCACCGAGGCTCGCTGCTCTCTCGCCTCGCCTTGCCGCCGCGGCAGCCCCAGCCCCGCTCCCACCTCCTCGCCTGCCCCCACCCTCCTTGCCTTCCTCTTGGCGAGAGCAGTGTATGCCACCCTTCGCAGATGGGAGCCGGCAGCGCCATGCGGCCTCCCGTTCCTCCTCCTCTTCTTCGGCTCTAAGTTAATGCCATGCTGCCGCTGCTCCTCCCGGCACTGCTGGCCGCCTGCCTTCCGCCCTGCCAGGGCTGGAGCCCCTCTGCGACTGCCGGCGGGCAGGAGGAGCAGGAGCAAGAGCTCTTCTTGCCCCCTGTCAACTCCTCCTCCCACTCCTTGGCCAGCCTCGAGATGGAACTTGACGGGGCAGCAAGCAAGGAGGAAGGCAGCACCGACAGCCCGGGCACACCGGCTGCTCCTAGCCAAGAGCCTTTCCCTTCTGCTCCCACCTCCTCTGGGCAGCAGCAACAGCAGCGTCCGCAACTAGCCGAGGAACCTCACTGCAATATCAGCGTGCAGCGGCAGATGTTAAGCTCGCTGCTGGTGCGCTGGAGCCGCCCGCTGGGTATCCAGTGCGACCTTCTGCTCTTCTCTACCAACAGCCATGGGCGGGCTTTCTTCTCCGCTGCCTTCCACCGCGTGGGGCCGCCGCTGCTCATCGAACACCTGGGGCTGGCGGCCGGAGGTGCCCAGCAAGACCTGCGCCTCTGCGTGGGCTGCAGCTGGGTGCGGGGCAGGCGGGTGGGTCGCCTGCGGAGCACTGCGCCCCAGCCCCCCGCCGCCTCTTCTTCCTCCTCCTCATCCTCCTCCACCTCCTCGCTTTCGTATCCGCCGGTGGCGGAGCCTGGCCAATACTGGCTGCAAGGGGAACCGCTGAATTTTTGCTGCCTGGATTTCAGCCTGGAGGAGCTGAAAGGGGAGCCGGGCTGGCGGATGAACCGCAAACCCATCGAGTCTACCTTGGTGGCTTGTTTTATGACTCTGGTCATCATCGTGTGGAGCGTGGCCGCCCTCATCTGGCCGGTACCCATTATCGCCGGCTTCCTGCCCAACGGCATGGAGCAGCGCCGCAGTACCGCCACTACCACTGCCGCCAGCGCTGCCAAGTAGTCTCTCCCGGTGATTTCCTCCCTTCTTTTCGTCGTGTGATGTGGAGGGACGCGAGGCAGGCTTCTCCCGCCCGGCTGGACTCTCTCGTCGTGGTTTTTCCTTGTTTAAAGCGTCTCACGGGTGCGCCGCGGAACGGCGGCGGCCCGGTCGTGGGGTGCGGGCAGTCACCTCAGGGCCCGTCCGCCTGGCCTGAGCAGAACGGCTCCGCCATGCCACCTGCTCGACCTCCGCCACCGCCGGAGACGACTAAAGCCTGTGTGTTCGTTTTATATCTTTAATAACCGTTTTAAACGAACTTTTTAGTAAAAAAGAGGAAAGAATGGCAAAAAAAGCTCCCCTCCAAAATCAGCACAGGAAATAAAAGACCTTCCCGTTCAACCGCATTTGTTGTAATCAGACTAGCTTTTTTGTATATGAATACGGTTTGAGCAGGTGTTTATTTACAGAAAAGGAAGTTTATTTATGGCAGGCTTGAGAACTGAAGGAGTATATATATTGTTACTGCTGAAGCTGAACTTTTAAACTGTATTTTCCAGGTGAAATAGTGTGTATTTATTATTGTTGCTCTGTGTTACTTGGCTTTTAATATAGAGGTTTCCTTTCTGGAACCACCATAGCCTTTTGTTTGTCTGTTTCCGCCAGGTTTGGCCAGTACTCCCAGCCACAAGCCGACTGCAAAGCTCCTCTTTCCCTACAAAATTATATTACCAGGGTTGGTGGTGGAAAAAGGGGAATCCCTTTCTGAGTGGCATTTGCCCTAGATTTCAGTATGTTTGCCTGCACCAGAGTTGGGTGTGTTGGGATGGGGAGTGTCTATGCTAGAGATCCTCCAAAGTGATTTACTCCCCACAGCTCCACAGATGACAGTTTTCCCCTCGGTTTGAGGTCGGGTGGTTTTAGTCCTGGGAAGGTGAGGCACAGTCTTTGAGGTGTGTTAAAAGCAGACTGGGGGCAAGTCTCTGACTTCCACAAAATGGATTCCTCAAAACCAACTCAGAGGCAGTGTATTTGTTAGAGGCATGGTAATATCACACCTCTTTTTCATCTCCCAGGGTTGCTTACAGAAAGTCTGTGGGGTGGAGAGAAGGCAGGAGCTGCTGGCCCAGGACTAGGTTACAACTGCTGCTGTGCAAGCACACCAGGAAGAAAGATTTCCAAGGTTTCTTCTTTCTTGTTCAAGCAGACAGTTGCATAGCCTGAAATACCACTTGTATACTTCCAGCTGTTTAGCCATAGAAGAAGTTGTTTAATTTGCCTTAGACATGATTAGTCCAGATGAAGTTTCTAAAACCAAAATGTGAACTAAGAGAAAGATTTGCAATAGAAATTCCATTCCTTTGTCAATATCAATGCATTTAATTTGTTAGGAACACGTGAACTCATTTGAGGCTAATTTGGTATATTTGTAATGTTGTTTTCTTCCCTATGGCTTGGTAGAAATGATGGGATGAAAAGTCTGAAGGATTAAACTTAGGATTCCTATTTTTTAGCTGAGAACAAAATAAAGTAAATGCACGGTCTGTGTGTATGCTATCTTAAAAAAAAACGCATAGAGAAAAAGACTGACAAACAGCAGGAATAATTTGTGGTTTTAAAATGTTCCATATTACTGGCCTACCTCTACACCCACTGTTTCTTCTCTTGATCTTAATGGGCATGTCACTTGAGCAAACATTGCACTTGTGTTGATTTCAGAAAGCAGAGGATCCAATCACCTTCCCCTCTATGCTCAGTTCCAACTCAAAGTTGGAATGTTCTTTTTTGCATCTCCTAGTTTCACCAGTGACATGCTGTTGTTTTTTTCTGAATCACATCAACATAAGCAAGAGAATGGTGTTACTGTCTGAAACAGGTGGCTTCAGTTATTAAAGGTTTGTTATTTGCAGTTCCTGCTGACACTGACAACGTGGTACACCAGAACTGGTACAAGATGGCTCGTGGCTTCTAACTTCTACCAATATTGGCTTAAATACAAACCTTGTGAACAAGCAGTGCCATGCACAGAGTGTTTTGCTGCTTCACTTAAAAAGCATGACAGAAGAGAAGGATTTCCTCATCGTGCTATAAATATGCTTGTAAGTGGAGCTAGTAGTAAAAATCTGCTGAAATACAAAATGTTTAAAACACAGGGATGGCATTAAAGAAACAAACAACCCTAAA
>VWZO01002625.1:43620-70454 GCA_013396975.1 Bucco capensis | reverse complement strand
CCTTCTCCTAGGATGACTGCCAGAAGGCTAATGAGCTCATCCTACCCATCCAAGAATTCTAGGAACATGGGTATCACTCCCCACACTTTCCCGTGGGCAATGAGTTTAATGCTCCCTCTGCTGTGGGCACAGTTATGGCACCAGGGGCCACAGGAGACCACAAGGGATTTTCAGACTGTGCCTGATGATAACATCCAGAACAAGGACATTTGACAGTAATAATAAAGGCCTTGGCAACAACAGTAGAGTCAAATTGTTTTCCTTTACCTGTTTGCAATTACATTATTAAGTGTGTAATTTGAGGAACTCATAAAAGAGGTTAGGATTGGAGGACGTCTAGGCTACAGTGACCGTGCATTGGCTCAGTTCATAATGTGAAGAAGTGTAGGTCTGGCAAAGAGCAAAGTCAGGACTGAACTTCAGAAAAGCAAATTTCCATCTCTGTGATTTAGTGTGTGAGATCTCCTGGGAAACTGTCCTTAGGGACAAAGGAACTCTTAGAGCTGGCAACTCTTTAAGAAGAGCAAGAGCTCTCCATTCCCCTGTGTAAGAAATCAGGCAGGGCAGGAAGGAGACTGGTGTGGCTGAGCAAGGACGTGCTCCTCAAGCTGTGGTGCAAGAAGGAATTGCATAGGCAGTGCAAACTTCAAATTGAAGAAGGGGAGATTTAGATTGGAAGCTAGGAAGAAATTTTTCACTCAGGGACTGAAACAGGTTGCCCAGAAGTTCAAGGCCAGGTTGGATGTGGTCCTGGGCAACCTGGTCTAGTGGGTGGCATCTCTGCCCATGGAACTAGATGATCTTTAAGGTCCCTTGCAGCCCAGGCTATTCTGTGATTCTGTATATGAACAATAGTGTACAATAGTGTACTGTATTTGTAAAAGAAAAGAGCTCAAAAATACAACTGGATTTTTTCAAGTTGGCATGACTGGTTTTGATTTATCATCATGGCCTCATTCTTGAACAGTTAGTTGGGAGTACTACCTTTCCAAAAGTAAGTTAATGGCATAATGAATTACTCCTGATATTCAACCACATGCATCATTTCTAGTAGGTAGGAACAGCAACTGAAAAAGAGAGGTGTTTTTGAAGGATATGCTTGCTTACACCTGGTTCATGTATTTCTATGTGACAGCACTGGCTGAGAGAACAAAATCTAACTTAGACATACTGTAGAGATCAGAGTTCTTGTAAATATAGATCTGTACACACATGAAGAATGATCCTTACATATCTGCAATTAGCTAGCACTGTTTTCATATTCAATAGGACTCCTCCATTAGGGATTATTTTAGGATAAATTAAAAGTTGCTAAAATACATAGAATGCAAAAGAAGTAATTGCTATTCTAAACAGTAACCTGCTAGGATAGAAACCAGAAGGACTTACAGTGTTATGTTTCCTTTTATAGGCCAACTGGTTTGTAATCAATATTTAGGCAAGACAGAAACTCCCCTTTGCCTCTCAGCTACTTTTGCTCTCACTGCACAGGCTGTGCAATACCACCATGCTAACATGAAAAGAGACATCATCTGGTCCATGGCTACAGAGTACACTTGTCAGTGTTCATGATTACAGAAGTCAAGCTGCTTTCAAGTCACATTCAGAAGCACCGAAAATGTGTGTCTTTTGATAGTCTGCCAGTAGTGTATAGATATATAACCAGCATGGACACAGCACATCAGAAAATGATTTCCTGCAGATTTGTCTGCCACAGAATATTTGCTTGCTGTCAAAAAATATGCTAGCAGCCCTGAGTATCATCTACACACCCTGAAATTTCTGACAGCATCCCTACAGCTACTATTTTCCCAATCTTGCAATATTTGATTTACTCTACTTTTGAGGTGTGGGAAAAAAAATTACCTTTAGAAATGGATTCTTTTCATATTGCTGTTGAGGGAACAGCAAATTCTTGAGATACGATTTAATTTGGGGCCTCCTCCAGGAGGCTTAGGTATGAGCTTGTCACACCCATGCACAACTCCTGCCAAGAGATTTTGTGAGAGTAATCTTCATGTGGTTTATTTGGACCTATATATTGTCTCAGTGAAGCCTATTTCAGCAGAGGTGGGCACAGAGCAGGTCCACTGACAACTTAGATGTTTCATGGTTGCCAAATGTCCAGGGACTAAAAAAGTCTCTCTGGTGCTATTTGTTTAGCCTGGAAAAGAGGAGACTGAGGGGACACCTCATTGCTGTCCTCTTCAACATCCTCACGAAGGGAAGGAGAGGGGCAGGCACTGGACCTCTTCACTCTTGTGCACAGTGACAGAACTAGATGAAAAGGAATGAAGTTGAGCCAGGGAAGGTTTAGGCTGCCTATTAGGAAAAGGTTTTCCTCCCAGAGAGTGGTGGGGCTCTGGAACAGCCTTTCTAGGGAAGTGGCCACAGCACCAAGCCTGATGGAGTTCAAGAAGTGCTTTGACAATGCTCTCAGGAGTATGGCAAGATTCTTGGGGTGTCCAGTATAGGAACAGGAGTTGAACTCAATGATCCTTGTGGGTCCCTTCCAACTCAGACTGTTCTGTGATCCAACAGGGCAACTGTTTTAGTGCCCTCTTTGCAGGGCTCTCCGTACATTAGAACTCAGCAAGAAGGAGGAGGACTGGTGGCTTCAGCTGCCAACTGGAAAATTTAGAGACTGACTCAGTGTCACCAGAACTAGTTTTGACAAGAAAACAGCAGTTCTTCAAGTCTGCAGGAGCTTCAGTGAAGTTGTCCTATATCCTCAAAGTTAGCAGAAGATCTTTATGATAACTCTGTTAATAATAGACCCTTATGGAGCTGGGCATTTCCTCCTCCTGCCCCATAAAGTACACCAGGTGTGACCTCACATCACTGTAGACAGGGTCAAGGCTGTGGATTTTGTGGATTTTGAGACCACACCCAGGGCAGAGATGACAAACGCAGCAGCACTCATGCTGAGCACAGGGAAGCTGAACAGCTCAGATCCATGCAGGGGCTAAATAAGTTTAAATTGAAAAACAAAGAGTTCTTTGCAATACAGGCTGCTGCAAAAGACATCTGTTGGAAGAGTTTGCACCAATATGAATCAAACCATTTGTATCTCAGTCCTCTCAGGGCTTGGAAGGACTCTCTTCCACTTGAAAGCCTGCTGTGCTTTCCCTGAGCAGCTGCAAATGCTGACAGAGCAGCTGAGGGCTGGATTCAGGATTACTTCAGTAAAAATCTGAAAATCAAGTTCTTTCAGTTTTTCCACCAGAGCCACTGCACCCTGCTTGGGCACATTGCCCTGAGAAGGTCTTTCCAAGAACCTCTCTCCCTCTCTCTGACTGCAGGCTTTGAATTGGAGCAGAGCTTGGGCCATAGCAACTCTTTTTGGACTCCTTTTTCAGCAGCAAAGCTGAAAGCAATGATGCTGGCACAAAGACAGAAGTGTTTGGAGCCTTACATGTTATTTGCTGCATTGTTTTATGTGGGTGTCTTCTGCACAATATATCTATTTGTTTTGGTGCTTCCCTCATTCTGAAAGCACAATAGCACAGACCTAATCCCTTCTGGGAAGGCTGCTTTCAACTCAGACCTCAGAAAGCTGCATTGGAGCTGAAACCAGTCTCTGTATCTGGGGCTTTGCAGCTAGTCATAATATTTCTACTTTTATTATCATTGTGTCTTTTTACGAATTCCTAAGTACATGCAGAATAAATACATCCAATTCCCCATAGAGTTTTTCAGTTCAATAGACATTGCTTACAAGTCATTTGCCAAGAAAACATTTACAATGCATATAATTTTCATGTTAAATCAGACCTTTAAAATAGAAGTGATTTTTTTTTTCCCCGATTTTCAAAAAATTTTACAGCAGAAGCTTGAGAAAGAGCAAGTTTCCCTTCTGGGAAATAAAGCAATAAGATAATTGCAGAGCTGCTGTGAACCATTTGGCAAAAGCTGCTTGCCATCTTTGAGATTATCCCTATGGTAGCTTTTACTTTTTCTCTTCAACCTTAAAGCAGCTATTAGATGAATAGTAAAGAAGGAGCCTGGAGAAATACCCATATTTGGCCATGAAACAAAAAGAACATTAACATGTCACTGTTTTACTCTCAGGAGCTAATAGAAAGGCAGATTAACTGGAAAAGAAAATGATAGGATCATATTCTGTATGAATGCAAGATGAGGCTTAACCTGGACATCTACTAAGAACAGAAGATTCTTGTAGAGAATCAATATTATTATTTATTTTAATAATGAGGCAGCCTTTTATTTCTCTAGCTAGCAAGTTCTAAGTCCAAAGAAAGAAGAATTCCAAGGTTGGAATGGCAGAGTCCTCTAGTTAAAACAGCACATATATATAAGCAACTGCTTTTTGTTATGAGATACAAATCTCACATCTTTTAACTGCCAGAACTAGTGGCATTTCTAAATGTGTCATTGGACACATTTTGCTATACAGTCTTTTATATAAAATAACATTTCTGAAATATTGATCAATATACAGTTAAGAAAAAAAGGGGAGCTCTCAATTAGTCTTTAGTGTAATAAACTCATAAATGAATTTGGCTTTCTATCCCAAATAGCAGCTCTGATATAATGAGGATTGAATGTTGACTCTGATCCTCATTGCAGATGATGTGGGAAAACGGAGTGACTTTTCAAAGCCTTCAAGCTGTAAGAGGTTCAAAGAAAGAGTTTACTATATTCAGTGTTGTGGGTTACTGAAGGGCCCCCTGGGAAAACAATGGAAAGACTTCTCTCTCCCTCCCCACACTCCAAATTTTAACAAAAACCTAGAGTAAATCAAATTTCTGTCATGCCAATGGAAGGGTTTCTGCTTTGGCTGTTTCACACTAATTTGTCCAGCACTGTAGGATTTCTTTGAATTACCTTGTGCACCTCTGAATAAATATATTTTAATCTAAAGATTTCACACGGTAATTATGTAGACTCTGGTGGAAAAGTGACAGTAGACACAATTTTATAAATCCTGTAAATTACATTAATCAGATGTTGGGTTTCAGTCTAAGCTTAAGATATAGTATATATGAAATGTGAGCGTGTCATAAAGCATGACATGGACCTACCTGGTAATATGACACTTGGTGTTAAGTACAGATTCCAACAAGCATGAGCTATTGTGAACTACATTTTCATTTCAGAGAGCTCTCAGAAGAAGCTTTTGTCAACAGCAGTGGTTTGCACTTATTCCTTTCAAAGCATGTTCAAAAAAAACCAACAGGAGGAAATAAGAAGGGGAAATTCTAGTGCAATGGTAGAACACTGACCTGCTCTGTGATTGCATTCACAGCCCTGCTAACCATTTCCAGTAGGTGCATTGACAGAAAATTGTATGCTTTTCCACTGAGTGGGTAATACCAGATACGAGCAAAGGTGTGCCTCTGCACTTTGTGTCTTCTGTGGAAAAGAAATTACACAGTATCCCAGGATGTCAGGGGTTGGAAGGGCCCTAGAAAGATCATCTAGTGCAACCCCCCTGCCAGAGCAGGAGCACCTAGACCAGCTCACACAGCAATGTGTCCAGGCAGCTCTGCAATGGCTCCAGACAAGGAGACTCCACAGGCTCCTGGGCAGCCTGGGCCAGTGCTCTGGCACCTGCACNCTTTACATTTATCCTTGTTAAATTTCATCAAGTTTCTCCCTGCCCATGTCTCTAGCCTGTCCAGGTCACTCTGGATGGCAGCACAGCTCCTGGTGTGCCAGCCACTCCTCCAAGCTTGGCATCATCTGCAAACTTGCTGAGGGAACACTCTACCCCTTCATCCAGATCACTGATGAATATATTGAACATAAGCCTCCTTTCCTCCAAATGCTTGGAGATGGTGGCAAGTACAAACTGTTCCATCACCTTTCCAGGTGTAGGAATTTGTGAGCCATTTAAAGGCGAAAAAAAGAGATTCTGCTGTAGGGCATTCCTGTAATGACTATGTTTGCAGGGGTATATGACAGAGTGGATACACTGTGTTAATATGGATGGCTTGACTCCTGTCCCTCTGGAGCATCATAATCATGTGATGGTACTCTTCCTTATGATGCCAGGAAAAAAGGAATCAACACAGCACACAGTGACTCTCAGTAAAATCCAGAGTTAATGTGCCATAACTATGTATGATGTTCAGAAGAAAAACAACAAAATATCATCATAATTTAACAAGGAATAGTAAGATATTGGCAAGGTTTAGATCCTTTTGCATTCTGGTATGTTTCAAACCATAAAGTCTTTACTGCCACACTATTATTTTATGCATCTGCATTGCTTATCTAATGGAGAAATATGTTTCAAGTGTCACAGTATTAGCAGCCTCAGCACCTAAGAAACTGATTCAGGCCAAACCTAATCCTGCTTAAGAGGAGATGAAATACCAAGGACCCTTTCTCAAAGAGCCTCTCATCTCATGGGCAGCAGAGAGCTGAGTTAAAGCAGCATTTACCCTCTGACCCAAACCTGCTCCTTGTCCCTATTCATGGCCTAGTAAATTTGGGCAGAAAGGATGCAGGTACAGGTAGGAATTGCTGTTGAACAACCTCCCTATGCAGCATCCTTCCACAAGCCTATATCCCTAGGGATGCAGGCTGATTGTGTCTCCAGATTCCCACAAGTTCCCACATTGCAACCAAGATGTTCACAGAGCTAAATTTAGCTCAAAGGAGAGATGAGGAATTTCCATTACATACTGGCTTTCCCATGAGAGAACATCCTACAAAAGCCACTAATGGGAAGCTTGCACTCATTTCAAAGATAATAAAATATAGTTAAGAATAAAGCTAAGTTAATGACTTTGTCAGACAAATTCATTTTATCCAGGTTCCAAAAGATGATCAGATTCCTTCAAAAATCATCAAGAATCAGTTCCATGCACTGTCTTCAGAAAGATCATCAACTATCTAGAAATTTATATGAAGATTTTCAGTTGCCAGTGTAGAGTTTTCTGCCTAACAGATGATGCAGATAATTCAAATTTCCTCTGGGATTGTCTACAAGGACAAAACTATTCCTTAGAGTGCATCAGTGATAAAGGTGAAAAGGCTACAGAGACTGTGTTTGCAGATTTTCTGACAAAAATATTGAAATATAGTCTGGCTTCATTTGATGGGTTTGTTACTAACTTATCTGTGTCTAGGCCTTACTATATTTGATGTAGATACCAGAATCATACTCCTTGCAGTCATTAGCTTAGAGAAAACATAACAAACAACATCCCAAACCCAACCAAACAAAACTAAATCCCAATAGCATTTTTGTCCTATTTAGACAGAATTTTTTACTAATGTGCCTGGGTAGAAAAAGAAAGCAAAATCGTAATTTCCCTGTTATTATTTTTCCTTCTGTGTCTGTGAAGGGCAAAGATCACTGCTGTTTCCCATGATTATTGCACAACTCTTAATGCACTGCAGATCTTAGAGCATGTGAGTATTTTCATCTTGTTTTAAATGTGAAGACTTTGTTAATGCTTCTTCTACTGATGAGTGTGGCTTAGTTTTGTCTTTCAAAATCTAGCTTGGCTTCACACTACAAATCAACAATATTTTCATATCTGAATTTTGCTTTAATGATCCCATTCCACTTTCAGAACTAGGAAAGTCTCTTTTTTTATCCATATCCATTTTTCCCATGGATACGCATATCCATATGAATTTTTCCTTTTAGAGAAATCCTTTTTTCTTTGCCTTCCTTCCCTTTAATATAAATTTTAAGCCAGGGAAATTGTAAGCAATTAAATCTTTGCAGAAGATGATAAAGACTTTTCTATCCAATTAAGAGGAAACTCATATTTTGACCTCTGTAGCCTTTTATAATGTACCTCCCTTCATTTATTCAGTGGAAAGGAGAATTCAGGGCAGCAGTCACAGTACTTTCTTCTCTCAAAACCTGAGTCTCTGGTTAATATGCTTTTCCTTGCTTGCCTGCTGCTTCCTAATCTTTCTGTCCCTGTGCTTAGACTCACTTATAATGAACCTTTTTAATTAAAGCTTCCCACCTCAGTATTAGGTCAGAAAGAAAGAAGCAAGAAGTGATGCAAGTTGGCTAAAAATACACTTTTTTTTAAAATTCTATTACTGGAATTTGTGTTCTATGCATCTGTGCTAAATCCATCTAGCACATCCCAACATTCACCTTGTCAATCCAAACCTCTTTTGCACTGTGCTTAGTTTTCTTTGTCATGAAGAACAATTTCTTCTGGTCCTACTTGGTCCATTTATTTGTTCAATATTGTGCACTGAAGATGGGGAAAAAAATGAGGTTTTGTGAGGAAATACAGTTCTGAGCTCTTTAGAGTATTTTTCTTGCTGTTCATTTGAAAGGTACAATTTTATTTCTGTATCTTCTACTTGACCTAACTTCAGATCCACTTCAGCTTTTAGGTAATGGACTTATTTTACTTACCCTGTGCAAAATGTTGAATGCAAGGTATGTGGCAGGACTCCATTCCTTTTTAAATCATCTGAGAATCAGATGCTTGGATACAAAATACATGGGAAGAAAAGTGTTTTTCTCATACTACATTACCATGATTATTAGAAAGTTGGGTTTTTTCCTTCTATAATACGTAAAAATCTGTGACAACTCTTCAGAAATGTGGTTTGTTTGTTTTTTTTTGTTCATATAATTAGATACCTCTGATGTCCACAGAAGAATCAATATACCATAGCCAGGGGCAGGATGTAATTTCTAGTAGAAAATGCTTTTTTAATGTTAATGATCACAGGACAATCATGAGACAACACCATAAAGCTATTGTACAGTAGATAAAAAAAATCACTTCTTCCACTTGACTTTTCTTCCACTGTTAGTTTTGCTAAAATTCTGCAGTTTTCTAAGAGATCTCAAGCAGAAAATCACAAAGGTTCAGGATTAGGAACATAAGCATAAGCTTCATCTATGTGGAAAGTGCAGGTTAGGAGGAGAAAAGCAGATGGGTTTGTAACAGATTTCAGATGTAACGAGGACTTCTGAAACTGTGCAGGCAGAATAGTGACCACAGTGTAGTTATGCATGAAAAAATGGTTAGATGCCAAAAAATGTTCCAGTAGATGGCATTAGCATCTGCAGCTGTACTCTCTGCATGAGGAGAGCACCCCTTTGCAGCCCAGTTGTGAAGAGCAGATGTTCCGCTAAGCACATTCCAATTCATCAACTTGATCTTCCAGTGAGACTAAGCAAGAAAGTTTTTCTGGCTTAATCTTTAGTAGAAAGAAGCATCCTTTTGCATTAATGAGTCTCAGTGAATTAGTGTGTGTCTACCTAGGAAAGGAAAGTTTAGAATCTGTGGAGAATATTGCTACCTATTGCAATAAAGCAATTACAGTCCAATAAATGCATGTCTCCAACAGAAAGCTGAGAGAAAAGAACTTGGATAGACAGAACTTGGATAGAGGAAAGGTACAAATGTTTTACTGAAGAAAAAGATATGCAAAAGTATGCATGAGGCATTTGAACAGTCTGCAAAAAAAAGCTTATTTCTTGATTTCTTCAAAGCATCACAAAAATTTGTAAGCAGGTTGGAAACCAGAGAAAAACTCAGAAGAATAAATTCAGGAAATAGGAAGGATGATGGTAGATTGCTAGGCCCACACTCCTTTTGGCAGCTCTGGCCCAGAAGAAATCATACACCTTAGGAAGAACACTTCCCTTTTAGAAGAGTGATAAAATTTAGCTTTGACAAAACCATTAAGTCTTCCTGCAGAATTTCACTGATCTCTTTTGACCAGGGTTTTCACCAACAGAAACAGGATTACAATGTAGAAAATTTACATTTAAAGAATACAATAAAATCTGTTTTCCTGCCACTTCTCCACGACAGATAAAAGAATTCACTAATTTCCTTGCTTTTCCAGCTCAGCTAGTAAACCCAGCCATGAAGAAACACAAGACAGAATAAAATACTTATCATTTCATTTAGGTGAAGAGTTGTAATCGGAACTCAGTTCTGGTGTCAAACATTGCACATCAAATACAGTGACTGTTTGCCATAAATAATTGAATCCCTAAAGGTAGAAAACCAATAGAAAAACATTCAAGACTGTGGTATATTGTTGATTTCTTGGGTTTTGTTGTTGTTTTGGTTTTGTGTGTGGTTTGGGTTTTTGCTAGGGCAAAGAAATAATCTAGCTGAAGTTTGTAATCTGTGCCAAATTCATATGCGTCCAATGTTGAAATACAAAGGATAAAAGATGGTTACAGTTTTAGTTTGCTTTAAAACTGATGCTTCTCTATTTGCTATAAAACACTGAACTATCCCAGGGAGCCATGGGAGATCACAGCCACATCAATTGACCTTGTAACTTCTCCAGGCCAATTTCCACACCTGACAATTTTGACTCACTGTAGATAAAGATGCCAATGCTGAGTGGCTGTGAGTTACCTGAGTTACCCCTCATCTCTTTTCAGGGTACTTCATCAACATGAACAAGTCTTTACTGGCCTAGGAAACACATCTGAACTCAAAATTATTCTCCCTGAAGGGCTCTTTACACAGTGAATTGCAAGGACTGAATTTCTAAGGTTGCTGTGTACCATAGCTCCAGGTTAAGTCAGTGCAAGTGCTCAACATAATTCTGAGAGAGAGGGGAAAAAAAATTATCCTCCAATTTCAGCCACCTTGAATGGAAGGGATTGGTAGTTCAATTGCTACATTTACAGAAGGAAACTAGTTTATGACCTGCACCATCCCTGCTGGCTTCACTGCAGCATTATGAATTTTTTCCCTAGTACACAGTTTTTATCATACACCTAGTCTCTAGCAGTGATCAGTACAGAGCTGATAATAATTGAAAGGCTTTAAGTAAAAGCTTCTGAAATGGTGAGGTTTCAACTGAATCTGAACAGACTGCCTT
The DNA here is from genome assembly GCA_013396975.1 of Bucco capensis. Taxonomy (NCBI): domain Eukaryota; kingdom Metazoa; phylum Chordata; class Aves; order Piciformes; family Bucconidae; genus Bucco; species Bucco capensis. Next base: position 59,639 of record VWZO01002625.1, on the reverse strand, counting down.
GAAAAGATTCTCCCCTACAATAATACTTCCATGAGGAAATGAGGAGAGCAAAAAAGAGATGATGAGACAAGACTGAAAGAAGCAGATGTTGAAAAGATGAACAGTCAATATGAAAGCATTCCTTCAGGATAAAGCAGCTGGTGGAGACAGCCTATAGCTATGCCAACAATGTCTTGGCTTACAGCACTCTACTGAGAAAACCAGCTGATCTTTTTTTTCTTTATGACATTAAGGCTCCTCTCATGCTTGCTTTCTTATTTTGAAGGAATTCTTGGGTAGATCACAATGGAAAGCTTATTTCTGACAAAGCTTCCCCGGGAGTTTGTGCCCAGGCATCCCACCTCTGGCTATCCATCTGCATGTTAGCCAACAGAATACTTCTCAAAATCTGGCTTTGTGGTACCAGTTGTTAGTACAGATTGGATTCCTGAGGGAAAAAACTACTGGGAGAGAAATGTGCAGGCAAACATTCAGGAGGCCAGAGTGTTTTTCATGATCTGGTTTCTTTACATTGCCTGTAAGTCTGCAAACAGAGGATTGTCCTAATGCATGAAAGAGCTTTACCCTGCACACTGTTAGATTTGCCTCCCAGATGAGCACTGCCATCACCTCATACAGGGAAAGAAATATATCAAAAAACCAAACCAAAACCAACAGCAAACACCCAAAACCACCCCAACTTCTGAAACAAAACAACCTTTGGCATGGCAGTCAGATGTGAGTTCTGCTTTCATACTATAAAGTATATGTTGCAGTGAGATCAGTGTGATCTTTGCAACTCTGACTTTTTAGTCTCTAGTTGTATATTCTACCTGGAACAACAAAGCTTCTGTTTCAGCCTGGCTTGGTTTCAGCTGTGCTCAAACTGTATTCTCAACCTTAATATGAATAAAAATGCTGCTTCAGATTTGGCAGATATTCCTCTTAATCACCAGAACAAGACAGACACATTGACTGCAACCTGCAGTTCTGCACTGTTCTTTCACTTAAACATCTCCAGAAGCTGAATTTGTGATCTGGGTAATCATGACTGCTAAGTTAGTTCAATATTTCTTAACCTTCCCTTGATTCAGACTGTGATAGGACAAGAGGGAATGGCTATAAACTGAAGGAGGGGAAGTTTAGATTGGAGATTATGAGGAAGTTCTTTCCCCGGAGAGTGGTTAGGCACTGGCCCAGGTTGCCCAGAGAGGTTGTGGCTGCCCCATCCCTGGCAGTGTTCAAGGCCAGGCTGGATGCAGCCCTGGGTGACCTGGGCTAGTGATTGGCATCCCTGCTCAGTGTGGGGAGGTTGGAACTAGATGATCTTTAGGGTCCCTTCCAACCTGCCCATTCTAGGATTCTATGATTCCCTAATGCTTATTTTGATAATAATATTGCTCCATTTTCTCACTCATTGCATAAGGTGGAGCTTGGTCTTAGTCCTTTGGTAGGTGATTTTACCTCATAATGTGTTGATAGCACTGATTTCATGGCCAACCTAACGGCAGAAAAATTATATTGTACCATTTTACAGCACTGGAGTCTCCTGAATCTTTCTGCCATGCAAATGCTCCAATGCTTACTCTAGGAGGAACTGGAGGTGGCCATCTATGATCTGCAGTCACAGATATTTCCATATGTTTAGAATATGCATGTTTCCTTCATTGCAAAGAGTGTGGTGTCATTGTCCTTCTACCACTTGGCATCACAAAGGTTTTATATTTCCATGACTGATGACTGACTACAACAGTTCTGGCACTGACAGAAAATGCTGCTATTGTAAGATATGCAAAGTTTGGCTTCCAGCAGAGATGAACATGGCATGGTTCTCAACAGCCTAGCCAGAATAGATTTCTAATTTATCCAACAGAACCTCTCTTTTTTGGGCACTGTGGTTAGAGCACACCAGCTGTACAAACCCAGACTTTAATAAGTACCAAAGACAACAACATTTTGAAGATGCTTCAAGAGATACATTTTCCTTTGTGGTGTTAAGGTGAATTCATTGAGGTCATGGGGGAGCATGCTGAGTGATTCATGGATCCTAAATATTCACACATTGAGCTCTGCACAAATGCCAAATAAGTAGAAAACACAGTCTGCATCTTACAAATAGATTATAGCCACGAGATAGATGGTGAAAGTGGCAAAAGTTTTCTCCAGTGTAGTGCTACAGGCAATCCTACAAAACCAGCATCTTCATGGCTTCCAGTGGTTTAGATGAATGGCAATAAACATGCACACTGCACAGGGAAATGGAGCAGTGATGCAGCCTGGTTTTGCTTCACTGCTTTTAATAACTATCAATTTAAGGATTAATTCCTAAAGAAATCCTTCTTTGTGGTTTTGTAATCTTAAGGTTCCTTAAATCACATCCCAGCTGGTCACTGCCTTTCTGCAGAAAGCACCTCTGAGCCATTCATGTCATGAACTTGATGACATGTGGAAGACTCTTGACCTCAGCAAAAAGGGCTATTTCAGATAGTGCTGTGTGTGGTATATTGACTGAGAGAAGCAAATGAGAATTAATGATAAAAATGTCTCTGCTGGTCAATGAGTAAGAATTTGATCTGCTGCCCATTGAACTTACTGTCCTTTTTTACTGATTTCAGATGGACATTGGCTTACACACACAAAACCCCTGACTGGCAAAAGCAGGGGAGGCATCATACTCACAATTCACAAATGCCATACAACTATGTTCCTCTCAAAATCCCTGTCTGATTAATAAAATACACTGAGTGGAAAGACATTTTCAAATATTGCTGGCCACCAACCAGCAACTTTTACAAAAGTAACTATTTAAAGCAGGTATGCTATGTATCTTGCTCTACTGGCTCATCCCTTTTACACTTCATTTTCATTGCTGGTATTAATTTAGAGTTGTATTCTCAGCTCCAAGTAATCTATTGATGTGCATGTTCAACATCATCCAGTCACCATTTTTCTTCAACTTTTGGCTGTATGCACATTGAATGTTTTGGATGACTGTGTAGTTATTTCACATTTTTACCTCCCGTATATCACTTCTTTTAAGAATGACTTCTTTGTATACTACATTAAAATGGGCTACAATATACTGACAAGCCATTACCAATCCCTAGGAATTCAGCCACATAGACATACTTTTGTCATCTTTAATATCCTTCATGTTGCAATTCAGTTGCTAAGAAGCATCAGGACATATAAAGTTATCATACTTTACAGAGAACAAATCTTCAATATATCACCTAAGGAGTCACACAACATTCTAGTTTGAGTCAAAATAAGGTATTCCATGCCATATAGATCATATTCAGACCTTAAGGCTTTGATATCGAGCATGGGCCTTGGGGTCTCTTGCATGGGGCCTAAGACCAAGCAAACAGGTGTCTAATTAAGCTAATTAGCAGCTAATTAACAACGTGTGTGTGTGTGTGCGTGCGTGTGCGTGCGTGCGTGTGCGTGCGTGCGTGTGCGTGCGTGCGTGTGCGTGCGTGCGTGTGCGTGCGTGCGTGTGCGTGCGTGCGTGTGCGTGCGTGCGTGTGCGTGCGTGCGTGTGCGTGCGTGCGTGTGCGTGCGTGCGTGTGCGTGCGTGCGTGTGCGTGCGTGCGTGTGCGTGCGTGCGTGTGCGTGCGTGTTTGTGTGCGTGCGTGCGTGTGTGTGTGCGTGCGTGTGCGTGTGTGTGTTTGTGTCCGTCTGTGTGGGTGTGTGTGTGTGTATACTCTTCATTTTCTTTTTATTTCCATTAATGTAATTTAAGTTTCATTTTCAATTTACAAGTCTCTCTGTTAATTTCCCCTTTTCCTCCCTGGAGTAGGGGAAAAGGAGGATAATGGAGAATACCTATCACTGGGTTGGTGGTTGACCTAGCCCTAACCCTAGACATGAGTTGCCTATTTTTTTGTTTGTTTTTAAAGCAGAAATATTTCTTTTACATTTGACTTCTCTCTCTTTCAGGTTTACATGCCCCTTGGAGGCAAGCTAGCAAATTACACAGGAAAACTTCTGTGATAAGTCAGTCATTTCTTATGCAAATGTTATGTTCTGCTTCAGGGTGTATCCTTAAAGCTGCATCAGATATTTACCTCAGGTTTTGAAAACATTCCTTCTGTCAGAGCAAAATGGGATGCCTTGTAGAAAGGAAATGATCCTGAAGTTTAAGATAAAAACAATCTGCAGGCATTTTAAAAAGCATTACTGCTAGAACTGGTGAGGAATATGCAATAAGGTTCTGCTGCTTAACACTTGTCTACCCATTTCCAATTCATATTGGGTCACTGAAAATCACGGAGAGGAAAGAAACCAACAGAGTTGGCTCCTCAGATTATATCAGGTCTTCTACCTGATGTGTCAATTTTAGATATGCAATCTTACCAGCCTGGCCTACATTAAAGAGGACCCTAAAACATCATTCTCAGGGGTGTTAAAGAAAGCCCTAGCTCTATGGGCTTCCATCCTGGCAAAAATAGCAACTTGGGATCTGGTAAGGGATATATAAGAAACTCTTTTAGGTGTTGGAGTGTAATTATCCAACTGCTCAGAAACAGACATTACCATGACTGAAAATTCCAGCTGTTTCTGGCTTCAAGGCAAGAATTCAAGGTTACTTTAACACAGCTTTCTCTCTGCTTGATAATACCTATCTGCTAGGGGAAAATTAGTGGAGAATTTCTTCTGCTTCACAGTGCAATTATTTTTTTCATCCGTTAGAGCAGCTGCCAATTTACTACACTTTGTGACCTGCATTAGCTTGATTTGGAAGCCAATCTAACAGCAATAAGCCTTTCTGAGCAGGAAGAACCTCAGTGTTCACTGTGGAGGGGATGGAGAGAGACAATACCATCAACAGTCCTTAGCAGATAACAAATGCCAAGTCAGTTCTTACTTACCTCATCATATTCACCCTCAAAAATCTGTAAAACAAATAGTGCATCATGTTCATGAAAACAATAATATAATTACTTCAGTTTCTGGTATTCATATGCATTTTCCTTTGTCCTGGTTTGACCAGTAGCTAGGGTCAAAAGAACAATCTTTTGAGGAAAGGTCTCCAAGACCCCCCTCTCCCCAAAACAAAATGGGGACAGCAATAAACAAAAACAAACAAAAAAAAAACCCTAGGCACGCAGACAGTGAATTTCTAAGAATAGCTTTATCTAAATTTAAATGGTACAACAATATAGAAAGATAAGGTGGTTAGTTCAAAGATGGATTCGGCCCTTTTTCCCTACCATAAATCATCAATGTCTGTCCTGCCGGCACAAAGTCCGCAGGTTNCTACTGAGTTCTTTCTTTTAAAGAAACAGTGTCCATATCCAAATTCAAAAGTTCAAAAGGGAACATGACGTACACTGTTAAATTTTAATCACTCCAGGACATCCTTATAGGTATTTCACATTACAAGTGTGTCACATTTGACAGTACATAAATATTTGTGATGAAGCCAATAAAGTACACCTGAAAATAACATGAGAATAAGCCATAACCTGTATTTATAATTGCATTTACAAACATTTGTGAATTTATTAGCGAAATCAAGAAAAGAAAAGTATTTATTAATAAATAAACCCTTCCTATATTATCTATAAGAGTAATTAGATTTATAATTTTATTTTTACTAGATTTATCAGTCCACAAAACATTTTTAGACACATGCTAAATAGCAAATTAGAATTTTTATTTTCCTTAAGGTTCATCATTAAAATACTGTGAAGTTAACAGTTAAAAGCACTCTGAGTAGCCAAAAAATGTATTTCTATATCAGCAGTAGTAGGAATTATTAGATTTTTACTTGAAAAGTCACAGCTCTGCCTTTATGAAAGTGAGGCAACTCATATTTATTTGGGAATTGACTTTGTGATGAATATCACTAGGAATCAAGAAGTCAACACTTCTGCTAGAAGTGCAAAACGCAAGCATCTCTCTGTTGCACAAATAAACAGGTCTCATATTAAAAAAATAACAACAGAAATATACACCAAAGGAAAATATTCCCCTGCAAATCTAAGAAGTGAGAGATAGGGCTACTTGGTATACTGCTGGGAGGTGCTCAGATCCTCAGGTAATAAAAGGCGTTACAGAAATTCATAGAGAACAGAATAGTCTAATTCTAATGCAGAGCTCTGTGCCCAAAGCATCAGGAGTTCCCTGGGGTGATATCATACAGTGGTGANAGGAGGAACTTGTTTGCAGTGCAGGTGCCAGAGCACTGGCCCAGGCTGCCCAGGAGGCTGTGGAGTCTCCTTGTCTGGAGCCATTGCAGAGCTGCCTGGACACATTGCTGTGTGAGCTGGTCTAGGTGCTCCTGCTCTGGCAGGGGGGTTGCACTAGATGATCTTTCTAGGTCCCTTCCAACCCCTGACATACTGGGATGCTGTGATACTGTAACTGGAAGAGACTAAAGACAAGAAAGTAGAAAAGACAATGTCTGGATAACAGAGAGGATTTAAGTTCAGTCTGAACCAGAATATCCCCCAGAAGTCAAGGAATACCATACGGTATAGTAAGATCTATGTGAAGTATATCAAGGAATCCAGTGGTGAGGAAGAAATACCCTATATTTTTCTCAGGGTTATGAAAACAAGCACACAGTTTTGGAGACTGAGAATAAACCTTTAGTTTTTACCAAGGAAATAGATCATGACACATACCTCCAGATCAGTCTTAGTGCATAAAGTCACTCACTTCATGTAAGGGATACATACCAATTTTGGGAAAGATCCAGATCTTTGATTTGAAGAATACTACAGAAATAAAAGATCAGGAGTCATAAGTTCAAGGCACAATATAAACCTTTTTAATTGCAAGTATCTCAAAATTATAATGACTTTGGATCCAGGACTTTCACTTTGCTTTATAAGTAAACTGAAGATCATTTAGAAGATGCAGATCCTGACCATCACTGTAGGCCAATCTATCTTTACAAACAAACTGATTGCCTCTACCAATCTCAGGATGGATCTTTTTGTTCTCAATGTGCTTCTACTTGTCAGTATGGTGTGTGTAAGTGTCTAAAAATAATTTAGACTGGTAGAACAAAGTTCTGCTTGGAAACTTTCCTGCACACACCCAAACAGAAGCATCTACTAATCACAATTAATCCATTTTTGGAAGATTGATCATTCACAAGTGTCAAGTTCTTGTGAGAATGAAAAAGCACAAAGGTGCTTTTAGAAGCCTTTTTGAAGTTCTTAGAGGTCTTTTCCAATTTTAATGATTCTATGTGCTGAGGGATTACACAGAATTAGAAAACAATGAAAAGCTGGTGAAGATACACAACAGGTAAAAAAGAATCCTTACATAAACAATTAAAAGTGAAAAAGTGGTCAATTCCCTTGAAAAAAAAATTTCTAATTTTTCAATACAGCAGAGTAAATCTCCTCTATCAAAATGTTTATCACAATATTAATCACAAGACCAATTTACCAATATTCAAATAGTTCTATTTTCTTTGCTCATAAATAGATTGTATTTGTAGTAAGAATCCACTGATTATCTGAAATGAAATGTCCTTTATTGATATTCAATATTAATATGAATAAATATTCAATAAATATCAAATTACTACAAATACAATCTATTTATTGGGTTAACTTGAAATCTTTGCAAGATACCTTCCTTTACATTTGGGATGGTTTTACTTTATAAAAGAATCATCATTTATCAGGGGCAAGTTAAACTAATAGACAATGTTAACTTCTACAGAATTGAAGATTAGAAAGAACTGAAACTCTGGGGGAAAACCACACAGAAGAAAGAAACCTAATGGATTCCTCAGGGAAAGGCTATTATTTTTTTGAACATAAAAAATCCTCAGCTCTTTCAAGCCAGAGATACAAAGTGATACAAACCTTCCACACAGCTGGAATTTTCATGTTAGGCTGTTAGATTTGAAAAGAGATTTTAATTACTGCTTTGAGTTCAATCCTTTTCTGACTTATGCATAAAATTGTCAAATCTCAGGATTCCTCCTAAGTATAATAGACAGGTTAATAAGATTCTTTTATCTTATCGTGTTAACTGATTTAGTAAAAAAATCTAATGCCATATCACTTGTCTGTATAGTGGGTAAGAGACATGAAACTTAACTTTTTACTGTCAAATATTTGGTTTTGTATTTTGGGGGAGAAAAGCATTAACATACTTTTTAAGAGTCAGGAGACAAACTCTTAAAAGTGGGTGCTAAAGATGCCAAGCTATAACAAGAATAATAGCCACTAATATTCAGAACTATATAGGAACAGAGGATGACTGGTGTTTCTTTCCTTTATATGAATCAATTTTAATGAAAACTGTTATTATTAGCAGTTCCCTTTATATAGTAGAGTTACTATAACTACCTTTCTCTCCTACTTGAGTAGTGACTTGCTCCCAGCACTCACAGCTACAATGATCCACATCACTGCATAGCTCAGGCTTCAGGTCTCATTCCTCTTTAATTTTTCTTCTAATGTCACCCCCAAAAAGGGGAAAGCATGATGATTTCACTTTTGTAACATGGAAGCCAGACTAGCTAAAATTAGCTTGAGATTGATAATTAATTTCTCTTAGAGCAGGTTCTGCAAGTCCACTATCTTTAAGCCATGACACTCTCAGCTGAGGCTCACACAGGTTGAAGTAGCCTAGCCTAAAACTGTAAAATATTCATATGCTGTTAAATAAATATAAAGAGGGAACTAAAAACATTTAGCAAAAACTTGGTATCACTGGATGCAGTGTAATCACTGATTACAGTTTGTGAAGTTAAAAGTGTTTTCTCCACCATCATGTCTGACGTGATGATTTTAAGTGAAACCGTAGAGGAAAATCAGTTCCTTCAGGAAAAAGAGAAAAAATAAAAAAAGAGGAAAAAAAAAAGAAAAAAGAGGAAAGAAAAAAGAGTTACAGAGAAATGGTTTCCTCAAGGAGAAACAGCAGCCCTCAAGGTTACAGCTCTGAAGGTTGTTTTCCACTGCCTCTGCTTTCCAAATGTGATAATGTCCTTTTTCTAAGCATCCCAGTAAGAGTTTACAACCTTCTCCTAGGGACTGTAAATCCACTGCTTTTTCTCCTCTAAATTTTTAACAGATCCCATTATTTCCTCAAATGGCACCCAAGGGGGTTGAAAGATTGGAGATTATTCTCAAGTACATCAACTTCAACTCCAAAGGCCTTTATGACACACAAAAGTGTATCAAGGGATGTTTAATAGGCACAACAGATTCACTCCTGAAAGGTGAGAGACCACTGCACCAAAACTACAACAGAAAGCATCTGAAAACAAAGATGTGTTGCCCAAGGAGTCACTGTTGAATGCAACCCCAAACTATTCATAATATTCATACAATATAAAACAGCTCTTTTTTATTTAACCCTCTTTAGGTAAGGTATTGACCTGAGCTGAATGTTTTTGAGCAGAGGAGTAGCAGAGCAGAGATGCTGTCTGACAAGACATTTTTACTTGTTGATGCCTTTGTACAGATACTAGAATTGCAAAAAAACCCCATTTAATACAGTATAGAAAATAGGTTGTGTTTTAGGGGTTAAGAGAGCCCCTTCTAGAGGAAATAAAGTAGGCAATCCTTGGGTCACCTCCACACCAGAACATTAAACTTCCTCACAAGAATCTATCAGAAGGAAATCTTGGAAACAAATCCAGGTAGTTAACATGCTAATTAACCCCTTCCACTTCCAATTGTAGTCTTCCACTACAATTTTAAGAATAAGTTGGAGCAGTATATTTACAGCTGTTTAACCTGGTTGGAAGCATATCCTATGACTTGAGTATTTCATACTCAAATGTTACATGAGAACTAATAGCTAGAAACTCTGGAGTGTGAGGCTTCTGTGCAGCATGGTCCTAGTCTTACATATTAAAAAAATGTACATTAAGAGTAAATTTTTTTCATCAGCAGAAAAAAAATAACCTACTTCCTTGTTGCCCAGAGGAAGGCAGTAGAAAAGACCAGGCTTTATCATTATATTGAAACCAACTATCAGGGAGATGTGCAAGAAGGCAGCAGTATGATGTAGTATCTATTTAGGCAACCTGCGTCAATAATCCCATTTTGTGGATGCTCTGGTATGTGTAGACAAAGAAACTTTGGGGCTGGTTTAATCAGAAATTATAAACAGCTTTGTTAGACTGAGTGGAAAAAATAGAGGAGTACAACATCAGTACCTAGGAAACAACAAATAAGCTTCACTACAAGATGACTGGGAAAGGATCTGCAAGCTTTGATTCCATCCTCTGCACTGCTGATCAATGTTAAATGTAGTCTTTTCCTCATATAGATCATATATTGATATATCATATATATCAAATCCATCTTTAAATAGCATGCAGTGGTCAATCTCTCATCTCCTGGTGGCAACATTTGTCCTCAGAACTTTAGATGTCATTTCTTATGGCTGGAAACAATATTTTCATTCCCTCCCTAAGATTATTTCCCTCCAGTCCAATACTTACATGTCTGTGTACCACCACTCACCTTGACTTGAGTAGTTCTTTAGAACTTCTGCAACTTCATTGACCTGCAGAGAGCCTGAGCTCATTAGGGCAGGCACATTGCTGTGTTAGGGCACTGAGCTGCTGAGGCTGTCCAGCTCTGCTCTGCAGGCATCACCTCTTTATGGAGCTACCACTCCATGGTAGCTGCTGGTATTATAACCACTGCTAGATACCTCAGCTCCTCTCCTCTCTAGTCTGAATTCAGTTTGCCAGAATTATCCACAGTATTTCAGGTAAGAACAATGTTTTGAACACTGAGAGTTCCAGTTCCATACTCCTACTTCAATCAGATTCAATCACTCCACAGTGAGTTTGGTCATGCATGTGGCTCAGACATAGAATCACAGAATCCTAGAATTGTCAGGGATGGAAGGGACCTTAAAGATCATCTAGTTCCAACCCCCCTGCCATGGGCAGGGACACTTGCTCACTAGATCAGCTTGCTCACAACCCCATCCAGCCTGGACTTAAAAAATTGCAGGGATGGGGCTTCCACCACCTCTCTGGGAAACTTGTTCCAGTGTCTTACCACCCTCATGGGGAAGAACTTCCTCCTAATATCCAACTTAAATCTCCCCTTCTCAAGCTTATATCCATTCCCCTAGTCCTATTGCTGCCTGACATCCTAAAAAGTCCCTCCCCAGCCCTCTTGTAGCCCCTGCAGATCGTGGAAGGCCACAAGAAGGTCTCCTCAGAACCTTCTCTTCTCCAGACTGAATAATCCCAACTCTCTCAGCCTGTCCTCATAGGAGAGGTGCTCCATCCCTCTGATCATCCTTGTGGCCCTTCTCTGGACACGTTCCAGCACCTCCATATCTTTCTTGTGCTGGGGGCTCCAGATCTGGATGCAGTACTCCAGGTGGAGTCTCCCCAGCGTGGAGTAGAGGAGGAGAATCACCTCCCTGACCTGCTGGCCACGCTGCTCTTGCTGCAGCCCAGGCTAGGCTTGGCTTGCTGGGCTGCAAGTGCACACTGGTGACTCATGTTGAGCTTCTCATCCACGAGCATCCCAAGTCCTTTTCCTCAGGGCTGCTCTCAAGCCTGTCACTGCCCAGCCTGTATCGGTGCTTGGGATTGCCCTGACCCAGATGCAGGACCTTGCACTTGGTCTTGTTGAACTTCATGAGGTTGGCACTGGCTGGAGAGCCAGCCTGTCCAGGTGCCTCTGGATGGCATCCCTTCCCTCCAGTGTATCAGCCACACCACACAGCTTGGTGTTGTTGGCAAACTTGCTGAGGGTGCACTCAGTGCCACTGGCCATGTCGCTGACAAAGATGTTAAACAAGACAAGTCCCAGCACTGATCCTTGAGGGACTCCACTTGTCCCTGGCCTCCCCTTTGACATGGACCCATTGACAGCCACTCTTTGGCTGCGGCCTTCAAGCTCCTGTTCATCTGGGATGTATAAATATGCATTCAGATAACCCTCTCATCATTCAATGATTAAAACCTCCAGTTTGTAGAACTGCTTGTGGTACTGCTGAAGAGCCTGGGATTAAACCTTGAATGTGCATCAATAATTAGTTTTATTAAACTTAATTTCTTTCTATAATTACCCTAAACAGAATTCCATTTTTCATGTGTAATATCCTAATACTGCATTCCACCTTGCTTTTCTTCCCCAGGCAATTTCATCACCATACTATTTTACTACTTCTTTTGACCACTCCAACACAGATCTTCAAAGGTACTCCTCCAGTTTGGTAAGTTCCACTCCACATACCTCATCACCTGCTCTCCAAGCACCTCTTCAGTCACATTGTGTTTCTCCTCCTGGTCCTCACTTTATTCTATGTACATGATTTCCCAGGTGATAGCATATCAAAAGCTTGACTGAAGCCCAGAAGTGTTTCTTTCAAGCTTTTGTGGCCAGAGTACATTCCAAGCTGACAAAAAACTTTGCGACAGAGAGGTTGCTTCTGAAAGAAAGAGAAGACATTGAAGATGTGCTGTAAAAACCTATTCATATGTCTTTGATTTGAAATACATAAAGACATTTCCTACTTTTACAAGCACATAATTTTAAATTCTTCATTACTCACAATTAAAGCTTAGACTAGGAGGAAATAGGTTTTGTGCTACCTTGGCACTACTTCAGTGTTACACCTGCATGTGTGTGTGCAATAACAATGAAGGACCCAAGGAAAAGAGTGTTTTATTTTGATTAAGAACCTTAGTGGAAGAAAGCAAACAGTGCTATCATTACAGCTGTTTAATCTGACTGTTTTTTCCTAGAACCTTTTGCAGCTCCATTTCTACTGCCTCCTTGCCACTTCTGTCTGTCTTCTATTTCTGCTGGCAAACATGTAAGTATAGAGAACACATGTGGCAAACCTACCTTCAGTTTGAGGAAACCTCAATAAATGTTTTGTCTCACTTTTGACTGAAGAAATGAACAATCAAAAGAATTCTGTGTTCCTCCTGCTGGAGGATTTGTACAGTGACTAAATACATTTCCCCTCTCTATTTTAATTCTGACTAGTAAGACTGACAATTTTATACAACACGCAGATGTAAAAAAACTTTAACTGTTTTCTGGGAAGCAAGATTAATGATGCTTACAATGGTTAATTTTAACTCTTCTAAATGAAAAGTGATGGGTGTCAAGGGTATTTAATATCTCCTAAAAATCTCCCTTCTATTTACAGATATCTTATTGTGAAATGATGTCTGCCTAGTCTGCCTTTCCAAGGAAATGATAAAGCATTTGGAAGTAGGAGAACCTTTGAAGTTAATTAAGCAATTCTTGGGTTCACTTTACAAGCAGTCAGCTTTCACTTGAGTGGGGAAATTACATCATATTCTTTCATTTTCTTTCAAACATACAGATATATTTGTTTGCCAAAAATCACCCAGAACTACTAGTTAGAGAGCTATGTATATATACACATCTATCTCTCCCTATACATACATATACACACACATGAGGTAGGAATCTAGCATCCAGTGCAACTATCCCATCCCAATTTACAGCTCCTGAGGCTACATAAGAGGGAGCTTGCAGTGCTGCATTCACTTGGACCAGGAAGGTCTGTATCACTTTGGAAATCTTAGCACTGATTTGACTGCTGACATTTAGGTTTAGCTAATTCTGGGTACCTTGGTTTGAATTTATGGCAGAAGCCACTCTGAGAAACCAGATCTTGCTCCTGTTCCTATACTCTCTAGTCCACAAACTTCTCTCTTTTTTTCTTGTATTCACTTTTCCCCCATTTAAGTCTTTTCTGTTACTTACTAACTTATTATTCAGTTGCTCATTCTAGTTTTTTTCCTCTTTCTCTCTTTAGATCCTCATCCACTTATTATTCAGTTGCTTATTTCAAAGCACTTTAAAATCCATGCTAGTCTGCTCACATTTTCTCAGTATTGAGCAGTCACATCAGGAAACCTTTTCTCCTCATAGCTTAAATTTATCAAAAATACCTGCTTAGTTTTCAAGTGCTTGGCCTAGCAGCTATTCTATGACTCTAACTGATCTAGCAGCAGGGACCAGAAAATTTGGGATTCCTTAGGTAGAGGGTGACTTGTAGCACTGTTGATATAGTAGAAGAGCCAAGAAGTTAAAACTTCTGGCCCTTGTTTTTAAGCACATTACCTATCATTCAAAGCACTTGTATAACACAACATTGCCATGGTTGTAGAGTTGTAAGTTGTAATAGATTGTTCTTTCTCACGAGGATGAAAGTGGGGTGGGGCCTTGGTTAGGATTTGGCAAGAGGTGCTAATTTCTGTTAACTTGTCACTAGTTCCTAAATTGAGGCATCCTTTGTACAGGACAGTTGAAAGTAGATATTAGGGGGTTATGCATGCTGTCCAAAACAACACCTGCATACCACCCACTAGCTGATCTGTGAAGAAAAAATATCCCTGAGTTTCCCAGATTAGCTGACAAACAAGCCCTGCAGCAAAGTGACAGCCCAGGTACTCACCTGTATTTCAGCACAGAAGAGATGTCAGTGCAACCAGAGAAATTAAGTGACATGATGCATAAAGATGCACAGTCAAGTCAGCTTCATCTGTGTCCATTACTCTGGGTTTCCCTTTCTATTCATTGGTTTACTACTGGGGCAAAGCAACATAGGTGGGTGTTGTAGGCATATTGGGGCTATGCCAGACTGGTTGAGCCCTGTGCAAAGAAACTAAGCTGATTTTATAACAAATAAAACTATTGAAAGCTGTAAACAGTTCCACCCTTCCAGATTATTTGTCAATATTCTTTATTGACCAGGTAAGAGCTAATATCATGCAGACTTAGGCTCTAATTCAGGACAGATCTCTCTATCTCCACAGTGTTATTGTTACAACAGTTATTCAGCATGGGTATAAAGTTTTGAGGTCTTAAACAAGCCTTCCCAGATATCTGTGTCCTGTCTGAGCCCAAGTACCAGACATTCAAAGCAAAGCATCTAATGGTGTAAGCATACTCCAACTGTCATTTTAGAAGCTTTGTAGCTTTCCATCTTCTAGAGGATTTCTGTGTGTATATAGAACATTATTTTCTAAACAAGAATAACATGGTCTTATGTTGTGTGTCAGAAGCCAGGCAACTAGCTGTGGTAGTTAGGATTATATAGTGTGAAGAACATACATTACATGGTATGCATCTATACCTCCCGTTCTTGACAAGGATGATTTACACAGGTGGGATCTGAGCCGAAATACTTAGATATCAGATGAAGGAGATATACTCAGCCACACATTCTGAAAGCACAAGCTAGCTAGCCATTATTTCCAGGCTATTATTAGCTTTGCAGCACTTTGTGTAGTAGCAGCCTGCTGCTTTACAACCAGCTGGTTATCATTTTCAAAGCTCTTCCAAATTCTTTCTAGATTTTCTTTGAACCTCCCTCCAGAAAGATTTCATTTTCTTGCACATTAAGGGACATCAGAAGATTAGATTGCATCAGATTTTTTTTTAAGAGCTAGCTTTATTCATCTCAGAGAAAAAGCAGAATTATCAAGCTACATCTGACTATTCCAGCCTGCTGAGAAACCTTTTTGAAAATGTTGTTAAAGACTAGCCAAACCTGATCATGACCCTGTCTATATTCAGCTCTAAATCTATTCTGAAGACATACAGAAAACTGGAATTAGGATAAGAAGTCCCCAGTCAGAAAGATCAAGCTGAGAGGAATTTCATTGTAGGGTAACTAGCAATCTTGGGTTGTGTGCTCTTAACTAAGCCAGGAAGAGAATATCCTCATTTTACTGAACTAGGAATTGCCTCCAACCAAACATCTAATAGATTAACTGTGCTAATGCTTATATAGTAACATCATAGCTTCTTTATGAACAGGTTTCTGTGCAATGGAATTGCTGGGCTGCAAGTGCACACTGGTGACTCATGTTGAGCTTCTCATCCACGAGCATCCCAAAGTCCTTTTCCTCAGGGCTCTCAAGCTGTCACTGCCCAGCCTATATTGGTGCTTGGGATTGCCCTGACCCAGATGCAGGACCTTGCACTTGGTCTTGTTGAACTTCATGAGGTTGGCACTGGCTGGAGAGCCAGCCTGTCCAGGTGCCTCTGGATGGCATCCCTTCCCTCCAGTGTATCAGCCACACCACA
>VWZO01002625.1:23870-43489 GCA_013396975.1 Bucco capensis | reverse complement strand
GAGTGTCAGGAGGAGAGAGCCAGGCTCTGCTCAATGGCATCCAATGGTAGGACAAGAGGGAATGGGAGCAAGCTGGACCACAGGAGGTTTAGTATTAACACGAGGAGGAACTTGTTTGCAGTGCAGGTGCCAGAGCACTGGCCCAGGCTGCCCAGGAGCCTGTGGAGTCTCCTTGTCTGGAGCCATTGCAGAGCTGCCTGGACACATTGCTGTGTGAGCTGGTCTAGGTGCTCCTGCTCTGGCAGGGGGGTTGCACTAGATGATCTTTCTAGGGCCTTTCCAACCCCTGACATACTGGGATACTTTCTTATAATAAGGTTACTTTTTTCCAGTTCGACTTAGCAGGTTCTTGACATCATTGCTCACCATCCTATCAAGCCCTGCACTATGTTACTCCTATACACTTGCACAAAGTACAATCAAGGACAAGATTTCTGTTTTCCAATGGCTTATATAAGCCTTAAGGAGACAAGAGAATTGCTTCATTTCATTTACTCAGAGAACTTATGTCCTTATCCTAAAAATGTACTTAGTACATTATATGCTAATTTGCATCTGGATAATTTTATCAATGACTACTGTTGATTTCTTGCATATTAAATTATTATATTTACTTACACTTGGAATAATAACAGTAAAAACTGCTACATGTCACCAACTTTTTTGGATCAAGAGGAAAAAACCCTACTTAATTTGTGTTATTAGCTATGCACCATAAACACCTAATGCAACATTCTCACTTAAATGCTCAGGTCTGTAAAGAGACATTTTTTGCATTTCCACTTGTAGAAAAATGTCATTGGTGGTTTATACTCCATGAAATCCCCTTAATGCAACAGGAGATTTATTTGAGCATCCTCTGGTAATGCTAACTGACAGAATACACACACAGTCCCCTGTGTGTCAAAGAGGATAAAACTCTACAAACATGTTTCAAAGCATGATTAAGTGATCAATTTAAAATAACCACTGTTTTACCTCCTCTAGGCTTCTCCCTTCTGAATTACAAACTATACATTACATTTAAAACTACTGGTACAGCTATATCCTCTGCTAGCCTAAGTGTTCTTTTATTTAGTCATCCCTTAAAGAGTCCTGACAGTAAATAATTATGATTTTACAAAAAAAAAAGAAAAACAACCCAAAACCAAAGCAATTTTTTTTTTTAGCATAAAGTAGGTTTTATATCACAGAAGTTAAGTTTTGGTACAGAAAGTGGGTTGACTTATAAATAGCTTATCTGATAAAAATTCCAAACTGGAAAGAGAGCAATCCAATCCATCCTAATTCACAGGAATGTTATCAGCTCAGCAGGAAAGTAAAGTCACATGGTTGAACAGAGAAACACAACATAATTGCAGAAAAAGAGTTTACATTTTTATAATCTGACATGATACCCAAACACAATGAAGGCAGACAAGTATTCCCTAAACTATTTTCTCCAGCAATAAAGACTAAACAAGAAAAAGCTGTGCTCCAATTAAATGTAAGAGAACCTGGGATTATGAATAATTACATTTTTGGCTCTGACAGCAGCTCCTTTTTTCACCTGGTGTAAATCAACCTGATGTCACTGCTCATTTCTTCCTTGGGGAAGAAGAGTTAAAGCCAATCTTGGGTTGATAAACTAGAAAATGGAGGTGAGATTTGCTCAGAGCTGTCACAAATACATGCAACACTCTCTTCTCAATGTAGAAGCATGCATTGCATGTAGGGCCCAAATATATTAAAGCTCTTAAAATTATGTCAAAGTTATTTCTTCTGCTGTCTGGATCAAACAATGAACAGAACAAATTTGTGACACAAGAGCTGCAAGTTATAAAATCAACTTCACACAGACACCAGTCTGGATTAGTGTACCACCAGATTATCACTTGTGACCTAGGGGTGTTCTTTAACTCTGCTAGAAAACCTACACTACAAGTAGTAGTACTCTAGCAGAGTTAAAGAACATTTCTAGCATCCTTGTTGCTGTCAAAACTCTTTCCTACGTCAATGGCACCCCACTTGAGTTAAGCGTGAGAGCAATGTCATCATATAACATCATATTCATTATTAAAGGAGTAAAACTCGTTATCATGAAGCTTTAGTTGTTGCATACAACACATCAAAGCAAAATCTGGCCTTACACTGCCCTAGACATTTATCACTGTAATTGTATTTGGGTATCATGTCACCATGAGGGTGGTGAGACACTGGCCCGGATTGCCCAGAGAGGTAGTGGAAACCCCATCCCTGGAAGCTTTTAAGGCTAGTCTGTGGCTGGGGCTCTGAGCAAGATGATCTAGTGGAGAAGTGTCCCTGCCCATGCAGGGGGTTTGGAACTGGATGATCTTTAAGGTCCCTTCCAACCCTGACAATTCTAGGTTTATAAAAATTTAAACTCTTTTAGGAATTATCATGGCAACTGTCAAGAACTTTCCTAAACACCAGGGTGTAGGTGCTTTAAGCAGCAGGAGACAGGGCATAAGAATACCAGGCAGGCACCAGTGTTGCTCCCTGCTTTGAAGTGAAAGGCAAAAGTTAACCTCCTCTCACATTTGCCTAGATAGAACAAGCCACAGCTCCTTCTGCATCACTGCGATCATGTGGCTTGATATCTGAAACTGTCGTGTGTGGGCAGACCTGCCCTTCTGCTTCCAAGAGCAAACAGGAGCAGATTCTTACATAGAAATCAAGTGAGAAATGGGTTTGGGGTGTACTGAAAGCACAGACAGATGGCCATTCTGTTTAGCATGATAACTTTAATGTCAAGTAAAGAGATGTATGCCATCTTCTACTCTAGCCATACACAGAAGGTCAAACAGAACATTTCTCAGTCTACGTAGACACACTGCAACCAAAAAGGACATGCAGGCTGTAGGGTTCTCTCTGGAAAGGAAAAGCAACAGCTATAAATGGACATTTTACAGCCCATATCTGACCAAGCCTAGGCACAGTCTGAAAATCCCTTGTGGTCTCCTGTGGTCCCTGGTGCCATAACTGTGCCCACAGCAGAGGGAGCATTAAACTCATTGCCCACGGGAAAGTGTGGGGAGTGATACCCATGTTCCTAGAATCCTTGCATGGGTAGGATGAGCTCATTAGCCTTCTGGCAGTCATCCTAGGAGAAGGACAACTCTGATTCCAAACCCGGGCAGATGGAGCTCGTTTAGCCCTGTAAGGCCTTCCATCTAAGAGGTTAAACCTCTGTCCTAAGGACCTCGCTGCCAGCGTCCAAGCTTGCTAGGCCCTGGCAGATGAACCTTAGGACTAAAGGGTGGGTCCAGCTCTGCGCATGCTGTGTCTCACCTAAAAAAAATCCCTAGTGCAGGCTCGAGGGTGCTATCTGCTATCCTCTTTTTATCAGCGCGCTTGGAAAAGGCGCTGAGGAGGAGCGTGGATGGAGCCCTCCCTGGAGCTTCGTTCACAAAGCCTAGCCATACATCTGACCAAGCAGGGCCCAGTGATCTAATCTAGTTGTGCTCATAAGAATCTGAGGCATACTTCAAAAGTACATTTCATGTTTGTCATGAACAAAGTAAAAATTTGTTTTTAAATCTTTTATCCATTAAGTGCTTACCATGACAAAGAGGCTTTAGCTGCATTCCATGATAACAAAATAAAGAGAAACCATAGGCTTCCTCAAACTAACATTTGAAAAGATAGAGCAATAAGGGACACAAACAAGAATGCTCAAAAAACGTCTCACACCATCTGATTTAATTGGGTTATGGAATTAAGTCATGCCAAGGAAGGATTTCAAACTTTGCAGTCATTTTAGCAGCTAAGGATAGATAGTTCAAAGGCCATCAAAGTGGAAGGCTCATGATAAAATGAGTCATAGAACTGAAGCTGCTAAAAAACGTGAAGGGCATACATAATAAGTATGTACTAGGGCTGCTTGGCTATTTAGTACATCCTGTATGCGATTGTTGAGTGCACCACTCTCCATATGTAGAACAAATAGGATTGTCCTGGTTTTGGTTAGAACAGAACGAATTCTGTTCAGTGATTTTACTTTTTTAGCTAAAGCTCCTCTCAGGAACAGTACTTTCTGAAATTAACAGCATGTTTTCACCAACAGTGCCTGCTTCTAGCAGTGATTAAGAGGCAGTGTTTAGATTTGCTGCTGAGGATTGGCATGCAGACCAAGGTCACTGCAGTTTTAGTTTTCTTTTCCAACCCACAAGTCTCTTTCTCTCTCTTATTTCCCCTTCCCTCCCTCCCAGGGGTGGGGGGACAGAGGGAATAGAGCACATGTCACTGGGTTAGTGGTCAGCACAGCCCTAACCCTTGACAAGGATAAAGAAAGAAGTAGAATTCTTCAAAAAGCTTTTGTCCAGCTGAAGCTAACTAATTGTTACAAAACCATCTGAGCACTTGAGTTTGTTCTCTCTGTTGCAGGGGTGGGATTGGCTGAGAGTTCATCCTGTTTAATTGATTTGTTTTGGTTATGTATCTTAGAATAATGTTTTAATTTGGTGAGCATGAAAGGGCAAGTGAGGTTAATGGTCTACCATTAACTGTAATTGAGATACTAATAAATATTTTAGATGGAGTTGGTTTTGAAAGTAGTAACATAAAATATATGGCCTATTATGATAAAAAAAATTAACAGCAAAGGCTTCCTTACTGACCACAAATAGCAAAACCCTGCCTCCTTGCTAAGGGAAGACAGTTTACAGATTATTTTCCACTGCTTCAAGATACCTTCTAGGTGCTGGGAGTTCGCCTGAGTAAAGCATGAATTATTCAAGTTTCTTTGCTTCAGGTTTTGTCCATACTCATCCTTTTTGAAACAAAATCTGTGAGTAAAGAGCATTTGGTACTGACCAAATAGGGACTGCTGAACCCTGACATTCCCTCAGTGTGCTCCTTCTCTGACTCAGTTCACAGCAGCAGGGAGGCTAAGACTGGCCACTTGCAGTAGTGAGGGTGCTCCTCTTACTGCTTAGCAAGGTTAAGTGCATTTTTATATAAATAGGAAATGCTGGAAAGAATACGTTTATGTGCCATGAGGAATTTTAATATGCTCAAGTTACCTAATATTCTTTTCTAAAATTTGCCTGTGTGAGTACACTACAAGAGACCTGGTTTAAAAAAACAAAGCTGTGCAAGGTGCTGGCAACTTGAACCACCTGGGGTGGAAAGTGCAAGTGTGCAAGCCTGCCCCTGTTCTACTGCCTTCTGGAGACAACTCAGTCCAAAGACAAACTGGTTTTTTTTCTTTGACCTAGACATTTTCCTTAAATATATCAGAACTAGGTCTCACTCTCCCAACCAGCAAAAGTGTCTTTAAAAAAAGATACCTTTTTGTGGCTTTGTGAGAACAAATGGGGTTAACTGTTTCCAAGTTAAATCAAGGCCAGCAGTAGTTAACTGTAGCACACTATCTATTCTGAGGATGCGTTTAGCTCGTGAGGATAAGTTAATCTCTTTGCTATAAAGGACGAGAAGCAGCTGTTTTATGTGGCTGTTTGCCATTGTCTCCCCTGGCAGGTGTGGGTAAAGGGAAAGGAAAGAGCAGCAATGGAGTTACATTCAGTCATGACATCATCTTGCTGCAGAGGGAGAGTATCATAGAACAGCAATCACCAGCTAGGAGATCACAGAATCATTAAGGTTGGAAGAGGCCTTTAAGGTCATCAAGTCCAACCATACCTGTCATCCCCATGCCACTAAACCATGTTCCTAAGTAGCACATCTATACATTTCTTAAACCCCTCCAGGGATGGTGACTCCACCACCTCCCTGGGCAGCCTGGGCCAATGCTTAACGACCCTTTCAGTCAAGAAATGTTTCCTGATGTCCAATCTAAACCCCCCCTGCTGCAACTTGAGGCCATTTCCTCTTGTCCTCTCACTGATAAGCCAAAAGAGACCAACCCCCATCTTACTCCAACCTCCTTTCAGGTAGTTGTAGAGAGAGATAAGGTCTCCCCTGAGCCTCCTCTTCTCCAGCCTTTTTTTGAAGGGTGCATCCCAAACCTAACATGCTCAGAAAGCCTAAAAACATCATTGCATACAGAACACTGTGCAGCCCAAGTCCCAGTACCTGAAGGTTTGGAGGCATCGTGTAGATCACCAAGGAAATTTTCTCTATGATTCACAGGCATCAGGGAACCTCATTCTATCATGAATGATGACTTCTGAAATCACTGTGGCTTGTGTAATTGAATTTGAATTGTTCATGTAAGCAAAGAGGGGCAGAAGAAAGCGATTTGGAGAAATCAAAGGAGGGAATCAACCACAAGACCACAGCAACTATTTCCCTTGACAGTTGGTGAGTTCAATGCAATTTAGATTATATCCAGTAAGTAAAACTTTGGCTTGTGATATTAATGGGCTCATAATAGCTTCCTTTGGGATATATATATTACTTCCACTCTTGTTAAAAGTTCCTTTGATAACTTATTCATCACTCTTGCCTTTTAAGAGTTACAATGCCTTCCTTAATACATTTTGAATGCAAGCCCTTCTGGAAAAAGGGTTTTGACCTTAGGTGATTTGAACTCTCCTGATTTATTGTGTCAAAACTAGAATGGGTAATTTCAAGTGTGCTGTTCAAAAATGCCTAGGAAAAGATGAAAGAAGAAATAAGAAGTCACTATTGACAGGGACTATAATCTCAGAATAATGTGGCCTTCACTGAGAATATTCCCATTTAACTACAAATAAAGAGTATAAACACAGAAAATGTAGACTTGATGATCTCAGAGGTCTCTTCCAACCTTAATGATTCTGTGATAAAGAATACTGATGGTATTGGATAATAAAATATGATATATGCAAACAAGACAACATTGTGATACTAAGCGTTACTAAGCATTTTCCCATTAGATTTGTAAATATTTGCTTTATATTTAGTAATTGTAACATAAAATTCTTTACAGAAAACATATGGCTTGAAAAAACTCCTGTTGCTTCCTGCAACATTATCAGAGAAAATGAGGTTCAGGCAAAAGAATTCAAGATTGATTATGAAAATAATCAGCTATCTTAGATTTACATGCACTTAACACATATGGTACCTTAATACATCAGTCTAAATGTTTATAATTTTATCCATGCTATGCCACTTTGAAAGTGTTTCAAAGTGCACAGAAATAAAACAAAAGCTCTTTAAAAAACAGGAAGGTGGAAAGGGAGAGACATCAAAACCACACATCTCTCCAAAGCACAGGAATTTACAGATAAAAGTCACTGTTTTGAAATGATAGCAAATTTTTGCCCCAAAAGGCACAGTAAACTGCTCAGAGACAAAGTTTTAATCTTCAAGCAGAAAGGTATTTATTTAAGGCAACGTTGGGGAACTCTCAGCTTGTGCCGACAAAAAGAGTTCCAAAAAGTTGGTGTAAAGCCATGCAATTTATACAATTTTACAAGAGAATACATCACCTTTACATGCATATTCATAACATTGCAACATCTCATTATAATATTCATAGCAGGTGCAGTTAGGGAGGAGTCTTGGCTGAGTCAGGGTGGAGTCAGGGGAGGAGTCTTCAATTTGGGGATATCCTGGGTGGGAGATCCTGTTTCTTCATCCCAAGGGTCTTCATTTTACTCCTCTTCCTCAGGTAAACTTTTGAACTTTCTTTGAATCTGCTGACTCCAATGTTTACCTGGCAAGAGTTTCTGAGTTCTTGCATCTGTCTTTCCCCCTTAGCTCCCCGTGTTCCTGCCTTGTGTCTATTTATGTGTATGTTTAGCATTTTTGCACTTCTTTATGTTCCTGTTTTCCTACTTCATATTCATAGAATCATAGAATCCCAGAATGGGCAGGTTGGAAGGGACCCTAAAGATCATCTAGTTCCAACCTCCCCACGCTGAGCAGGGATGCCAATCACTAGCCCAGGTCACCCAGGGCTGCATCCAGCCTGGCCTTGAACACTGCCAGGGATGGGGCATCCATCTTCTTGGCAAAGCGTTACTTTCGGTACGTCTTTGTTTTCCATTTCTTAGCCCAAAGCATGCATTCTGAGTTAACTCTCTAAGCTTTTGCTCTGCTAGCATACATCCTAATTTAATTCCTAAGTTTTGCTCGGTTTCAGCACCACACAAACCAAAAAAGTGAATAAAAGCAGACACTTGATGGACAGATAGGTAAAACCTAATTTAAAGGAAAACAAAGTACCTTCACTTTTGGGCTTCTCCTTTGAGGGATACTTGTACAAAATGACTTGAAGAGAGACATTTGCTTCATAGTAACTAGCTAGGCTCAGCATCTTCTCCATATGAAATGTGTGATAACCTGTCCAGTAGAAAGAGAAAGAGAGAGAAATGCTCTTCTCATGGAAAAAAAAAATCCTTTTCCTTGTAGTAAAGCTGTTCTAACAGAAACAGTGAATCATGACATAGGTTACCTAGTGGTAATTGTATTACACAATTCTAAATCAAGCCCCCCAAATTCATGAAATCTCAGTAAAAAGTGAAAAAAAACCCAAACATATTCCCTCTCAAAATAAAGGGATAGGGACTCTCCTCTGTATTGTTGTCATTTGTTTATGCATGCCAACAGCATACTTTGTCTTATTCAGACTGCAAGCAACTAGTGATGGAGGCCACCAATAAATAACTGTTTATTTAACTGATGAAAAAGCTCAGGTCAGCTCGTTGAAAGCATTGCTAACACCTTCATCCATCACTTCTATCTTCCCCAGTGCTCACTGTACACACTAAAATGGGCCAACAACATCCTAAATGAATAGAGCTTCTGGAGAGACAAATACATACAGCAAGTCTCTTAGGTATCCTAGAATGAAACAAACCATAAATGCTTAAAATCAACATCAAAATCCTGTTGCTATCATGAAATTCATTCTTTTCCCCTGAAAATGGGAATATGTAATTCTCTCCAATACCAATACCACTAACACTAACATCCCTCTCCTGAAAAGGCTCCACAACAGACTAGCAAAAAAACCCAGCAAGATACACCAGCTCAGTTTTGCAGATAGGGATTTTACACCCTTTGCTACTATCACCACCTTCAGAGGGAATTTCAGCTTCTCATGCTAACATATTCGAACCAAAAATTCTTGGTGATATCACTGTTTTCCATAACTAGCTTAAGTGTAAAAGTACAAGACATCTGATGAGTGCAAATGGATATTTGAAGCTCTGAAATTCTCCTTCTGTATGCCACCCTGCATGAACATTTCCTGTTTCTCACTCCAAGAGGAAATACAGCACCTGGCACAGGTTAACTTGTAATAGGATTGCAACAGTTATCTGATTAAATCACCAAAACAGTTTGACATCTATGATAGATTTTCACTGCTCTAGAAATTAAATTTAGGAACTTAGTTGTTCAAAGAATGGAAGAATAGAGGGGAAAAAAGGTTCCTGTTTGAAGTACTTGGAGAAATCTGTGCTTTCACCATCTTTGCTCTTCTTGGTTCCATTGAAGAGTGTTTCTTCACTTTGGATGTGTTTGATTCTAAAGGCAATTGATATTTTTGGGATCTATACTTTGCAAATTTTTATCCCCATGAATTTTGAAAGCTGAGTAAATCAATAATCTGTTTTGTTCTACTGATACACTAATTACATCAACAGTTTAGATATCTTACTGAATATCACCATGTTAATAGGATTAGATATCTTACTGAATATCACCACGTTAATAGGATATTTCTAGCTTTTTTACTCATTTTGACAAAGACAAACAAAGATAGTTCAATGAAAAGAATAGTTAATTATGAAATCTCCTTTAATCTAGGAGTTTGAGGTTGCATGAAATTACCATTTTGAGAATGGTTTATGGGAACATTGTTCTCAAACCACAGTGTGCCTGCTGCAGAGTGTTTCATGTGCTGCTTAGAGGAAGGGTTAAGTTAAATTTTCCATTACAGAAAACAGCAAATATTGTTCATAAGTGTGATACAAACTGTTAAAGCCTAGTACTCAAGTCTATAGGACCCAAAGGACTTTTCAGTGTCATTCCATTCTAGCTCCTACCACAGCATATCATTTGATATTATCCCACTCATATACATATTAGTTTATGGGCTCTGGAAATACACATTTTTAGACAACATTTATTCATACTGTGTGACTATACACATAATTTAAAATATTGTTATTTATGTATAAATGTATATTGATCAGTACCTTTTTTTCCTGAAGTAATTTCTTCTGCTTTTATCCTCTTGGTTTGATCCCTGGATAGTCACCTGCACTCAGCTCTTGTTCTGTTAGAATATACCCAAAAAGATCTTAGAGAGATATTGCATGGAGGCTGACAAAATTCATATGGTGGGAAAATGCCCTGCATACTCTTTTGATTAGACTGAGCTCTATATAGTTGCAATAAAAAGACCATCTCCTTTCATCCCTGGGTTTTCTGAACTATCACACTTCAATTCCTGAGGAGAGGTTATCACCCCAGTTCAGCTTCTGGAACGAAAGTTATGCCCAAGTCCTCTAGGACATTGACATTCCCACACCTTTGGCAGCACATGGCAGGGAGAAGAGGGAGTGTTGGTTGGAGTATTTGTTTTCAATGAATACTCCATCCAATAAGAAAATTAATTAAGTCTTCACCAAGGACCACACGTGGACCCAATCAAAATCATAAAAAAAGGTTTATATTGCATATGAAGCACATCAGAACTAGAAAACATCTAGGAGGGGTTTCTTCAGTGTAGCTTTCATGTCTTGCTAACATAGGATTTTGTTTAAGGCTATACTGAGAATGACCAGAAAGAGACACTGGCATTCTAAAACAGGGAACAGAAGGTTCTGTACAAAGCACCATTCCTCAGACAATATTTGTGTAGCTTTTCTAACCCAACATTAAAATTCTGACAAATGGACCAAAGACATATTGGAGTAGACCGTGTAACCAACATCTCATTTCTGTCTTCTTCAGCTCATCAAGCCTGAATGACACCTCAGCATCTCTATAGATAAAGTTCCTGATTTCTATTGTTTTATTTCATGACTCAGTGAGTACTTGTAAACAACATTTGATAGGAAAGGATTTTTCTTTTGGATATCTTGTTTTCTGACATTGGAGTAATTTTCTGCTCATGATACAGTTAAGACCTAGGTCACCTGAAAAAGCATACTCAGAATTCTAGCTTTATGTTTAACAAAATATAAATTATCATTGGATTTCTACTTCAGTAACTGTAGCAATGATCTGAAATTAGGAAGAAAGGTGATGATGTAGCTTTGCTAATCAAAACTCTCATACCTACTTACTTGGACCTGGCTAGACATTCCACTTCTATTGTTGTATTTAGTTTTTGGAAAATTAATTTTATTACAGAAAAATCTAAATGCAATCACACTCATTTTTGCTCTGCTATTTTTCTTTGTTCCAAAATACCTTTTTTAGGCTTGCTATTCCAGAAAGAGAAGTTGAAAGCTAGAGTTAATTGATTATCTACTGAGATTTTGTCTTGGTTGAAAGGAAAACCATTACCAATCTGAAAATCAGATTGAATCAGTTTAAGTAATAATTTAATGCCATCTGAACTACAAAAGATTAATTATTAATCAAAGTTTTACACTTCCACTGTGCAGTTGGTTTTCCTGAATTCTGCTACAGATAGTATTAACAAAAAAACCTCTAGTCATTTGTCCTTTAATCTATAAAAGGTTCAAGCTTGCTTTTATTTTCCTGCTAACCAGCCATTTAGAGTTTATTCAGAAGAGTGTGTAATTCAGTTGTAAAAAGACAAAGAAAAAAGTCATCTGAGAAGAGGGAAGATGAAAAAATATCAGAGCATTGATGTTCTCCTGAATGCAACAGAAATTAAAGCCTATTTCTAAAGAGTTATTAGCATATGATAAAAACTTCTTTCTTTTCCTTTAATCCCTTGATACACCGTACTAAAAAACACTACTCAACCACAGATGCTTTAAGCAAGAAACATTTCAGCATACTTATTCATTTTTCAAAGTAGAGCTTTACTGTCAGGCACGCTCAGTATTGGGCCAGAGGTCTCCACTTTGCTGCCAAACCTCTAACACTTTAGGCATTAGGCAGAACTGCAACACCAGCTTTTCTTTTTGTAATTATTCTGAAAACAACAAGGACATTTATTTCCACGTGTCTTGAGATCTGTGACTGCAAAACTCTGTGTGATGGAGCAGTGTAGCTGTTATGGTTTGGATGAAATAACGAGACTCATGGATTGGAAAAGGCTGAGTAATTTTAACTATTTTAATAGAAAAACAACAACAGCAGTCAAATNCATGTGTTTTGAAAACATACTGCCAGCTTTCAGAGGAATACAGTCACTTTTAAAGGAACCCTGGCTAGAAGCAATACCATCTTAGCAGAAGTAATTCTGCTCCAGCCCAAACCAGGATAGTAGCTGAGGTGCTGCAGCCATGAAGGCAAATTCTGGAGCTGCACACTTGTAATGCAGAGGGGGTTTGTCATCTGTCTAACAACAGGACTGAACCTCCTGGAGACCTGCTCATAATCCCTGTCCTCGGGCTGCGGGAAGGAGCAAATCAAGGGTTAAAACAAGCCACAGAATCATAATGGTTGGAAGAGACCCCTAAGATCATCAAGTCCAACCATACCTATCACTAACATACCACTAAACCATGGCCCTAAGTAGAGCATCTGTATGTTTCTTAAACTCCTTGCACTCAGCAGCAATTATCTTGGTCCTGCCCTTCCAGGTAGCACTCTACCAGGAAAGCTATTTCTATACACTGCAGAGGATCTATTATTTATTGTCCTTCACCTCTCCAGGGGCTGTTCAGTCTATAAGATGCTCAAAACTCATGATTTGGGACTCATACCTCCACAAGCATCCAGACAACTTGAGATAAGTGACATGTATATGAGGAAAGCTAGCAAATTTGAGACCTTTGAAGAGTCACCTGTTGACCAGCTAGGTGGTGGTAGCTATGAAGAACCAGACAGGAATGTATGAAATTAGAACTTGAAGTATCAATTTACTTCTTATGCTGCAATAGGATTTGTGTGATATCGTAGAAGAGGCTGAATTCCACTCCAAATGCTCAAGTCCAATATTTGAATCCACCAATATATTTATTTCAAAGAAGTTACTATTAGAATTATAATGCCCAATTAAATACGAAATGAAAGAGCTGTAACATCTTCAAAAGTTAGTGATCCACGGCACTGAAGATACTAAACTGCTGACATATACTCAGTAATTCTCTTCCTTTGCCATTTATTTTGAAAGTTATTAGCATAAAAAAAGATATTCAGCTTTTATTAATTCATCTGATCCTTATTCTTCACATGAAATGAAAATTCTTTAATTACAACATTGTAATCATCTGGACACAAATTACTTGAGCTAGGACTCAGCAGCACCAAGCAGAGGATTAGAAGGCTTAAGTGTCATGAGCTGTCAATGAACTGATGGAAGAGGAATAAGAATCTTATAATTAAAGATAAGTCTGCAAAATAAGGAAAAAAGTCTTATCTAGGGGATGAGCCTCACCAAGGCCAAGTGCTGGGTCCTACACTTTGGTCACAACAACCCCATGCAACACTACAGGCTTGGGGCAGAGTGGCTGGATTGCTGCCTGGCAGAGAAGGATCCTATGAGATGGTTCAGAGTTACTGTCTGTAGGCTGCTGAGATAATGGCAGGCTAAAAAAAAAAAGCCAAATGTTATGTTTTTCCTTTGTTGTGTTATGATCCAGGGTCATAAATGTGGGAGGTACAGACCATTGTAAATATTATATGGTGCTTTAGGAAAGCTGACTGTTAATCTTCAGGCAGTGTTCCCAAATCAATGTATTTAGTGATTGATACTAGACCTTAGAGATAAATCGCTACTAGGGCAATAAGGTGCTTGGTTTTGCAAAGCAATACAAATGACATTTTAATGATAAGGATGAGCCTATAATCTTGAGGATGCATTCAGAAGTATATGTAAGAAGGAGCACAGTACAAAATACAGCTACCTCTGAGCTTCTAAGGATGCTATTGTAAGAAAAAGTGCAGCAGGATTGCACAATACACTGCTATAAAGCCAGCAGTGTTACAGAGCACAGCCCCCTAAAGCTCCCAGATGCTGTGTGCCAAACCACCCCTACCCTCACAGAGAATGGCTTTACTCTGCTGATGCACAAGTGGTTGAAGAACACTTTCCTCTCCCCTTTAGGTGTGCTTTACTGAGAGCAACAGGGTTGGGAGCTCCTCCTTTTCCTTCAGCCCTTGCCAGAAGGAATGAGGACAGTGCCTTCTCTCCCACCTCCATGCACCCTGGGGCAGGCTAGCAAGACCAGACCAGCAGAATTTACATACTTCCTAATCTGTATCAGTTTTAACATTAAATCTGAATATTCCTGTGGTGAATAATAGATACAGTCCTCCCCAAGTGAGATAGCATCTAAGCTACATTCTGTTTCCAATACTTCTTCCTTAGTCCTAACAGCTTATGACCCTGGTAAAACACTAACACATCTGAATTCTTACAACTCTCTAAAAATTATTCAAATCTGGAGGTACAAGTGCTTTAATAAAAAATATCAACTAAAGCTCAGTAAAGTCAGATTGTATAAATCATACATTCTGCAAAACTATTCCTTTTCAGATTGTCTGGAGAACACCCTGAGTCACAGATAAGCTCTTTTGGGTTACACACTTGATACAGTTCACACAGTTTCATGCTTTTGTTTATCTTGCAAGTTGAGTTTCTCAGTATACCCTATAAGACCTTTCCATCAAACACTGTACCTCCAAGGCTCCTCAAATCAATATCAGATAATCTGTTAGTTTGCAAGAACTGGATTATCGATGTGAAGGGCAAGAGCCTTTCTTGGAGCTTGAATTCTCCCTCAGCCAACAGGAGTAAGAAGCAGACACATAAGTATTTGTTATTCTCAAAAGAAATTTCCTTTTCTCCACACACAACTCACTCTTCCATCTTTTGCCTGCAATTTCCATCATCTCCTACTTGGTTTTGATTGTTCTGTGCACAGGTGGACTCTTTGAAATGCTTTTATGAATAGCAACATGTATTTTCTTTATGATTCCATGTTGTGGGCTTTTTACTGCTAATAGGTGATAGGAGTGGGATCAAATGCAAATTTCACATTTCCAGACCTCTAAAAATAGATGCCCCACCTCAACTCTTCCTCTAAAACCGCTGAAAAAATTAGTATGTTGGTCACCTATAAATTCACCTCAGGTCTGCCAGTGAGGAGTAGCTACGAAAATTAGCATCTGAAAGTAGCTGTGATTTTCTTTATAATTTCACAAGCCTATAAAAATGAGCCAATAATGTGTAAGTAGTTTTTATTCTTACATGTTAATGCCCAACTTTATGCTTCTTCATGAGGATATAAAACACACATTAAAGCAAGCAACAAAGCACTAGTGTGTATTGTTCAGAATCTGTCAGGCATTCTACAATTTTCTATGAGCTGCTTCTTCCAGTCTGGTTCCTCTGAGCCCTTTTTTTTTGTTTTCTCTGAAGAGTCTTTTTTAATGCCATTTTTTTTGCAAGCAGAATAAGAAAAATCCCTTCTCTTTCTAACACACCTATTTTAATCCCTTTGATGCGTGGTAATCCAATATGCATGTAACCTGGGGCTGCTTTCACAAAAGATCTGCAAATGATAAGAGGCACCTAATTCAGCATGACAGAATTGGAAAGAGGCATTTGCAGAGCTGGCTCCTAGAAGTGCAGGAACCCTCCTTTCATCTTGGTATTGATAGGATGGATCAAACTGGTGAGACAGAGATTGAGTAATTATACATTAGTGGATCAACAGCTTCACTGTAGCTGCCTTTACTTTTTCATCTTCTCGTTGGGGAGTGCTTAAAAGGGAGAGAAGTAATAGATTGTACCATAAATTCAGTGACTGTTTCTATGCACAGGCATGCACATGTGTACCTAATGTTTGTATGGCTACTAAAAATTCCCTCAGAGCAAGACATAGCAAGAAGTCTGTTAATGGCAGTGACTGTGTCACCTTTATAGAAAAGTCATGATTTCAGAGAGTACCCAGGGAAATAGATGTCAACAAGAAGAGCATTAAAACAGTATCACTCTCCCCACCTGGCTTAGTTCTTGGTTGCATGCAGACTGCTTTGCCACTGCATAAATGAGCTTCAGAGTTACACTAGCCCCATGAGAAGATCCAAACAGTCACTGCTCAAGCACTTGGAGAAGTGCTATTCTCTCACTAAAGAAGTGAAGAAAGAGCTAAGGGAAAACTACAGCAGATTGAAATCTGTACAAAAAGGCAGACTGACGGGAAGCACAGAACTTGCCTCATCTAGGGAGAATCTTGAGGAGGTTTCAAAATCTGTAACTGGTTTTTAAAGGATGAGTCATCCTAATCACACTTGGGACTGTGGTATCTGCAAGAATAAAATGGTGGATGTTTCAGGATAGGATTTCTGATGAGACTGGGAGAGAATCTCTCTCCCTCTGCACTGGCAGTGGCTCACAACTGGCTACAGGGCTATTTGGTTGCTTACACCAAACATGAATCAGAGAATCATTAAGGCTGGAAGAGACCTCTAAGACGATCAAGTCATCATCATCATCAAGTGGTCTGGCATCTGGAGAAACAGCAGCATGTCACCAAGTCAGGAGCAGGAGACAAACTGGATTCAAAAAGAAACTGTCAGGGAACTGTGTCTAAAACTAGGAGATGGGGAGAAACCAGACAGAGTATCATAGAATGGGCAGGTTGGAAGGGACCCTAAAGATCATCTAGTTCCAACCTCCCCACACTGAGCAGGGATGCCAATCACTAGACCAGGTCACCCAGGGCTGCACCCAGCCTGGCCTTGAACACTGCCAGGGATGGGGCAGCCACAACCTCTCTGGGCAACCTGGGCCAGTGCCTAACCACTCTCTGGGGAAAGAACTTCCTCATAATCTCCAATCTAAATTTCCCCTCCTTCAGCTTATAACCATTCCCCCTTCTCCTATCACAGTCTGACCACTTAAAAAGTCTCTCCCCTTCTGTCTTATAATCCCCCTTTAGGTACTGGAAAACTGCTATAAGATCCCCTCGAAGCCTTCTCTTTTCCAGGCTGAACAATCCCAACTGTCTCAGCCTGTCTTCATAGGGGAGGTTCTCCAGTCCTTTCATCATCTTTGTGGCCTCCTCTGGACTCGCTCCAACAGCTCCACATCTTTTTTCTGCTGAGGAGCCCAGAACTGGATGCACTACTCCAGGTGAGGCCTCACAAGCACAGAGTAGAAGAGTATAAGAGTATGACAGACATTGCAAGCTGCTTTCATTTATGTGTGTGTGTGCTTGCAAAGCATCCTGTTTAGGCATGGTGGGGATATTAGACAACCTGGCAGGGAGAACAGCCAGCTGCTCCTCCCAGTCTTGCACTCCCTACTTATTTCTCACCAAGAGGACTGACTAAAAGTAGGTGTCTATATCTTGACAGTCCTAATCCCCAACTGGCTTGCACTGTTTAGGCAGTGTCAGACAAGAAGTGTTATTTCTGGACTGTAAGTCTTGAAGCTGCTATAGTTAGGGTAATGCAAGATTTATTTTTTCTTGTCAGCACAGTAAAATAACTCTTTATTTCACCTGGAGTGAAGACTGTGAACTATGAAGGCTGACAGTGCCAGTACTGACTGTTGTCTGGCCATGGTGTATTTTTAAGGTGGAGGAAAGGTTAAAAACAAAACAACACAACACAAGNAGTACTGACTGTTGTCTGGCCATGGTGTATTTGTAGGGTACCACAAAGCTGCCTCTAAGCTTTCTGCCCTGTAGATAAGGTAGAGCTTTGCAGGGGTGAGGAGAAAGTTGTGTGTTCAGAATGAATTCTTGAGAAAATGAGTTAAAGGAATTTAAGGAAGATACATTGCTTGAGGGACTCTGAGCAGGACAGCAAGCAAAAGAGGCCAGGAGACTTGTAGAGTGCCTGCTAGCACAGGTCTTCATGCTTTCTCTTCCAAGCTCTGATTACAGAAAATTCATTACTGATGATGCCACGAAAAATCTACCTTGAATTTCAGATTCAAGGTTGATATTGAGAGAGAGATTTTTAAGGTGGAGGAAAGGTTAAAAAACAAAACAACACAACCTATAACAAAAAGCCTCTTGAAAGTTTTGCCTCAACAAAAAAATGTGCTGTTTCCCCCTACAGCATAGAAATGGTTCTTAATTTTAATGAGGTAGCAATGATGCAAGTACTTTGAAAGATTAGTCTACAACAGCAGCAATAGACAACATTTTGTACTAGATGTGAGATGTTTTTCTTGGGTGCTATTAAGATTTATTATTCTGGATACGAAACTAAAGAAGATGCTCAACAACTTTTTGCACCAAAGTAGCACTAGTGTTGAGATGACATGTCCTGTAAAAGCATGAGCACCTGTGCTTGTGTGGGGGAGAGGTGTAAAAACCTCTTTCCCTGCTGGTAATTCATAGATGTTCCAAATTAAGGGAATTTCCCACAGCAGAATGCTGAAGTTGTCATAAATAACACACTTGTGTAAGTACTATCAAGCAGAAACAAAATGAAACTTTTCTTATTCGTTTAGACATGCAAAGCAAAGACCTAACCACAGCTATAAACTTAATTTAAGCACTTAAGCACATGTTTAAGTGCTTGTTTACCTGAAACCTGAAAGAGTGGTTTCAACTTCACGCTGAGAAAAATGGTTTATTTTATTGCTCTCCATACTTCTTGCTGCAAGGTTTTCCTGAGTGTTTGTACAAACTTTTATGACAGCAAAACTGGCAGGTTTAAACCAAACCAAACAAACAAAAGCCCACCCCACAAAACACAAAGCAACAGATGTACAGAATTTGATATTAAGTGCTGTTGAGAGATTTGGAGACAAGAGTGTGACCTGATCCTGAGTGGTCCTAGGCACATGCTCTAACCTGTACAATAGAGAGGATTGAGCCCTTCAGCTCTACTTTCATTATGTTAATATTGTAATAAGCAGGGACATTTGGGGATAAAATTATAGTAAGAAAGAGGGAACATAAAAATTTTGAGACACCTTTAGTTTATGCCCAGGTCCATACAGGGAGGTATATATAAAATATTAATAAAAATAGCATTAATTACTGAAAGAAATGAATTACTGAGGGCAAATGAGCATGAAGTACATGTTTTCAGATGGACCAGCTGGGACAAATTACTCCTTAAAGAACTGTATTGTAGCCACAAAATCAGAACATTGCCAACATTAAGCTATGACAAAGAGGTTATTTTAGAGATAATTAAGTTCCTCCAAGTTTCAAGAAAAAAGTGACTAAATAGAAAAAGAAATCTCTAATTAGTGTTGCCACAGATGGGAAAGCAGGTAGTCTCATCTCCTGTTTGCAGCTACCACTGACTAATCTACATCCTGGAAACAGGCAAGCCATCCAAGCACACAGAGCTCCAGACTAGCACTGGAGAAAACAAGATTGCTCACAGCAGCTAAAGAATAAGTAGAGGTATCAGTGGACAAACTAGCTTAAAAGCATGCCCCTTGATTAATGTCATGTTGTAAAATAAATAATAAATAAATAAATAATTTGTTTATTTATTAATTTATTATCTATTAAGAAAGAATTTTTTTAATTTATTTATTATTATTTTTAATTTTTATTTATTTTATTTTTTAATATTTTTTAATTTATGTTTTATTTTTATTTTTAAACTTTTAAATTTTTTAATTTTTATTTATTTTATTATTATTT
>VWZO01002625.1:0-23795 GCA_013396975.1 Bucco capensis | reverse complement strand
TTTTATTTTAATTTATTTTATTTTATTTTAATTATTATTTATTTATATTTATAAATAATTAATAAATATTTAGGGATCCAGTTCATATACTGTGAAACACAGCACAAACACCCAAGGATCCCCACACCATCTAAACTGCATCACAGGCACCCAGTGCCTAAGCTCTCAGTCACTGTGGAAAATCCTCCAGCCACATAGATCTTCCCACACTACATCTAGGACTCCTTTTCACTGCTGTGCTGTCAGGTGGAGACCTGAGCAAGTCCAATACAGTATCAGACAACTCCATTACTACAGTCTGCTAGCAAAGGAACACCTTCCAAAATATTGCAGCAGTCAACTGTATAACTCTCTCTCCAGATGCATCACAACAGAAACATCTTTGCTTTCTGTAGCCTGTTCCAATTATTGGCTTCAAGTTTTGCACTTCTGCTAGCTCAGCTGGGATATGCTGCTGTTGAGGTACATATAATTTGAAATGACATAAAACATAAGGCAGACTATGTTACCATTAAAAA
Source organism: Bucco capensis (assembly GCA_013396975.1). NCBI lineage: Eukaryota > Metazoa > Chordata > Aves > Piciformes > Bucconidae > Bucco > Bucco capensis. Next base: position 23,277 of record VWZO01002625.1, on the reverse strand, counting down.
AAAAAAGCAATGCAATCACTGCTAACAAGTAGAATCATNTCCATGTCCTTTCTGTATTAAGGGCTCCAGTCTCACCAGAGCAGAGTAAAGTGGCAAAGTAGCCTACATAGGCACTTAATGCTGTAACACATAACACCAGTCTCCATGAAGAATGACATAGATTAACCCCAAAAAGAATAATAAACACCATTTATGGCCTAATATTTACCATGTAAACTAGGATTTCTCTACAAGATGCTATTTCCTTAGGAAAGAAAAGGATCAGTCAAGGTTATACATGAGCAGTTGTGCGTGCATGTATAGGTAAATACATGGGCACAGCTACATGTACACAGACTAATGAATATTACTGGTTTTAAGTTATGTTTTTCTCTTTTAATATGATTGCAATAATAGAAGTGGTGCCTCAATAAGCTGATGAAAAGAGCTTCACAAATGATAGCCACATTATTTCTTATTTTCACCACCACATGAAGAGCATTAAGTGCTTTGAGGAATACTGTCCACATCAGGATACAGTGGCAATTTTGAGGAGGTCTTTAATATGCACTGCCTTGTCATGTTTTTATGTCTATCTTGTGCTTCCAAGTATAGGACCATTTTGTACTGCACCAGATCTTATTTTTTTCCATTATATCTTGAAATACATTAGCACATAACTAGTAAGAAGAATAGGGTAACACTTTCTATTACAAAACTTAACTGCCAGAGACAAAGGGTAAAGTATTTATACAATACAAAGGGTAAATATTAAAGAGAGAGAAAAGAGCTTGAGGAATAGATTGGAGGGTACTTTGTAGAGTATGCTGTCAGAAGAGGTTGAAGACAGTTTCTTTGAAGCTAATGTACTCAAGTTTCCTGGGGCTGGTGCAGCCTAAGGCTTGAGCATCATGTGAATGAGACATGTTTCTGTCTAATCCTGCTGAAGACAGATAAGTCTGCCAACTGAGACTGTGAAAGCCTGACAGCCAAAGGCATCAGCTTTGTGAGAGCAAAAGATTGATGCTGAAATACCAGAAATGGAACAGCACTTTGGGACAGAAAGGAACCAACACTTCTTGACAAGAAACTGGAAGCAAGATATTCCCCGTTCAAACAAGATACCTGCTCAGAGAAAGCATCCAATCTACCTTGCTAGCAAAGTTCAAAATCAGTTGATTGCTGATATTTTACACTTGTTCCTTTCAGAGGTATGGTGAAACTTGAACCAAAAACCATGAATGACACTTCAGTATTCTTCATGCTTCTCAAGAAGGCAACATGTTGTGTCATTTCTCCCTCAACAGCGAACACTACATACAAATTTGAATTGTGAATGACAATCTTTAAGGTATTTTATGATGTTTAGTATTTTAAATGCTCTTAGAGTTATCGTTTATACCTTGCTTTATTCATGGAGGTTTGGAAGGAATTTAGATGTCTTCTGCTGATGTAGCTTAGAATCTCAAACCTAGTCATTAATGCAGAGCTTGGGAGGAAATGAAGATGGAAAGAATGGATTATTATAAGATTGTAAGAAGCTATCTCCCATCCACTTAAAATATTTCATTACAAACAAAAGAAAGGATTAGATCCAGTGACCAGAGAGAAAAAAAACATAGTAAGAGGCAGAGGGTAAGGTGCAGAGGGAGAGTTAATGTGGAACTTATACACCTTGCTCTGCTATTGACAAACTTCAGAACACTACACCAAGTTCTGTTTTATGAGGATCATTTCATTTGGATCAGAAATAACCTTGTGCCAGAAATGTTAAACAACTATGCTCATGGAAGACTTGCTGAATTGTTCACTTTAAAAAAATAACAGCATGAAAAATGGACTACATTTTAACTGTAATTATATTCTGGTATCATTGGACAGAAAAACAAAGATGATGTTAATCTAACAGGTTAAAAATAGGATGAGGGAAAGTCAGTAAAATGGAATTGTGTTAATAAATACAACTGCATCAGAAATAATTGGATAATATGTTATAATTTCATACTTTAAGGCTTGCTTACCAAAGAACTAGAGAAATAAGCACTTTAGTCACAAACACCTTGGAGAGTGCAATACTTAGGACAAAACCATGTCACTTCTCTAATACATCTCCAGGTATAACTAACATATCCACAAGAAAAAACCCTGCAAACCAACCCAACCCATAAACACATAATTAAAGTTGTTTGTACTGTTATTTACTAGCAATTTTTATTTCCTGCTTCTCCCTGTAACAAATCCTTGGCTTTTATCTGGTTATTGAATATGATTAGTTGTTTGAATTAGAGCCAGGGGGATTTAGGTCTCCACAGTCATCGATTTACACTGAACAATGCTTCATATTGTGCTAAAGAGTATTCTAGGGCAAATTACTTAAATGACTGAACTTCTCTGGCTTCCTATATTTTAGAACTTGATGATCTTAGAGGTCTCTTCCAACCTTAACGATTCTGTGATTATGCTTTCAGATATAGCCTAATAGCTTCTGCTTTCTGATATCAAATAATTTGGAGAAGTTTACCTGGATTATTATAAATTCATAGCTGCAATCATCTGTTTCTCTTGGTAAGTTAGAAAACAAACAAAAAATGCATATTTAAAATCAAGTGTACAAAATGAAGGCAAGCTCATTCACGTCTTCATTTGAAAAAGAAATGTGATGCATTTCATTTTTATACATACCCACATTGTTCTATTTTAGGTAATATTCTCAGCATGCTACAGCAGGCAGCTCTGCCTTATTAACTGCTATGGTACTGGCAGGAATGTGCTGGATCCAAGCTTTCAGAGTATTCCCAGAGCTGTACCATAACAGTCTACATCAAATCCATCTTGACTAGAAACATAAAAAGCCAACTTTCCAATGAGTTTTCATCCATCTCCTATGGCATGTGAATGTATTCCAATTGCAAACCATTATCAAGGGCATGATATGAACAAGGATAGAAGTGATGTCTTGTAAAGAAAATATATTATTAATTAATTGAACGACATAATATAAAATAAATTTGCAATACAATTGGATAGGCTGTGTATTAATGACATCTATTTCCTAAGAACTGGCATGAATCTTGCTCATCTCCCAAATATTAAACGCAAAGCCAGGCTTAGAGTGAGATAATTAGGTGCATTCCAAAAACTTAGGGTCATGAATATAAGTCAGAAAAATAGGAATCAAAAAAAATGAAATAAGATGTGGAATGAAAAACAGATAGAGCACCCAGGACTGTCTTTATTGCTTTTTGTACACTCAGTGAATTTTTATCCTTTGCATATCCTTTTCAAATTGAAAAAGGAAATGTTTTATATGGTCACCAGTTTTAATATTTTTCATTCATTCTTTTATTAGGCATTTTACCTAAGATCTCTCTCCTCCTTTTATGTTTCTTCTTGCCTACCCTCTTCATTGTTTTTCATTTAACTCCTTTTTCCAAGGGTAAAGTACAAGAACAAAATGAGCCTAAATCTGTTTTTTCACCAGTGGTTATACCATATTCAGTATATATATATACACACACACAATGAATATATATATATTCATTATATTTTCATATATATTCAATATATATATATATTCTTGTATATATACACATATACAAGAATTCACTGCCAAGGACAAATCAGATACCAAGACCAAAGTTGATGTTTCCACCCTTCCAGTGAGAAAGCAAAGCACCTACTAAGAGAAGACCTATAAAGGGTCCAGGCTTTCCACACAATTATTTTTGCTTGCACAAACTCAAGCAGGATTTTGGCATCTCTCTACAAATGACAGTGTTATTACAACAGAGGAATAAACAAGATTAGACTGCAGAAAATTCCAAAACACTCGTCTCTCAAAACCCATTGATTTCCTGAGCTGTACAAATAAAATTTTATCCAAGAGCTACTTGAAAACCAGCACTCTTTCCAAGAAAACTGCAGCTACAGAAATATCTCTCTGAAACAGCCCTCGAATTTAGCCGTGTCTGTTCAGAAAGAAAATCTTCTACAACACAGAAAACAAGCCTAAAAAAAAATTAAATCATTATTTCTTTCATTAATGAATAAAAAGGGTGGAGATTTGCCCTGAAAAGGTGGTGGGGTATTTTTGGGTTGGTTTTTAAAGTTATGATGCAATATCTTAACGCAGAAGTACAGATAACACCCCCAGGGCTGCTCTGGAGACCTCATGTCCCTGAGCAATTCAGAGCATGGAAGCCCAGCCTGGGCCCAGGCTGCTAACACTGCAGGGCCAAAATACTTCCCAAGCACCTATTGTTATGGTTTGGAGGAAATAATGAGACTTGTGGATTGGAAAAGGCTGAGTAAGTATAACTATTTTAATAGAAAACAATGGCAGCAGGCAAATATATATACAAGCAAAGATACAGAGCCAGCACCAAGATCCAAACCTCCCACCTTCCCTCCCGGTTGCTATATTACCGCAGCCAAACTCCCCCGAGGGGGGGAGGGAAGAAAGGGAGGAAGCTGGACCCTGGAGGCCTGGACTCAGAAGTGCGGAAGTAGCAAAGCTGGGGCACCAAGCAGGGCTGCAAAAGAGGAGAAGAAGAGAGAGAGAGAAGGGGGGACAGCCCCCCTAAATTTATACCGAGCATGACGTGTATGAAATAGAATACTCAGTTGGTCAGTTTGGGGTCACCTGCCTTGCCTGTCTCCTTCCTATAGGTGTATGCTCTCACCCTGCACACCCCCCGACTTCTCAGCAAAGCCACAGAAAAGTTGACATTCCAATTCTCAGGCTGTAACCCAAACATTGAGGCTTAAGCTATTAGAAGATGATCATGTGTTTTGAAAACATACTGCCAGCTTTCAGAGGAATACAGTCACTTTCAAAGGAACCCTGGCTAGAAGCAATACCATCTTAGCAGAATTAATTCTGCTCCAGCCCAAACCAGAACACCTATTTAAACTTTAAGTTCTTCTGGAAAATCTCAACCTGAATGGTACTTAAAGGACATGGTTTAATGGTACGTTAGTGATAGGTATGGTTGGACTTGATGATCTTAGAGGTCTCTTCCAAACTTAATGATTCTGTGATTCTAGTCATCTAACTAATCACCTTGTTAAGAAATGTTTTCTAGGAGCATATTAATTCCATAATTCAAGAACACATAAAAATTTGGTTTAGATTAAGTTGTTGAATTCTCAAAAAAATATCAGACTTAAACACAATGGTAATATTAAACATTTCTGCAGAATTGTATTTCTCTGAATTCTCACTATTCATTTTGAAAAGAACTAACCAATATTGTTCAGATACACTCTTTCACCAAAGTCTATGTCTATATATGCATTCTTAAGATGAAGGGTGACTTTTTTTGGCACATCAAAGTCAAGTGAGGAAGATCAAATGCGAGCTTTCTCTTCCTTGTAGTCAATGAAGGAAAGACTGTTCAGAAAAGTGCTAACCCAGCTGAAAAATCTGGACATGAAACTCTTTCCCAGTCTCACAAAGCTTTCCCATATCTCACTAGGATGAACTCAAGACCATTTCAAGCAGAGCTGATTCACAGAAGAAGAAAAGCCTCTGAGGCACTCTCCATAGGTGTGTGAGGTGCATGTTCATTTCTGTGCTGTGCTGATTGAGGATTTAGCTCTATATCCCCATCAAAACCAATATATATTTCCTGCAACAGCGAGCTGAGAAAGAACCCTGAGAAATTATGCAAGAGCTTGATTAGATCAGATGATTAGCAGAGCTTTGTTCTTCTCAGTTGCATTTATATTCGATTAAAAATAAGTAAATGCTAAAGGTTGAATCAAAATAGAGAAGAGAGCAGTGAATGGCCATACAGCACCAGACAGCTCTGTGAAAGAGGGGAACCTACTAGCAGGTAAACAAGAGAATGAATGACAGCGAGGAAAGACATACAGCTTGTGAGCTAAGAAAGGAGGACTCTGAGCTAAGAAAGGAGGACAGTGAGCTAAGAACTATAAGCTAAGAAAGAAGGTCTGTGAGCTAAGAAAGGAGGGCTGTGAGCTAAGAAAGGAGGGCTGTGAGCTCAGAACGGAGGGCTGTGAGCTAAGAAATTTGGACTGTGAGCTAATAAAGGAGAGCTATGAGCTAATAAAGAAGGGCTGTGAGGTCATCAAGGATGACTGTGACCTAAGGAAGAAGGTCTGTTAGCTAAGAAAGGGGGACTGTGAGCTAAGAAATTTGGACTGTGAACCAAGAAACGAGAACTGTGAGGTTAGAAAGGACTGTGAGGCTACAAAGAAGGTCAGTGATGTCATAGAATCATAGAACAGTTACAGTTACAGCTGGAAGAGACCTTGGAGATCATCAAGTCCAGCCTTTGTCCTGGCCGTATCAACTTATTAAATGATGCCCCCCAATGCAACATCCACCTGTCTCTTAAACACCTCCAGGGATGGGGACTCAAGCACCTCCCTGGGCAGCCTGTTCCAATGGCTGACAACCCTTGCAGCAAAGAAATTCCTCCTAATGTCTAGCCTGAACCTCCCCTGGGGCAATTTCAATCCATTTCCCCTTGTCCTAGCACTCTCCACTAGGGAGAACAGACCAGTCCCTGCCTCTCTACAACCTCCCTTCAGGTAGTTCTAGAGAGAGATGAGGTCTCCCCTCAACCTTCTCTTTTCCAGGCTAANGACTGAGCCTTGTCATAAAGATGAGCTGTGAGCTAAGAAAAGAGGCCTGTGAACTAACAAAAGACGACTGTGAGCTAAAAAATGAGGTCACTTAGATAAGAAATGCAGAATGTGAGCTAAGCAATTTGCAGTGTGAGGTAAGAAAAGAGGTGTGTGAGCTAAGAAATCCAGGCTCTGAGCTAAGAAATTCAGACTGTGAGCTAAAAGATTGGTACAGTGAGCTAAGAAATTTGGACTCTGATTGAAGAAAGGAGGGCTCTGATCTAAGAAAGGAGGTCTGTGAGCTGACAAAGGGTGTCTATGAGCTAAGAAAGGTTGTCTGTGAGCTAACAGGACATCTCTGAGCTAACAGACAACATCTGTGAGGTAACAGAGGACATCTCTGAGCTACCACAGGAGGTATGAGACATAACATACGAAGTCTGTGAGCTAAGAAAGGATGTCTGTGAGCTAAGAGATGACATCTGTGAGCTAAGAAAGGACTTCTGTGAACTAACAGAGGACGTATCTGAGCTAACAGAGGACATCTGTGAGGTAACAGAGCATGTCTGTGAGCTATCACAGCAGGTCTGTGAGCTAACAGATAACATCTGTCAGCTAAGGAATGATGTCTGTGAGCTGAGAAAAGAGGTCTATGAGCTAACAGAGGACATCTGTGAGCTAACAGAAGATGTCTGTGAGGTGAGAAAGGCTGTGAGCTAAGAGATGACCTCTATGATGTAACAGAGGATGTGTGTGAGCTAAGAAATGACATCCGTGAGGTAACAGAGGCTGTCCGTGAGCTAACAGAGGCCATCTGTGAGTTAACAGAGGATGTGTGTGAGCTAAGAAATGATGTCTGTGAGCTAAGAAATTACCTCTGTGAGGTAACAGAGGATGTCTGTGAGCTATAACAGGAGGTCTGTGAGCTAATCAAGGAAGTCTGTCAGCTAAGAAACGACTTCTGAGAACTAAAAAATGATGTCTGTGAGCTCAGAAATGAGGGCTGTGAGCTAACAGATGACTTCTGTTAGCTAACAAAGGAGGTTGTGGGATAACAGGTGAGGTCTGTGAGACCAGAAAGAGGTCTGTCAGCTAACAAAGGATGTCTGTGAGCTAAGAAAGGAGGTCTATGAGCTAACAGAGGGGGTGGTGATATTACAGAGGAGTTTTGTGAATAAAAAAAGGACATCTGTGAGCTAAGAAAGATCCGTGAGCTAACAGGGGGTGTCTGTGAGGTAACAGAGGACGTCTGTGAGCTATGAAGGGACATCTGTGAGTTAAGAAATTATGTCTGTTAGCTAAGAAATGATGTCTGTGAAGTAACAGAGCACATCTGTGAGGTAACAGAGGACAATTGTGACCTAACAGAGGAGGTCTGTGAGTTCAGAAAGGCAGTCTGTTAGCTAACAGAGCATGTCTGTGAGCTAAGAAAGGAGGTCTGAGAGGTACAAATGAGGGATGTGATCTAACAGAGGACTGTGAGCTAAGAAAGGACATCTGTGAGCTAAGAGAAGACTTCTGTGAGCTAACAGAGGACATCGCTGAGCTAACAGGCAAGGTCTGTGAGGTAAGAGTTGAGGCCTGTGAGCTAACAAAGGACATCTGTGAGCTATGACAGGTCTGTGAACTAATAGAGGAAGTCTGTCAGCTAATAAAGGATGTCTGTGAGGTAAGAAATGATGTGAGCTCAGAAAAGAGGGCTGTGAGATAACAGAGGTCATCTATGAGCTAAAGAGTAGGGCTGTGAGGTAACAGAGGATATCTGTGAACTAACAGAGGACGTCTGTCAGCTAAGAAATGGCATCTGTGAGCTGAGAAAAGAGGGCTATGAGCTAACAGAGGACATCTGTGAGCTAACAGAAAACATCTGTCAGCTAAGAAATGACCTCTGAGACTTCACAGAGGAAGACTGTGAGCTAAGAAATGATGTCCACGAGCTAACAGAGTCCATCTGTGAGCTAACAGGGGAGGTTTGAGAGCTAACACAGTATCCCAGTATCCCAGTATGTCAGGGGTTGGAAGGGCCCTAGAAAGATCATCTAGTCCAAACCCCCTGCCAGAGCAGGATCACCTAGACCAGCTCACACAGCAATGTGTCCAGGCAGCTCTGCAATGGCTCCAGACAAGGAGACTCCACAGCCTCCTGGGCAGCCTGGGCCAGTGCTCTGGCACCTGCACTGCAAAGAAGTTGCTCTTCGTGTTAATACTAAACCTCCTGTGATACAGCTTGCTGCCATTCCTTCTTGTCCTNTCCAGGTCACTCTGGATGGCAGCACAGCCACTGCTGGCACGCCACTGCTCCAAGCTTGGGATCATCCGCAAACTTGCGGAGGGAACACTCTCCCCCTTCATCCAGATCATTAATGAATATATTGAACAGTCCTGGCCCCAGCACTGACCCCTGGGGCACACCACTAGTCACAGGCCTCCAGTTAGACTCTGCTCCACCAACCACAACTCTCTGGGCTCTGTCCTTCAGCCAGTTCTCAATCCATCTCACAGCACAGTCTCCCAATCCACACTTCTCAAGTTTGGCAATGAGGATACCATGGGAGACAGTATCAAAAGCTTTGCTAAAGTCGAGAAAAACCACATCCACTGCCTTCCCCTCATCTGTGAGTGAACAGAGGAGGTGAGTGAGGTAACAGGGGAATTCTGTGTGGTAAGAAAGGACATCTGTGAGGCAACAGTAGACAGCTGTGAAGTAACAAAGGACATGTGTGATCTAACAGAGGAGGTTTATGAGCTAAGAAAGGACATCTATGAGCTAAAAAAGGACATCTGTGAGCTAACAGGTGAGGTCTGTGAGATCAGAAGGAGGTCTCTGAGCTAAGAGAGGACATAAGTGAGCTAAGAAAGGACATCTATGACCTAACAAGGATGTTATCTGTATGCTAACAGAGAACGTCAGCTAAAAGTGGACATCTGGAAAGTAAGAAAGAACATCTGTGAGCCGACAGAGAAGGTCTGGGAGCTAATAAATGAGGGCTGTGAGCTAGGAGAGGATGTCTGTGAGCTATCACAGGTCGTCTGTGAGCTATCACAGGTCATCTGTGAGCTATCACAGGTCATTTGTGAGCTAATGAGGAAATCTGTCAGCTAATAAAGGATGTCTGCAAGGTAAGAAATGACGTCTGTGAGCTCTGAAAAGAGGCCATCCGTGAGCTAAGATAGGCCATCCGTGAGCTAAGAAGGGACGTCTGTGAGCTAAGAAGGGACGCGTATGAGCTAAGAAATGACTTCTCTGAGGTAACAGAGGAAGTCTGTGAGCTAAGAAATGATGTCCATGAGCTAACAGAGGCCATGTGTGAGCTAACAGAGGAGGTCTGAGAGCTAACACAGGATGTCTGTGAGTGAATAGAGGAGGTGTGTGAGGTAACAGGGGAATTCTGTGTCGTATGAAAGGACATCTGTGAGGTAACAGTAGACAGCTGTGAAGTAACAGAGGAATTTTGTGATCTAACAGGGGAGGTTTATGAGCTAAGAAAGGACAACTGTGAGCTAAAAAATGACATTTGTGAGCTAACAGAAGAGGTCTGCCATCTAACAAAGGATGTCTGTGAGCTAAGAAATGATCTCTGTGATGAAACAGAGGATGTGTGTGAGCTAACAGAGGACATATCTTACTAAGAAATGATGCCTGTGAGCTAACAAATGTCCTCTGTGATGAAATAGAGGATGTCTGTGAGCTAAGAAATTATCTCTGTGATGAAACAGAGGATGTGTGTGAGCTAATAGAGGATGTCTGTGAGGTAACAGAGGCCGTCTACAAGCTATGAGCTAACAGCTGTGAACTGTAGTTAACAGCTTATAGGTAAGAGCTGTGAAACTTTGCTAATAGCTAAGAACTGTGAACCATAGCTATCAGCTATGAGCTGTTTGTAACAGATAATAGCTGTGAACCATTCTAACAGCTAATAGCTGTGAAGTGTTGGTAACAGCTAGCAGCTATAAACAGTTGCTAACAGCTATAAGCTGTCAAGCATTGCTAACACCTAACAGCTGTGAAACCCTGTTAAAAAACATCTGTGAACCCCTGATAACTGTTAACAGCAAAGAGACGTGAACTGTTGCTTACAGTTAACACCTGTGAACCGTTGCTAACAGCTACTGTGAACCGTGGCTAATGGCTAACAGTTGTGGACCATTTCTACGATGGAACAACAAACACCTGTAAAGAGATTCTGTGAGCTAATTGCTAACAACTGTGAACCATTCCTTACAGCTAACAGCTGTGAACCGTTGATAACAGCTAGAAGCTAACAGCTATGAAACGTTGCAAACAGCTAACACCTGTGAACCCTTGTGAACAGCTAACAGCTCTAAACCATCACTAAGTGGTAAGAGCTGTGAATGATTTCTATCAACTAACAGTTAAGAGCTGTGAAATGTTTCTAAAAGCTAACGTCAAACAGCTGTGAGCCGCTGCTAACAGCTGTCAGCTGTAAACCATTTTTAACAGCTAAGAGCTGTGAACCGTTCTTAAGAGCTAACAACTCTGAACCGTTGCTAACAGCTAAGAGCTGTGAACAGTTGCTAACAGCTAAGAGCAGTGAACTATTGCTAACAGGTAACAACTAATAGCTATGAAACATGTCTATCAGCTAACTTAGAGCTGTAAACAGTATCTATCAGCTAACAGCTAACAGCTGTGAATTGTTGTTAAAAGGTAACAGCTAAAGTCTCTGATCTATTGCTAACAGCTAAGAGCTGTGAACTGTTGCAATCATCTAACCACTCACAGTTGTAAACCATTGCTAAGAGCTAACAGCTAAAACCTGAGAACCATTAACAGCTAACAGCTGTGAGCTGTTGTTAAGAGATAACAGTCGTGAACTGTTTCTGTGAGCTAACAGAGGCAGTCTCTGAGCTAACAGAGTCCGTCTGCGAGCTAACAGTGTTTGTATATGAGCTAAAATAATCTGTCTGCGAGCTAAGAAAGGAGCTCTGTCAGCTAGCAGAGGATGTCTGTGAGCTAACAGAGGATGTCTGCGAGCTAGGACGTTGGTGAGCTAACAGCTCTGAACAGCTGCTAACAGTTAAGAGCTAATAGCTGTGAGCTGTTACTAACAGCTAAGAGCTAAGAGCTGTGAATCATTGCTAACAGCTAAGAGCTAAGAGTTGTGAATCATTGCTAACAGCTAAGAGCTAACAGCCGTGAACTGTAGCTAACAGGTAACAGCTGAGAACCGTTGCTAACATATAACAGGTGTGAATCGCTGCTAACAGCTGATTACAACAGCTGTGAAGCATTGTTAACAGGTAACACCTAACAGCTGTGAACCGTTGCTAACAGCTAATAGCTGTGAAACTTTGCTAAAAGCTTTCAGCTGTGAACTGTTGTTAGAAGCTATCAGCTGTGAACCGTTTGTAACACATAAAAGCTGTGAATCATTCTAGCAGCTAATAGCTGTGAAGCATTGCTAAAAGCTAGCAGCTATAAACTGTTGCTAACAGCTAGAATCTGTGAACCGTTGCTAACACCTAACAGCTGTGAACCCTTGTTAAAATCCAACATCTGTGAACTCTTGAAAACGGCTAACAGCAAAGAGCTGTGAACCGTTGCTTATAGTTAACACCTGTGAACTGTTGCTAACAGCTACTGTGAACTGTTGCTAATAGCTAACAGCTAACAGCTGTGAACCACCGCTAACAGCTAAGAGCTGTGAACTGTTGTTAAGAGCTAACAGCTCTGAACTGTTGCTTACAGTTAATACCTGTGAACCATTGCTAACAGTTAATACCTGTGAACCATTTCTATGACCGAACAACTAACATCTGTAAACAGTTTCTGTCAGCTAAAGGCTATCAACTGTGAACCATGGCTAAAAGCTAAAAGCTAAGAGCTGTGAAACGTTGCAAACAACCAACAGCTAACACCTGTGAACCCTTGTGAACAGCTACAGCTAGCAGCTCTAAACATTCGTTAAGTGGTGAGAGCTGTGCAACATGGCTAACAGCTAAAATCGGTGAAGCGTTTCTAACAGTTAAGAGCTCTGAACCACTGCTAACAGCTAAGAGCTGTGAACAATTTCTGTCAGCTCACAGCTAAGAGCTGTGAAATGTTTCTATCAGCTAATGGCTAACAGTTGTGAACTGTTGCTAAAAGCTAACATCAAACAGCTGTGAACTGTTGCTAACAGCTATCAGCTGTAAACCGTTTTTAACAGCTAAGAGCTGTGAATCATTACTAACAGCAAACAACAGTGAATCATTGCTAACAGCCAACAGCAAAGAGCTAACGACTCTGAACTGTTGCTAACAGGTAACAGCTAACACCCATGAACCATATCTATCAGCTAACTAACAGCTGTAAACAGTTTCTATCAGCTAACAGCTGTGAATTGTCACTAAAAGATAACAGCTAAGAGTTGTGAACTGTTGCTAACTGCTGAGAGCTGTGAACCATTGCTAACAGGTATCAGCTAACAGCTAAGAGCTGTGAACTGTTGCTAGAATCTAACAGCTAACAGCTGTAAACCATTGCTTCAATATCTTTATTAACGACCTAGGCATGGGTATCGAGTGCACCCTCAGCAAGTTTGCGGATGACACGAAGCTGAGTGCTGTGGTTGATATGCCAGAAGGGCAGGATGCCATCCAGAGGGACCTGGATAAACTCCAAGAGTGGGCCCATGAGAAAAAAATGAAGTTTAATAAGTCAAAATATAAGGTCCTGCGCCTGGGTAGGAGTAATCCAAGGTGCAACTAGCGACTGGGTGAGGAACTCATTAAAAGCGGCCATGCAGAGACGGCCTTGGGGGGCCATGATTGATGAAAAGGTGGATAGAAGTCAGCAATGTACAGTCACAGCCCAGAGAGCCAACTGCATCCTGCAACCCTTGCAAACAGCTACTGTGAACCGTTGCTAACAGCTAAGAGCTGTGAACCGTTTCTATCACCGAACAACTAATACCTGTAAACAGTTTCTGTCAGGTAGCAGCTACCAACTGTGAACCATAGCTAAAATTGTGAAGCTAAGGGCTGTGAAACGTTGCAAACAGCCAACAGCTAACACCTGTGAACCCTTGTGAACAGCTGACAGCTAGCAGCTCTAAACCATCACTAAGTGGAAAGAGCTGTGCACCGTGGCTAACAGCTAAAAGCTGTGAAGCGTTGCTAACAGTAAAGAACTCTGAACCATTGCTAAGAGCTAAGAGCTGTGCACGATTTCTGTCAGCTACCAGCTAAGACCTATGAACAGGTTCTATCAGCTAACAGCTCTGAACCGTTTCTATCAGCTAATGGCTAGCAGCTGTGAACTGTTGCTAAAAGCTAACGTCAAACAACCACGAACCGTTGCTAACAGCTGTGTTAGTAGCTATCAGCTGTAAACCTTTTTAAACAGCAATAAACTGTGAATCATTGCTAACACCCAACAGCTAAGAGCTGTGAACCGTTCCTAAGAGCTAAGGACTCTGAACCATTGCTAACAGCTAAGATCTGTGAACCGTTGCTAACAGGTAACAGCTAACAGCTGTGAAACGTTGCTAACAGCTAAAGGCTAACAGTTGTGAACAATTTACAGCAGCTAACAGCTGTGAACCATCTCCCTCAGCTGTGAACCACTTCTCTCAGCTAACAGCTGAAAGCTATGAACTGTTGCTTAACAGCTAAGCACTAACAGCTGTGAAACATTGCTAACAGCTAAGAGTTGTGAACCATTGGAAACAGCCAGCAGCTGTGAACCACTGCTAAAGGATGTCAACCATTCCTCTCACCTAATGGAGAACAGCTGTGAACCATTGCTAAAAGCTTACAGTTGTGAACCATTTTTAAAAGCTAACAGGTGTGAACTGTTTCTGTGAGCTAACGGAGGCCATCTGTGAGCTAAAGCAGTCTGTGAGCTAACGGATTCCATATGTGACCATCTTTGAGCTAAGAAATGAGCTCTGTGAGCTAATAGTGGATGTCTGTGAGCTAGGACGTCGGTGAGCTAGGACATCTGTGAGCTAACAGAGTCTGTCTGTGAACTAATAAAAGAAAGGGGGACACTGTGATAAGAAATTAGGACTGTGATATAAGAAAGGGGTCAGTGAACTCACAAAGGATGTCTGTGAGCTAACAGTGGACGTATGTGAGCTAGGAAAGGAGGTCAGTGAACTAAGAAAGGAGGTCTGTGAGCTAAAAAAGGAGGATTATGAGGTCAGAAATAAGGGGACTGTGCTATGAAAGGATGAGTATGACCTAAGAAAAAGTGAATGTGATCTAAGAAATTATAAGACATGAGGACTGTGATATAAGAAAGGGTTCAGTCAGCTCAGAAAGGCCGTCTGCGAGCTAAAGTAAGAGCTGTGAACCATTGCTAACAACAAACAGCTGCGAACCGTTGCTAACAGCTGCGAACCATTGCTAACAGCTGTGAACCATTGCTAACACCCAAGACCTAACAGCTGTGAACCATTGCTAACAGCTAGCAGCTGTGAACCGTTGCTAACAGCTAGCACCTGTAAACCACTGCTAGCTGCTAACAGCTGTGAAGCATTGCTATTAGCTAACAGCTAAGGCTGTGAACCGTTTCTAACGGCTAAGAGCTGTGAACTGTTGGTAACAGTTAACATCTGTGAACCGTTGCTAACAACTAACAGTTAAAAGCTGTGAAGGGTCACTAACAGATAACGGCTAACAGCTGTGAAATGTTGGTAACATCTAGCAGCTAATCGCTGTGAACTGTTGCTAACAGCTCTGAACTGTTGCTAATAGCTTACAGCTGAGCTAAGAGACCGGGCCATCTCCAAGGTAACAAATAGGGGCTGTCTGCGAGCAAACAGGGGATGTCTACAAGCTCAGAAAGGAGGGCTGTTGGCTCACAGAGGAGGTCTGTAAGCCAACAGTGGAGGGCTGTGAGTAAAGAAATTCAGACAGTGAGCTAAGGAAGGAGGTCTGTGAGCTAAGAGAAGCGGGCTAAGAGAGGCAGGCTGCAAAATAACAGAGGTCACCTGCCAGCTAAGAAATGTGGATTATGAGCTAAGAATGGAGAACTGTGAGCTCAGAAAGGAGGGCTGTGAGCTCAAAAACTTGGACGCTGTGCTCAGAAATTTGGACTCTGTGTTCAGAAAGGACACCTGTGACCTAAGAAATTTGAAGTGTGAGCCAAGACAGGAGAGCGGTAAGCTAAGACAGGAGGGTGGTGGCTGTGAGCTAACAGAGGGTGGCAGCTGTGAGCTAAGAAATGGGGGCTGTGAGCTAACAGAGGCCAGCAGAGGAGGCCTGTGAACCAACAGAGAGGGACTGGAAGCTCAGGAGGGAGGGCTGCGAGCTTGGCTAGTTGGGCCATGAGCTTAGCTAGGAGGGCTGCGAGCTAAGAAAGGGTGACTGTGAGGCAACAAAGACAAGCTGTGATGCCATAAAGATGAGCTGGGAGCTAGGCAAAGCAAGGTGGGATGGGAGCTAAGCAAGGAGGGCTGGGAGCTAAGCTAAGCAAGGTGGGCTGGGCGCTAAGCTAAGCAAGGTGGGCTGGGAGCTAAGCTAAGCAAGGTGGGCTGGGAGCTAAGCTAAGCAAGGTGGGCTGGGAGCTAAGCTAAGCAAGTCAAGCTGGGAGAGCTAAGCATGGTAGGCTGGGAGCTAGAAGAATAGTTAGCCAAGAAAAGGGGACAGTGAGCAAAGAAATTCACAGTGTGAGCTAAGAAAGCAGGAGCGTGAGGTTACAGAGAAGGGCTGTGAGTTAAGCAATTTGGACTGTGAGCTCAGCAAGGGGGCTGGGTGCTAAGAAAGTAGAACAACTGTGAGATGATCCTAGCACAAAACAACTTTCTGGCTTCCAAGAAGCCGTTTAGGCACTATCAAGTTGGAGGTTACATCTAGATCCATCCCTTACCAATTCCTCCAATCCTTTCTTGTATCCATTTTCCTCCTTTGCTTCACTGTGATACAGGATTGGCTCCCACCACTTGAGCATTGATTTCAGCATCATGCCTTAGTGTTCAGCTTGCCACAAATTACAGCAGTGTGACCTTAAGATTAGAAAATATCCTTTGTTAGAAACAAGCAGCTCTGAGTTCCCCCAAAATGCTAGGAAGAGAAAAGGTCAGAGATTTCTGCCTTTAAGCAGTGCTAAGAAAAGTGTGATTTGAAAACAGAGAAGAGGATAATTTGTGCTTATGAATGTAATTTATTGGCACTCCTTTGGAGTCATGTTCTGGGCTTTTACCTTTAGGAAAACAGGAGAAATCAGATGAGAACCCTCCTTTTCTGTAATATTTGCATGGGGAGAAAAAAAAATCTGAAAAACAACAACAACAGAAACATCTCTGCCATCTAAGCAAGGGCATTTCCAAGCAGCACTAGAAATATTATTTGCAGACTGGTTTTCTAGAGTTACAGTGCCAGGTTTAGTGTCTGTGTATTCCTTATAAGGATTAACATACTGAATATAGCTTTTCTGCTCAGAAATGTGATTTATGGCACCCATTCTAATTTGAACCTTGACTTTTAGGATTAACCCCTACTTACCTTGTTCTTCAAGGAAGACAGCCTGCTAGGTGATTTTAAAAGGAATCTGGAAACAAGCCTCAGAGGAACTAGTTTCTTTAATTCTCTGCCAATAAAGCTATTTCAGTTATGCAGAACCTGATTCACTATTTCTCTCTAAGTGGTTTGATAGACCTCCAGAAGGCTGCTAAGTATCTTAATCTATATATCAGAATATGTATCTCCTTAAAATTATTCAACAAGACTTTGACAATTTCTTTTAATCCAGTCAAGATTGTTTCTGGTAAATAAAATAGTAACACAAAGAAAAAATAACCAGAATTTAATATCTCAAAATTATATCAAATAACCAGAAGTTCAAAATTATTGACCCCCATTCCTCTTTCCTGTGATGTGATCTATTCCTCCTAACTTTAGCCAATGCTAGATCAATGCAGTTTTAACCCCCTGCTTACATCATTCTAACTAATATGTGTTTCAGATATATAAATGCCCTCCAAAGATCAGGGAGGAAATATCCCTGCAATAAAAAGGAAACTGATATACTGCATCAACAGAAAAAAAAAAGAGAGAGAGAACACTAGGAAAATCAATAGGCTTATAGACAGATGGCAGAAAGGAAGAGAATAAAAATAACTATGCTCATGCAAACCAGAAAAGATTTAATGATTTGTTTTGAATTAGCTAAGCCATTTATATTGCACTGACTAGAGAAAAAATAACAAACTTATTGTATCATTTCTGGTATCAGTGCTGGAATTTCAGTCCCTGAGCTACATCGTTACATAGAGGTAAACATGGATATGTGCCACAGATCTGTGTGTAAGACAATGTGCTGAATAGACTTTGCATATGCCAAATTTATATAGGTTCCATCCTCATTTCCAAAAGGTGTGACATTATCATCCATTTTAAATGACTACTGCATCCAAACAGTCCTCAGCAGATTCAAAAGCAAATGCTTCCTAGAAAAAAATGAAAGTATGACCAGTTTTCACAAATAACCTTCCCGAAATCTCTGAATTGAGTTAGGAGCTCACAGTCCTTTTCAGCCAGCTTTTTTCCAAACACTTTCTCAGGGTGCTTTCCAATGGCAGGATTGATTTTTTTGGTTGGGTGGTAGTGGTGTTTTGTAGGGTTTTTTTGTGTGTGTAAACAAATCCTGCATAGCTTCACTGAAGTTACAGCTACACAGCTATACTTTTAATTTTGGCAGAGCCATCTTGGCTCTTTTAGTCCCAGAGGGAAAAGAACAAACAAAAGCTACAACAAAAAAAACCCCACAAAACTCCCAATAAACAAGGTAGTGCATTTTTTCTGTTCCTAGTAATAGCCCAACTCCCTTCTATTTTTATCCAAATTAAAAGCTATCTATATCAGTGTTCACAGATCTGAAGTATTATGGAAAGAATCCTAGGAAACTTTAACACATAAGGAATACCTTCTTAAGGAGAAGGTTCTTCAGAAAAAGCAGTATCATTTATTTCCAGTTCTAACAGGTCCAGAAAGTTGTTTGCACTGTGTTTTTGACAAGTTACCTGAAAGTCCTCCTTGCATGTCTCTAAAAGCAATGTGAAATCTGAACACACAGACAGTGTCTGCTTTGGGCATTATTACCTCCTGAAAGTCAGAGCACCTCAAACTCCATGGTTTCTGGCACATGAGGGGGTTCTGCTGAGGGATCTCTCCTCCTGCTGGTCTCCTTCACATCTACCTGCTAAGCAGCACTACTAATATCCAGCTAGTTAAACAACCTTTTCTCCTACAAAGGGTTAGTGGCTAACATCATAAAGTGTCTTTGATCTATAGGCAATCACAGACCTTGAAGTTCTAGTGTAGTTAGTATGCTCATCTTTCAGGCCAAATAAAAAGGCTGAAACAAAACAATTAAGCTTCTTTATGGAGTGAGATAAAGAAAATAATAGATGCTACCATTAAAGATATTGAGCTGTGTGGCAATAACAGTGCAAGAACTAACTGGGAGAGAAAAGTAACACTTCCCAAGTGACTAATTTCACATAGAGGAGTGGGCATGTGGGTAAGTTTGAACTGGAAAACATCAGGGAGAAAAGGGGAACAAGGTAAAAGCTCCAAACAAGAGATAAGACATTAAAAAGTAGGAACTTACTTAAGGAGGTACTGGGATGTCTAGAAACTGCACCAACGAAATTGTCTATTTTATTCAGGGAAGCAGGAAAACTTATAAGCGTTCTATAAAGAAACAAGGGGCAATGGTTTTAAATTGGAGAGGAGTAGATTTCAACTGGGCATTAGGAAGAAGTTCCTCACCACAAGGGTGGTGGAACACTGGAGCAGGTTGCCCAGGGAGGTGGTTGAGTTCCCATCCCTGGAGGCATTCAAGGCGAGGCTTGCCAGAGCTCTGGGCAAGCTGATCTAGATGGGGATGTGCCTCCCCGCTGCAGGGGGTGTATTGGGTTTGGCTGAGATGGAGTTAATGTTCCCATACAGTCTTCAGAAACGCTGTGCCNTAAAAAAAAAAAAGACAATGCTGAGCTTTTTCTGGTGGAAACCACACAAACCCATGGTTTGGGACTCAGACTCCCAAACTTGTTTTCTTGAGGACTGGCAATAGCCAGCCTTGGCTGATGCTAAGTGATGGAGGAATGCTGGTGCTCAGTATATATAATGCTGGTGTCCTCTGTACAAGAGGACAAATCAAGTATGCATCTCCACCCCTTCCAGCTCTACTCTCCAGGCACACATCCTTGTGCCTTCTCCAAAACAACCCTTACCCAGCAATGCCTGACTTTGATGACCACACTTTGAGCATGATCTATCTCCAGCTCTCAGGCACAGTGTGAAAATCCCTTGTGGTCTCCTGTGGCCCCTGGGGCCATAACTGTGCCCACAGCAGAGGGAGCATTAAACTCATTGCCCACGGGAAAGTGTGGGGAGTGATACCCATGTTCCTAGAATCCTTGGATGGGTAGGATGAGCTCATTAGCCTTCTGGCAGTCATCCTAGGAGAAGGACAACTCTGATTCCATACCCGGGCAGATGGAGCTCGTTTAGTCCTGTAAGGCCTTCCAGCTAAGAGGTTAAACCTCTGTACTAAGGACTTGGCTGCCAGTGTCCAAGCTTGCTAAGCCCTGGCAGATGAACCTTAGGACTAAAGGGTGGGTCCAGCTCTGCACATGCTGTGTCTCACCTAAAAAAAATCCCTAATGCAGGCTCGAGGGTGCTATCTGCTATCCTCTTTTTATCAGCACGCTTGGAAAAGGCGCTGAGGAGGAGCATGGATGGAGCCCTCCCTGGAGCTTCGTTCGCAAAGCCTAGCCACGACTAGCTTGGCTATGAAGTCCTGGCCCTTCATCTATGCTTACAGGAATAAGAAGCCAGCTCTTGACTGCCTGCAGAGCAGAGACAGTCAGAAACTAAAAAGGACTTTGCAGCTTTCCCCTACCTGCTGTCTCGAAAGGTATCATATGCTAGCAGCATGAAAATTGCATCAAGTTGATTTCAGATTCCTTATATTTTTTTCAGCCAGCTGTGAATAACAAAGCATGCATACAGAATCAGTTACACATGAATCAGGATAAGGTTCTTCTCCTTCTTGTATTTAGGCACAGTGGCACTTTCAATATCACCTTGCTTGCTTATTCTGTGTTAGGCAAATCAGATAAACTGCTTAGGCTCCCCTTTAATAGGCTTCTCATACAAACCATTTTTTAAGATCTTTTTCTGACTGTGGGCTGCTCAGATGCAATTAGAGCTGAGCTCCCACATTTACTTCTGTGAATTTAGGAAGGTCCTGATTTTGACATGAATCTTATTTAGGGATTGGAGAGCTTGATGATTTAGATATTGAAAGCCAAATCACATCCTATTTGAAGATACCTCTACTGAAGTTTTCTTGCATCTGTCTGGAATTCAGCACTGAAACAGAACCAAAGCAGCTGCAGCAGGTCTTTCACTCTGAAATTCGTTGCTTGCTAACAGAAAACCCACATGTCTTTATCATCCTCAAGAACAACAGTACCTGAGCAGGTCCAGCTAAAATAAAACCAGTCAGGTTGTTTCACTTCATCAGCAGGGAAATGTGGTGTGAAGTAGTGAGGTCACAACTCAGGAGATTGTATCACAGAGCTGCAGTAGATCCATAAAGAGAAGGAGCAATGCAAGTTCATTCTAATTTACTGACCCTTACACAAAGTTGTATTCACTGAAAATTATTTGGATATAAGTAAAGATTACAATAGGATCCTATCAGCCACAAAAGCTCTACTCCCAGTGGTAATAATATCGTTACTATGCCTCTTGCAATATTCTGTGGTAATGTGGCTGTGTGTCAGTGGGTCAAAGATTATGCTCTCCTCAATTTTGTTCTTTCCTGTGAAATTGCCATTATGATAAGACTAACACTTTAATAAAAGAACTAAGCATCTTTATCAGTGGAATCTGAATGAACTACACTGTACTTGTACAAGGAATCACAAATTACTAATACCGCTGCACTGCTGAGAATTGGTGGAGAAATATAAGAGCTGATACCTGCTCAGAGACCAATTTGGGTAGGGAATCATTTCCAAGGCTTCCCAGAAAGAAATTAGGGCATTATCAACCTGCTCAGAATTAATGTTTTTGTATAAAATATGCTATATTCCTTCTGTCTTAATAGGATATTACAGGGAAAGAACATTTACCTTCTGTGTATGTATGATGACTATAGGTCAGCAGGTTCAAAGAGCATAGTGTATTGAAAATTTGCCATCTTCCAGATGAATGAGTTTCAGTGGAAAATCAGAACACAGATCTTTTGGAGAGCTTTTCAAAAAGCATATTATGACCCAACTTGAAGATATAAACCTATAAATCTAGGGGGTGGGAAAGCACCCCAAACTTAGTGCCATCACTTACTGTACTGGACATGCATCTGCTTTCACAGGTAAAGATTCCTATCAGATTTTAATTGGGTAGAAATAAATTAGACAAGGTAAACCTTGTCTAGAACCTTCTGTTCTGCAAACTACTGAACTTTCTAATCTGGTTTTCAGACTACTCAGGCAATGCTCAAATTTCATTTCTCTGTCCTTATAGGAAAATGTTTTCCAACTATACGTAAACAATACATTTTTAATATAAAATCCAAATTTGAAGTTGTTACAAACAGGCTATAAAGTGTTCTTTTTTTTCTGATTGACTTTTTTTTTTGCTTCATTGGAAAACTCATTTCTAACAAAGTCATCCATGTGTTTGGCAAGTGTGGATCTGTCTGTTTAAAATGCAGAATTAGTGAAGAATTAATACTGAGCTTCAAGTGAAAAATGTTAAGCATCAGACTCATTAAACCAAGTGCACCTAAAAAATGGATGCACTGCCTTAAATATGAAACTGAGTGAGAATTTTATTAAGAGTTTTTGAAGCTTCATTGACATCTTTCTTGGACAAAAATTAAGTGTTCCACATGGCAGACATTTTAACTACATAATCAACAAACTAACCTACAATTTGTGTACGTGGACTTCACATAGAAATCAGTCAGCCAGTTGAAGTGCTACATTATCTTTCCAATGTATAGTTCCCTCAATTCTGCAAATTCCAACCAGTTTCTTTTTTTTTCCCCCCCCAAATAACTTGCCATGGCACTAATTAGTTTAAGAGACCAAAATGAATTAACATGCTGAAGAAGACTAGATGTAACATCAAAGAGCATTTGCTGTATCTGCACTCATTTTCTTGGCAATATCTTTTGGTTATATAACTTATTTTGAGCAGAACAAGACACAAATTACAGTTCCACAGAACACTTGAAAATTCTGAGGAGGATAAAGCCTAAAGCAGTAATCTTGAAATGTTAAACACCTTCAGTTTATCAGTTTTCTGCTCTATAAAGACAGAGGTATCACAGATTGCTTATTTCAAAGAGCAATTTTGATGCTTATTGAAGATGTTTATTGCCTTTCAATTGTGCTAATTCTAAATATGTTTAAAATAGTCTTCATAACAATGATTTTTTTTTGGCTCAATGTAGTCTTTGTTTTTTCCACAGTCATTTTTAAAGAAAGCTTTAATCACAGAAGGTCAAGAGCTGCTGCAGAAACACTGTCCTGGATGGCAATG
This sequence comes from Bucco capensis, assembly GCA_013396975.1. NCBI lineage: Eukaryota > Metazoa > Chordata > Aves > Piciformes > Bucconidae > Bucco > Bucco capensis. The sequence goes on along the minus strand of VWZO01002625.1, from coordinate 192 downwards.
AGCCTTTGAGGTGTAAACTGTTTTCTGCTCTGTTTCCACAGCAAAATATACATCCAGAAAAGCACAGCTACAGAAGAATGATGTTACAGGGTTTACACTATTAGACTCTAAGTCCTGACCAGTCTCTGCCCTGCTGAAAAAGAGAACTCACAGGTAAGAAGTATCGTCGTCGTCGTCGTGGCTAGGCTTCGC